>OY728147.1:391132045-391694545 GCA_963277665.1 Viscum album | reverse complement strand
CTTGCATCATGAATATTGATTCTTCCCATTATTTTATTGTTTGTTCTCCTTCTTTCATCGAATACAATCTACTATAATACTTGTTATTGTACAACCAACCAAGCCCTTAAAATATCAAAATATAAAATAAAGGATTCGAACTTTCTCCCCAACCGAGGTGATAGACCACGTTATGGCCGATGTGATTACCAGCCAAAGGGAAAAAGGGGACTCCTTAGTGGCTTGCGGACTCTAAAAAGTTTGAATGAAAAAGAAATTTCGAAAGCATAGGAAATGGCTTGAGCTACTAATCCGATAGATAGATGAATCAATGAATTGAACCGCTGGAAATGATTCCTATTCTTGTCTTGTGAGCCAGCCTTATTTTTTTATCTATGCCATGCCTACCTGAAACCATCCCTCTACTCTAGGGGGTGTACACAGACCTGCGAGATAGTCATTATTACACCGCTCCTTTAGCTACACATGGTGTGTCATGCAAACTGTAATTGATAAATTGAGTATTAGCAGTTTCAGTTTGATGTACATAAATGATTAGAATTCAAGGATAGGACGCTCCCTCTAGGCATTCTTCTGATGCTCGAGACTTAGAGACTAGCATCAAATTGTGGGCATATTCCTATTACTATTATATACCTTACTCGTACAAAAACTATGGAAGTTCTTTTAGCAGCTTGTGACAAGGCTAATAGAATAGTTGGACAAAGAGCCTATTCTTCTTCACTTGAACAACCTATCTGCTCTTCGAGCACCTGGTGCTCTCACTTCCTTTTTCTTCTCGGAGAATTTTCCGCTCCTTCTATCAAAGAGGAGCAAGGGCTAACCGGGTATGCACTCCTTCCTTGCCACTACTCCTTTGCTTCAGAAGAGACACGAGCGTAGGGAAAGGGAAGAAGTCGGTACTTTTCCTGTAAACGACTCAGCGCTTTGAAAGCCTGAACGTGGGTAGCATTGGATTAGTGAGCGGTGTGACTTTCTGCCATGCCCGGGATGGAGCTCTTTACTTGAAATCCTTATTAAGTTAAGAATCACAAAAGGTATGGTATCCCAAGTGGGAGGAATAAGTGCAATAGCCATCGAGTCCCCGACCCCGCTCTTTAAAGAAAAAGAAGAAAGACCAGGATTTTTTAGATAGAAAAGCTATTCCATTTCCGCTGCTCTTGTTCACGAATCCTTTTCTAGTGGACTTGGCTAGAAAGCCTAAAAAAGAAAAGAAGAAGTTGTAACTCGGAATAGAAGATCTTTTCGCGACTCCGTTGCTAGTGGACTGCTTTCAAGGGCTAGAATAGAAAGAGGGTCGGAATCCAATCTTAGAAGGCTTGTAAGGGATGCCATTGAATCTGGTGTCGTAAGTCATCACAGAAACTTCATACCGATATGTTAGATTGAAGACTCTCTACTCCCAAGCCTCGTGAGGATCTTGAGAGCTTGTACGAATGCCCGGAAACCCCTGATCGCCCTGAGCAGAGAGCAGAGTACTCTCAACCTCTTTTCTCAGTTTTTGAATGGTCCTTAAAAGGGAAGGCACTTTCATGAAGAATGACATGGTCTATCACTTGGGGGTAAGGGTCCTCTTATGAAAGAACTGGGAGGGAGAGCTTCGAGGAAAGGTTCCTGCCCGTCTAGGGGACTGGATCATTCCTTGGGCTTCAAAGCCATACCACAAATTTCAAAAAAGATCATTGGCCTAAGCATTCCAGAGAGAATTCCTATTGATTGAGTCGCCTACCCCTGGGTCACTGACCTCTCTTTCTCCATGAATTGAGGCCAATATATCAGATCCATCATTAAGCTCAGTATGACTAGAATAAGTTAGACTATGGGGTTGGTCAGTAGGGCATGGTTGGTTCCGAGCATGGGATACTTTTTGAACTAAGCCGAAGCCGAATATGACGGGTAGGAATCGAATCCATAGACAGGTCTAATGACTTGGTTTACAAGAAGAATGGAATCATAAGCATGGAATCGGACAAGCCCTTAAGAAAGGGCGCCAAACAAAGGAAGCTAACCTATTAGCTATTCTAGCCAAGCCTGAATCTCTATCTCTTAGTTAGCTAGGATTGAAACCTGTTCTCAATGGAAAGCTGTCCATTGAGAACTCTTCTTTATATTTATAAAATATAAGTAAAGATCACTCCTAACTAGATAAGGTAATGACATGAACGGTAAGAAGTAAGGAAGGGGAAATAAATAGTCATAAGCACTCAGAACACTTCCTGTAATGGTTACTGGGACTGAAGGAATGACACTAAGAACTAATGCTACACCAGGAAGGAACTCCCAAAGGCTGCATATAAACTGTCTGCCATCAAGACTGAAAGCGATGAGGATTGAGGGCAATCAAATAGAAAGCGGATCTGAGGTGGGAAATTCAGATGATAAAAAGATCACACACATATTCTATTGAGTCTTTCTTTACACTTCCAGCATCTGAATGAAAGCCCAATTCATGAATATGCGAATCTTTTTTGCAGCAGGAAATTCGTCATCAAACGAAAGGGAGATTGTTGCTATTGTTTTGTTGCTACTGGCTTGTGCCAGCTTCGTGTCGGCTACTGATTGGATACTCACTATTCGAAGGTTAGGAAGGTTTGACCTTACGTGCGTACTTTATTCTATTGGTCTTTTTCCCAAGGGTTTATCCAAAAAAATCCTGTTAGCGGATGCTGCCCTTGTTGAACTGCGGATGCTTGATGGCCGGTGGGAGGGAATGAAGAGATCTAGCAATTGCAATTGAAATCGCGGGAACCTTGGACCAGGTGTGAGATTCTTACAGTTCGTTCGACCAAACAAACTTCCGATCTACTCCCAAAAGTGATCTACGTACACGGTTCGCTTTCACGCAAAGCTCTCTACTCCCACGCTCCAGCTATCATACCTTTTCCCCACTTGAAAGACTGATACGACTGCTTGAAAGCAGATGGATTGGCTGGAACTCATACGGCTTCGTTGCGTTGCGTTGGTTTGGTTGCTTGCTGAACTACCAGTGAAGGTCATCCATTTCCCTCTATTTCTTCATAGACCCTGAACGCGGCTTCCCTCTTGTAAATGCTGAATTCCCCACTTAGGACGGACGGGATTCCCCTTGGACATTCATTCTATTCTGATTCCACTTCTTGCTTCCTGAGCTTTCGACTGCTTGAAAGCGTTAAAACTCTCCGCTTGTGTAGAGGTGGCTTTAGTCCATCTCTTTCTTACAACCTGACTGCATCGAGCTACCTAGAACAAGGACTTTATTGGCTTGATTCGACTGAGCCTGCTTGAACAAATACGGGCTATATTGGGATTTTCCTTTTTTGTTTACTGACCGAATCACTTGACTAACAGTAACGGGCTCCACTAACTGACTTCACTTTTGAGCGTACCCACCTTTTCCCTTGAAAACACCACACAGAGGAGAGGGTTATAGTACAAATGTACGCTAAGGAATATTATTAGTAAGGCATACGTATAAAGTATATGTACTATAGCTGCAAAAGAAAATAGATCCTTGTTCGGGTGTTCTGGTGGTGTCCCCGTCTGGTCTACTATCATCTCTTCACCGTCGCTATACTACTTTTGCCCACCAAATGGCATAACCACAGTAGCTGGCTTGGCTCCCTCTTGCTCTGGTCTACGCTCCCCTTGTGAGTCGCCACCCTCATGTACCACTAGAATATAATATAAACAAACAGAACTACTACAGATAGACTAGAACATCTCTTATGTCACACCATTCGATTGAATGCTGTCAATGACACGAAGATATATACAATGAATGGAATAAACTGCTAGAGTATTTGAAAGCATCTGCAAAGCCAATAATGGGCACAGTTGATCGTAGATCCCACGCCTTGTACCCTCACCCTCTCTCACTTGTCGACTTGCTTTGAGTCGAGCTCACTTTTGATCGGGTTAAAAGTGTTTGTAGCGTCAATTCCTTTCGGTGTACATCTCACCCAAAATACCAGGAAACATAAGCTGTCAGCTCATATCTATCTATCTCTGCTCCTCAATCAAACAAAAGCAGCCGTTTGATCCTATATAGCCTGGACCTGCGTACTCATCGTGGTCATCCCTCAGCCTCCCGCACCCATATTTCTAACCTCTCCTCCTATTTTGTTTTCTTACCATGAGGTCTCTGTGTCGATCGAGCCCAGTATAGTATTGGTTTTTTATATTTTAGAAATGAAACCCCTGCCCGTCGGTAGTCATCATAGTGCCGATCTTTTTCCACCAAGCGGAAGACTGAACTGGACTGAGATTGCGGGAACACTGCATGAGACAGTGTGATTGCGCGATCACTGAAGGTCCTCTACGAGCTGCGAGGCAGATTGAACGCTACGCCCTTCCCTTAGCACCTCACTCTAGGAGGGGCTCACAACCAAAGGATGCACGGAGTGAAGTTTCCTGTCTAGCCACTCCTTTCTTTAGTATCTGAGGTGGGCTCTTTCAAGAGCTCCTTCGGCAGCGCCGTACGTGACATTCATTCTTATTCTTATTTCTTTGTATTCGTTATCTGGAGCAGCGAGCTAGTCTGCCGAAAGCCAGTGCTTGTCCGGGTGCACTATATAGGAAGAGTACCTGTCCCAAATACCGGATCTGGAAGAGGGAAGACTCATTGCCACCTTGTGGGGATGCGTCATAAGTCGAGTCTATTATTCCCCCTACGCCTTCTTGAGTACGACACCCTCAGTACTCTTCTAATAGTGTCCATATAGGAAGAGTACCCGGGACTATAGGGATTTTGAAGGTTCCAGACTCTAAAAAAACGAAGCTTTCACGATCCCTGAGAAATGGAGAAACTCTTGTTACTGATTACGAGTCCTTAAAAGGGATTTTGTACACAAAGCATCGGTATTAATATAGTACGGTACTTGACCCTATATAGTCCTATATTATACCGAGAGTACAAGGCTGTTCGCTTAGAAAGGTTTCTATCGATCTGTCATTACTCCACTACGGTACACACTATTATAAGAGTACCGTAGTGACGTAGTGAGTACTCTACTCTAATAGTACTATATAGACAGAGTGGCAAAGCTACTGCTTCAAAGCTTTCGATGACCGCTCTTTGACCGCCCTCGGCTATTCTCCCGATTCAACTCCCTCTGTCTACGCTGGGAAAAGGGCTGCCAGAGTGTCTACTACCTATATTATACCGAGTCTCTTTCTGTTTGTGCCAACTGGCCCTGACCGAATGTTCTGACTCCCGGTAATCGAATGGTAGTTGGGCCTTATATTATAATAATATCAGGACTATATAGAAGAGTACTCAGAGACTGCTTTCTTCCGATACGAAGAAGCTTGAGTTCCATCGGGTTCACTCATTGTGTCTACTACCTATATTATACCGATCAAGGTGCACAGCCACCATACCTGACTATTAGAGTAGAGTACTCACTACGGTACACACTATTATAAGAGTACCGTAGTGTGTAATGAGCTTAAACAGGGCCACTATTAGAGTAGATCTTCCTATATGGGTATATATAAGTACCAGACTTCAGTTGGTATCATCTCTATCACTATATATAAGAGTACCTGTAGAAGAGTACTGATCCTCCCTCCCAGTCATAGTGTGAACTCCTGCACTATTAGAGTAGAGCCAGGTACACACTATTATAAGAGTACCGTATGGAGTAGTCTAGTCCTTGTTTTCGCTAACGGCACTATTAGAGTAGAGTACTCACTACGGTACTAACTATTATAAGAGTACCGTAGTGGAGTACTGTCAGGGGAACTACTTTCACACAATCAAGTCTGGCCACAGGTACTCTTTTAATAGTCTCTTTCAATACTATTAGAGTAGAGTACTGATTCTGGAAACTTCAATCAATATCGTATAAAATATAGGTGAATCCGCACTATTAGACAGTATTTGAGGTATAGACAGTATTTGAATCTATATGGGTATAGAGTCAAATTCAGTACTTGATCTATATGGTTGACTCTATATGGTTGACTCTATATAGTTCGAGTGCAGGGCTTCATTTTTGGATCTCGACCGACTCAATCAATCAACAGCAGAAGTGTTTTTCTTTTCGATTGAGCGCCCCTAAGCCTTTGATGAAGATGAACTGATATACTGGACTATTAGAGTAGAGTACTGTCCAACTCTGTATCCTAACTCACGGCAAACTATCTCTAGACTATATAGGAAGAGTACCTGGTGAAAAGTTGAATTGATCTGCTCGGGTACTCTTCTTCTATCGACTATTCCAATAGAAAACGTTAGCCTTCATCCGGGTATCACTACCAGTGGGGGCCCGCTTCCCTAATAGACTTTGAAACCTCTCTTTCCCTTTCTCCCGGATACCATGACTTGCCTTCAAACAGGCTTCACCTTCAAAGGTTTGGTTCAAAGCTAGCTTCAGCTCGTAGCGCGTAATGCCCGAGCTTGGAAGGCTGAAAGCATGCTAACCGGTACATCTGTTTCTTAGCTCTGGACGACCGCAGCGGGTCCGATTCTTCTATCAGATAGATTGAGTGAGGAAGACTCTGTCACTTGGTTTCTCACTATAGGTAAAGAACTCTGCTACTGAACCCTATTCGGTTCTTTCCCTTTAGGTAGTTTCTCATTGATTTTGCTTCAGTAGCTTAATTTCTTTCTATTCGTATGTAGCTCTCTCTTTCTCTTTTACCAAATGCGTGCTTGAAGCTCCAATTTGTCTGAAGCACTATTGCGCTATACTCTTTTATTCCCTTTCTAAATAAGGTCTTTAGAATGCTTTGAATTAGCTATCCGAAATAGAAGTAGTAACTCAAACTGCGCTTTTGAGTGCCGCTTCTCTTTATTATATTATCTTAAGTGATGGCTGAACACGTTTTTTGTGATTCATCTGACTAGCTTAGCTTAGATTCCCCGAAACCTCTAGGCTCAATTCAATTACCGAAAAAGAAAGTGCTAGGTTTCAGTGTGTGTTCCGCGATTGGTTGTTATCTGTTGTTTGTTGATTGGGTGCAGCTTTACTAGGCGCTTGCATGCCTTGTGGCGAACTAGACTGAAAACTGTGTATATATATAAATAAGAGTTCTGTCTTTCTTCAAAAATAAGAGCTCTTAACCACTTACATGGAACAAGAGGAACTCAACTCAATCCCCATTCGGGTTCCAATCTCCTATTCCGAAATAGCTACTCTTTCCGAAGATGCTAGAGTTGCTTGAGCTGCTAAAGCTAGAGCTAGACCGGATGAGCCTATCTCAGTCTCCCCCATTTTAGATACGGTGGGGGAATCGGACTTATCCATGGTTAGTCAACATAATTGCATAGGCCCAGAAGCCCAGGTAGCTCGGCATGGGAGGAAAGGAATATCTCTGAACGGCCGCTTACTCTATAATCCTAAGTGAAGCCCATTCCCCGATAGTCCAACATCGTCCTATCCACCCCCCTATCTCTTCAATTAAAGGACCTAGCCTCTCATTATGGTTATTTCACTCTCAATCGCGCTATCCCTCATCATTGATTTACCAAACAGCCCTCTATCTCATCTTGTATCTGAAAGGAGTGACAGCCTGCCTGAGATGCCATGTTGATATTGCCAGAAGGGAAGAAGGCCTATCTTAGATATGCCTATTTGAACTATGCCTAGCTGCCGAGGAAGAGGTAGACTGTGCCAACTACTATGACTATTATATGGTTTAGCCGTTAGCTGGAATAAGTGTACTCAACCGTGCTAACCTTCGCCTCGTGGCTCGATCAAGGCGCTATCGCATTATCTGAAAGAGATACTATCCCGTGCCATCTGTTGCTCTTGTCCTGTGCTATTATGAGAATAAAGAAGTCCCCTACTCCCGTTATACAACAAACACGAAACGGTCTTCCAGTGGAACTACTTACTTCACAGCGATCGATTAGGCGGAACTGCTTAAGCTGGTTGTGCAAATTTTGTTTGTTCACACAGGCGGGGGGCGTGTTGCTTCGCAAGGTAGTTTGTTTGTTCACCACACAGGCATGATAGTACTCAACTACGGAAAACTATTCAGGATTGTGCCTGCCATCAAATTTGTGCCGCATGGCGGGATGACTCTACACTCTATAAATAGAGGCTCGATAAGCCTTTGTGCTCTAAAATAAAACCATTTTTTGATGGTCTTCCTGACCCTTTCTAAATAAAGGGTCAGATCTTTGAACCTCACCCTTTTAGAAAGGGTCAGATCTTTGAACCTCTCCCTTTAGAAAGGTGCTACTTATATATCAAGGGTTTAGAACCTCCTCTCTATGAGTTGATGAACTATGGATATTGCAGAAAGGCTCGCTCAAGTTGGAGAGGAAATACAGCACGTAGAGAACGACCTGCGCGAACGCCGGAGACTCTTAACAGCCTTTTGGAGACACCTGTGCCCGGCGAACCCTGCCGTCGTAGGAGACCGCATACGCGCGATGGACCAAAGAATAAGGGGCCTCGAGAGGAGGCTACAAATGCTACAAAATTAACATCAATCCCTCATTGTGCGGGTGACCATCCTCAGTGACTGGAGAGAATAGAAGAAAGAATAAAGTAGTTACAGGCTCTTCCGTCTACTGGTTTTTCCAATTTCAGGCCTACCCTTTGACTTTTTCTAGTTTCGAAAATCATGTAGTTAGCATAATGCTTTGAAATCTCTAGTAAAGGTTGTTTATGTAATGTAGTGCTTTATGTAGTAGTAATGAATAAATCTTTTGGATAAATGTTTTTTCTCTACGGGCCTCTTTGAATCCTTTTAATCTTTTTAAATAAATTCTACTTGAGCATCGGTCACTACCAGCAAAAACATCTCTGAACAAGACCATGCCAAATGTGTCCGAATAAGAAAAGCAAATGAAGTATGTCCAGCGGTTCTTTACCTATAGCGGTACCCCTTAGACTGATACGAAAAACACCATCGGATTGTTCAACATACACCGCTTTTTTCGCCTGCTTTCAGTTATGGTTCTAAACCCTTATATATCAGTATCTTCTACTGATATCTAAGGGTTCTAAAGGGTATGGAATGGGTCACTAATTCACTCTCACAAGTTTCCCGTGATGGACAAACGGAAAGCTCCGCCAGGACTCGCCCGGATGTTGACCAATCTCCTACTCTGATCTTCGGTTTTTGAAGATGAAGCTGAATAGAAGCAGGGCTAGCTACAGGCTTGTGAACTAGGTCATCTTTAAGCATATTTCATGCTTGCATCATATTCTTAGTTCAAGCAAATACCGAAATAGATGGAATTGTCTTTAGCAACAAAAACTCCCTACAAATAGGTCAGACCTTCCCTCCTTTCTTCTTTCTAAAAAAACAATTAGTGCCCGGCTAACTATTTTGGATATTCAATAGAACTTCAGGTACTCTTCTAATAGTGGGGACTATTATTAGAAGAGTACCTGGCTTCCTAGAAGGCCTTGCTCCATTTCGTACGGCTGCGGGGAATAAGGTGCCTACATCTTCTACCTTCTTCTTGCTTCTGGGGACGGGGAACCCAGTGAATAAGAAAGTAGCTTCGATCGAAAGGGGACTCGTTCTAGCTAAGCGCCTAGCAATAAAACCAAAGCGCTTCAGCTATACGGCCTTCGTGCTCCTCGAATAGACCATTTTATTATGATCATAGTTGTCATAAGTTTTTGGCTCACACCCTCGATTCCCTTAAGAGGAGCCTACTTTTCCGTAATTGAGTTTGTCAACCCCGTGAATTTTGATTCAAGACTAATTCCACTCATAGGAGATGACCTGAACTCCCTGAAAATCAGTCATTTTACTGCTAGGTGTGACAAAATTTGATCAGTCGGATTGCCTGCTTATAAGGGAAAATCACGTTCAGTCATTTTGCTACTATATCCAACAATTCCACTTTTGATCTTCCGAGATGTCAGAGCCCTGGTTGAAGCGCAAGGGATGCTAGGTCCGTAAGCAGAAGAAAGAAGGCAGCCCTCTCTTTGGCAGCTGTTCGGCACAGAAGGGGGTCTATTTAATTTAGGGTGAGACCTTTTCCCTTTTATTGAGGGGTTCCGGAAATAAAGTAAATACCCGGAGAATTCAAATTCACTCTGCATCCAGATCCAGGATACTGCGAGTATAGCAGATTCCGATCGCGCCTCGCCCCCCGCTTAACGCTTCGCTCTAAGCTCCAGTAAATCATTTCAGCCACGAACCACCATTGATCTATCTCAGGCCATATTATACGCACGCTCTTTACGCATCCTCCACTGAAAGAAAAGATTATTTATCAAAATAGGCCATATCCGATCTTCGTTGGCCTTTCATCCCGGAGTCATCCACGGCGGGTTTTTGATTTCCTTGGCCTCTTGGCCTGTTGGAGCTCTCTTCAACCATCTGCAAGCCTGGAAAGCTAGGAACCTAATAAGACGCTCTTCCCATTTACTTACTCGCTGACCCATTATGCAAAAGGTACGACGTTAGGGTGCATTCAGGTAAACCCAACCCTGAGCTCTACTCAGGTATTTTCAACAAGACGCGTAGAAACGATCCTAATTCAACCTTTTACTTACAGAATCGAACCATGGGACTCTCTACAGGTCCCTCACCTTCTTTGGCCAGATCTTCCAACCTTTTCATTCACACCACCTAAAAGGGAAAAGATCGGCATGCCTGGTTCTTCCATCATCCAATGAACTTAAATGAATCACATAGAGAAGGCAAGGCTAGGAAAATTAGACCAAGATCAAAACCTTGTGTAGTCTTTTATTTTCCCGATCCGCTTTCGCTCGCCGCTTCTAACTATACCTCTATCTTAGACACTGGTGGATCAACAAAGTAAACTACTGATGTGCTACTAAAATTGCTTCACCAGGGTAAAAAGCTGGAACTGCCGCTGGTGAATTTGTTTCTTTGACTGGATAAAGAAAAATTAGAAAAACTGAATCAATTGCGAGAAATCCCCTTAGCTTGTTTGGCGCCTTGCTCGGGTGAGTCGCTTAGCCTATGATTTGTTTTGCGCTGAGCCCGTTCGTTTTGTTGTGGCGTGATGATGCGCATGCTTAACCTGCTAGGGGAAAGAATAAGATGAATGCAAGAGATAGAAAGGCTCCTAGTCCAGTTATGAAGGGAATCGCTCTAAAGAAGGCACAATATTTTGAACAGGTAGGAATAAGACCTAAGCGGCTTTCGCTCCTTCACCTGCGGTAAAGCGGCTTTCGATCCTCCTCCTCCTCGTAAACAACTAGTGCCCCTCCAGGAGCTGAGACAGAGAAAGATTAGGCGCATGTCTCAGCAACACAAAACGAAGGTTTAGGTCACTAACAACTTACTTCCAACCAGAATGGAATAGTAGAGACAGCAGAAGGTGCAGGTGAGATTCGAAGAAGGGAGAAAAGAATGTGTTTCCCATCCGCTTAGGGATGAGATACCCTAGCCAGTAAGGGGGGTCATTCTTCAGGATTTGGCCCTAACATTAAGAAGCTACGACTATTATGGTCATTGGGTAACGGCCACTCTAGGTAGGGGTGAGCCAAACCAAACAAACCTGAGTACTCTCTCATTAAACCATTCGAAAAAGCCGAACTCACAAGTGACAGTTTTTTTTCTATTCACGAAATCCTGAAATCGAGCTTAGAAACCCCGTCCGTAGTGATAATGGGACTGAAACTATATCTCGATTAAGGTAAAAGAAAGAATCATAGATTGAATCCTTCGTGAAAGTACACTAGAAGGTCCTGTACTCTTGTTGTTCCCATGCGACGGGAGGTGAATAATATATATAGTCCAAAGGAAGCAAGCCCCACTAGGCGCAGAGCAGACTAGAACTATCCACAAGTAAAAGAGCGGAAAGTCTTCTATTCGGCTATATGAAATCCACTTTTGCAAAACGAAACTAGGTTCTAAAAGATCTGACCCTTTCTAAAGGGTTAGGACCTCTCGCAAGCAAAATGGAAACAAGGCTGAATCCGTCGGAGTAGCAAGTACTCTCCAGACAGAACGAAAGACCAAGGATGCAGAGGAGTTCAGCAGAAACAAGTCAGACTCTAACAATCATGGCGATGAAGTGATCCTCAATCAGTAGTTAGAATGCGGCAACCTCAAAGTCAATTTTCTCGTCAAGCGGTAGGTCTTAGCCCGCTCAGTCACTTGCCTTGAAGTTGACCAATGTCAGTACTCTTCTAATAGCCACTATTCAAAGAGTACTGAAAGTAGGCTCGCTTATGGATTGTGACATTGCATGCTGTCTAATGACACCTCGTTAGCTACAACAGGAACGAACTCCTTTCTACTAAGGCATCGGGTCGCTCAGTCACTTCTATTAGTCGATTATTTCGAACTTCGGAAGATGATCAAGGATCAACCCCTATCTAGAACGAACAAACATAGAAAACCGGTTGGCCCCTCAACAATACGATAGCTAGTCCTGACCCTTTTAGAAAGGGTCAGATCTTTGAACCTCACCCTATTCGGGTCAGATCTTTGAACCTCACCCTATTCGGGTCAGATCTTTGAACCTCACCCTATTCGGGTCAGATCTTTGAACCTCACCCTATTCGGGTCAGATCTTTGAACCTCACCCTATTCGGGTCAGATCTTTGAACCTCACCCTATTCGGGTCAGATCTTTTAGAACCTTAACCCCCCAAACACAATGGCCCTATGTGATTGGGTTTGCAACGTCCATGCTCTATTCCAAATAGCTACGGCGGGTACGATGGCCATATCCACTGGCGGAATTGAATGGCACCTGACATGGGCTGTTCACATCCGGACTGGTCACTGGGGAAGATGCACCGAGTGGGTGGGTTCCCAATGGGGGTGGACGGTATCCTCCTATATCGGTGTCGATACTATTAGAGTAGAGTCAGGTACTCTTCTATATAGTCCTTGCGCAGGGTTCCTGGGCTCCTTGCGATGGTGTGGACACGATGGACATCTGCTATACTATATAGACAGAGTACCTGGGACGGCTTCATCAAGAGAGAGCTGCGGTTGGGTTCAAAAAGGTCTTTATTTTCATTGTAATAGAGGGCGCGATACCTTTTATTGTCATAGAGATGTTGGTGGTCGGCGGAAGAGAGAAAGCAAGAAGAATCTCGGTATAATATAGTCGGCCCACTATAGGTACCACTATAGGCACCTTTTTTGGTGCCTATAGTGGTGCCTATAGACTATATAGAAGAGTACCTGGCTAGATTACCCGAGGGATACATGAAGTATCCCTGAGAATGACCAGGTCCCACTCCGGTACGGGTCAAGAGGGCAAAAAAAGCAAGATCAGAGAAGTAGTACTCTACTCTAATAGTCTTGGAACTGCACTCCTATTCGTTCGGGGATGGTGTGCTCAGGTCAGTACTCTACTCTAATAGTGAGGTTGGGAAATTGCGTGTTTGGCATTGGAACGCCCGCCCACTCGAGTCGGTATAATATAGGTAGTAGAGCAGCTGCCATGGGAACGGCTGGGAGGTTGCGGGGACAAACGGCACTCGGAATCAGGACTATATAGACAGAGTACCTGTCGGGGGCGATTGGTGTTTCTGGCGGTAGGGACGGGTATTCTTATAATATAGTTCTATACCAGACTAGTAGTAGACGGATGGAAGCGAGTTCGAATCGGGCGGAAGAGGTGTCTCTTTTGAGGGTGAGGTGGTAGGAACAACTGGAGGGAAGCGAGTTGGGCACAGGTTTTCTAAATCGAATTTCGATGCCGCAACTGGATGCATTCACCTATTGGACACAATTCATCTGGTTATGCCTAGTACTCTCGACATACTATATATATATGAGCCTGGTTGGAGTTCGGGGGTTGAGCTGCATTCGAAAAGTACGGTTTCGCCTACGAACGCCGGGAAGGACCTTACTGTTAAAAGAGATAGACATGGACTATATAGAAGAGTACTTGTTTCAAGATGAATTCAGCCATGGATTTCGCACTGGTGTAGACTATATGTCCGAATATCGATGCCAAGTATCCAATTGGTGTACGGGCATGGGCTGGTACTGGGGTCACCGGATCAAACGACTCGGGCTCTTGGGCATCGGAGAAATCACTGGGCAGCTAGGTGTGGAAGGCCATATCAGTTGGCTATCGAGGTCGGATCTCACTGAGAGGGGGGCGCCATGTCGTACGGAGGTTTCGTTAGTCCATGTTCTACTCGGCCAGAACAGTCCATTTTACTACCACGCAGACACTCGGTGAAAGGCGGACTTTATATGCAGGTATTCTAGCATATAACGTGTGTCTCAGTACTCTACTCTAATAGGTGGACCTTGGGTTCCGGGGTTGGGCATCCACTGATACTAGCATCACGATAAAGAGCGGTGGGAAGAGATCGGATCAGCCGGAGGTCGATGTTGGTGTTGGGGGTTTGGCCATCTCAAGGGTGGTCGTTAAGCTATTTGTATGGGACTACTGGAATCTGGTATGGGGCTTCTGAACTCCAATCTTGAGACGGGACACATTGCGATGCGCAACTCACACAAGGTTGAAAGGGGACTACCTCAAAATGGAAGCTCTACTACCTATATTATACTGAGTACTCTTATATTTATATATATAGAGTCATCATCAGTACTCTACTCTAAAAGTACTCTTGAAACATTGGTGGGTCACTACTACATAGGAAAATTACCCGTTTGATGCGGCACTCTTGGAAAAATACACTCGGAAATGGGTACTCGCTTTGCGTTCCATTTACAGCTCTGAGCGGGCTTCCTGACCCTCCCTAAAAGGGAGGGTCAGATTCTAAAAGATATGACCCTTTAGTTAGAAAGGTTCAGGAGAAAGACCGACAAACTAATGAATTTTCAACCATAGTCGTTGAAGTAAGATTTGAGCTAGACCCCCAATATATATTAGTACCGTTTTTTGATAGCTTATTTAGATTCATCCAATTAGGAGGCGATAGCTGGTACGGTATGGTGCTGGAATGGGTAGTGAATTGGGCAAGATGGAATGGTTCGAGGGGAGTCAAGGGGCACGGGGTGGTTCGGAGTTTGCCATGGCATTGGAAGAACTGGTTCAGCGGGTAGGCAATCACAACAAAACCAAATCAACTACAACGGAACGATGGCTTTTCTCGACAAACCACAAGGATATTGGAACTCTGTATTTCCTCTTCGGTGCGCTTTCGGGACTGATTGGAACATGCTTTTCAGTTTTGATTCGTATGGAATTATCAACCCCAGGCGATCAACTGCTAGGCGGGAACCATCAACTATATAATGTTTTTCTTACGGAGCACGCATAGTCATGATCTTTTTCATGGTGATGTCAGCTATGATAGTTGGTTCTGGAAATTGGCTTGTTCCGATTCTGATTGGGTCCCCCGAAATGTCCTTTCCACGCTTAAATAATATATCGTTCTGGTTGTTGCCTCCGAGTCTGTTGCTCCTATTGTGCCCAGCAGTAGTGGAATTGGGTAGCGGCACTGGTTGGACGGTCTATCCGCCCCTAAGTGGGATCACCAGCCATTCGGGAGGCGTGGTCGATTTAGCAATTTCTAGTCTGCATCTTAGCGGGTTATCTTCCATTTTAGGTGCGATCAATTTTATTTCAACGATATCGAACATGCGTGGCCCTGGAATGACGATGCATAGATCACCCCTCTTTGTGTGGTCCGTTCCTGTGACTGCATGCCCCATAGTGTTGGCTCTTCCCGTACTGGCTGGGGGACTCACAATGTTATTAACGGATCGAAACTTCAATACTACGTTTTCTGATCCAGCTGGCGGTGGAGACCCCATTTTATACCAGCATCTCTTTTGGTTCTTCGGTTTTAAATGGCCTTTTTCAGATTCAAATCTGAATACGCATTGTGCTATATGCTGGGACTGTCTGCTTCATGGTACTCCTACTATGTTCATAAGTGGTTTTCTAGTCAAACCCTGATCTAGTCAAAATGGAGTATCTAAGACACATTTAGCAGGTAACCAACGACATAAAAGCAGTCTAGTAGGAACCTCAGAGACTACATGTGAAACAACTGATCCTAAATCCTTCTGCGAGTGGATAGCTGGAATTATCGATGGTGATGGAAGTATTCAAGTGAGTCAACAAGGTTCTAAAAGATCTGACAGGGAAGGATATACTTCTTTTGAAATTACTATGGGACTGGAAGATATACGACTACTATGATATATCCAACATATGCTTGGTGGAAGTATTAAAATGCGATCAGGTGCTAAAGCTTATCATTATCGACTACATCATCGACTAGGTATGATGAAACTCATGAATTGTATTAATGGTCATATTAGACATTCAGCACGACTACTTCAACTACATCGTGTCTGTCAAGTACTGGATATCCCTGTCATTCTAATTATTACACTAGATGCTCAATCCAATTGGTTTGCAGGATTATTTGATGCTGATGGTACCATTGGTATCGCTATGAAGCATCAACTACCACAACTCAGTATTCGAGTCAATAATAAACTTCTACAAGATGTAGAGTATTATAAGGTAGTATTTGGAGGAAATATCTACTTTGATAGTAGTCAAAATGGTTACTATCAATGGTCTGTACAAAGTTGAAAAGATGTGATCATGATGCTAGATTACTTTCAATCAAGTACTTTCCGAAGTCATCAATCACGACGATTCTTCCTTATTGAGGAATATTACAGTCTTTACGATCTCAAAGCATTTAAACCTGACAGTATTCACCATAAATCATGGCTAGCATTCCTAGAAAAATGGAATCAGTTGATGATATAGTCCACCTTTCTTCGCTTATATTGATGAGTAGAAGAGAGAAGCACCTTGAAGTTTACATCCTCATTCTTCCTGGCTCCGGAATCATCAGTCAGATCGTTTCAAAGTATTCGAACAAACCGGTCTTCGGCTATCTCGGAATGGTATATGCCATGATTAGTATTGGTGTTCTTGGCTCTCTGGTTCGGGCGCATCATATGTTTACTGTTGGGTTAGACGTCGATACCCGTTCGAACTTCACTGTTGCTACCATGATAATAGTTGTTCCTACTGGCATTAAAATCTTTAGTTGGCTCGCTACCTGGTGGGGCGGTTCGATCATGTACTTCAAAACACCCATGTTGTTTGCTGTGGGGTTCATCTTTTTGTTCACGGTCGGTGGACTCACTGGAATAGTACCGGCTAATTCTGGGCTTGACATTGCACTTCATGATACCTATTATGTGGTGGCACATTTCCATTATTTACTTTCTATGGGCGCAGTTTTTGCTTTATTTGCTGGATTTCACTATTGGGTTGGTAAATTCACAGGGCTGGTCTACCCGGAACGCTTAGGGCAACTCCATTTTTGGATCACTTTTTTTGGGGTGAATCCTACCCTCTGTCCAATGCATTTCTTAGGCCTAGCGGGCATGCCATGTCGCATTCCAGATTTTCCAGATGCTTTCGAGGGTTAGAATGACCTGATCTCCTATGGCGCATATCTATCGGTTGTTGGGATTGTTCGTTTCGTAGTGGTAGTGACGATCACATCTGCCAGGGCATCTACTCGATTTTCGAGTCCGACTGTCGAAGTTGAACAGACTCCAACCACACCGGAATGGCTTCTTCCGAGTCCCCCGTCCTTTCATACGTTTAGTGAACTGCCGGCTATTAAGGAGACAAGATGCATTGGCTCAATATGGTTTCCTACGTTAAACAAAACAGCAACTCAAGAATACGGAAGAGAAGGGGGTATTTTGCTACTGCGATTGGTTCATTCATGGGGTTGTTGGGATACCGACATTGAACCAGTATGCATCTCGTTGCGTACCCAACCATGGATGCCCCGGGATCTGAAATCGTATACCGGTTGTTCCAGTGCAGCCTTGCTCAATTGAAGCTTTTCTTCCATCTTCTCTGATGATTCCAACGACTGCCCAACCGCTTTCACGTCCACTTCCATGAGTGATATATTTTAGTATGGGCCCTCAGTACTCTACTCTAATAGTACTATATAGGAGGAGTACCCGATCCTCCTGAACCCCCCAAAACACGTATCTTTCTACCATTCCACCGCTCTGTTATCTGTATCAAGAGAATGCATCAACTGATATGACCATTGCCTATGCATTCCAGTGTCCGATGAACCGCACTATACGCTTTCGAGCATCAAGAGTTTGGTCAGAGCAGTGGGATCCTTGCAGCAACCGACCGAGCGACCATTCCACACTGATAGGGATAAGGTTCTACCTGACCCTAAGGTTTCAGATCTTTTATAACCTTGTTTCCC
Source organism: Viscum album (assembly GCA_963277665.1). Classification (NCBI taxonomy): domain Eukaryota; kingdom Viridiplantae; phylum Streptophyta; class Magnoliopsida; order Santalales; family Viscaceae; genus Viscum; species Viscum album. The sequence continues at coordinate 391,676,454 of OY728147.1, read as the reverse complement.
CTAATTTCTCCGTTAACACCGCTTATCCCGATATTCCTCATCCCTTCCATAACTGACTCCACATGATCTTCAGAGTTTGACAACTGTTGACCAACCCCGGCTCATCTCCATTCTTTTCATCCGGGAAGCTAAACCACTCATTCCAATGCCCAATAGAGGCGAGGCGGGTACGACCTAGCTGGCCCAATAACAGATGGAAGGCGATACACCAGTCGGACTTGCCCAAGCGAGTGAAGCATAGGTGACTCTCCGTCGAGTGGATCCATAGCACCAGGACCGGATCTTCAACTCACGTCAAACCTTCCACCTGTCCCTGCTGACTTGAACCCATAGCAATGAGATGAAGGAAGTGGTTCCCCTTTGTATTCTCTTAAGTCGGGTTTAGGCTCTCTTCCATACCGGTAATGGAGTAAGGCCTCCACCCTAGAAGTCGTTAGCAAGTTGATGCTCTTCTTTCGACTTCCTTTCGATCACCTCTCTATCCTCGTCAAATGGATAGCTCTCCCTTGTTGTTTGGTTATTCTCTGCAGCCTTTCTTGTTTGGTTGTTCTCCGAAGCATTCCTATGATGCTAGTGAGCTCTTAGGTGTTAGCTAGTAGTCCCTTCTTTCTTCACTCTAACCGACCAGGCAATTTGTCATTGTTTGTTCCGGCAATATATATCAGTACCAGTGGGTCCTGAGTCCCTTGTTTCCACCCCTAGGCTAGGACCCTTCCTGAAGCATTATCTCATAGCTCAAGACCTTAGAGACTCGAGAGACCGAGAGCTTACGATTGGGAGGTTCAATGCCTTTCAAAAGCCTCCTCCTCATTTATATTCCTGCTCCTGCATTGGGAGTTAGAGTATCAGTCCGTCCCTGTATGACTTGAAAGGTTGCACCCCTTTGGGATTTCATTCTTCTTGGTGGCTATCCCCTCAACGTTTTGAGTAGGCGTTTGGGACCGGGGATTCTACTGAAGAAAGGGCTGGTACTGATATATATTGAATGATTTTGACCAATCCTGGTCTAGGTCAATATATATCAGTACCGTCTGGATCGCCTCCGCGGGGTCAGTTCTGATAGAAACCTCCCATTCATAACAAAACACCACTAAACTGGTATCATCTCTATCACTATATATAAGAGTACCTGTAGAAGAGTACTGACGAATGACTCCTTCCTATAAAGGATCGCAAAAAACTATAATGAATTCAGTATACTACAGGAGCTTGCGCTCTTCTCTCATCCAGAAGAGAGGTCTTTTATTTTCGTCAATAATAAAAATGTGAGGAAGCATGAAACTCCTTCCTTGTTTGTGGCCCCCTTTTTTCCAAGAAGAGTTTCAAAGATTTAGAGGCTCCGAAACCCACTCATAGAGCCGCTCCCCTATCATTGTGTGCGGTTCTCCGGGCAGCCCCCCCCCAACTCTCGGCTTATCCTGTCACTGTGCAGTTGACAAGAATCGGTATAATATAGGTAGTAGACCATATCCCACAGCAAGGCCTGTCTGAATAGGCAGTCATATTCAAGAAGAAGATTGCTGCCTTTCCAGTAAAGGCCCCAGAGAGGGATGCAGTTAGGGGAGCATGGACCAGGTTGACCTGAACTTTATAAGGAAAGGGGGGAAGGACGACGAAGCCAAAGACAAAGACTGATTAGAATCACAGCTTTCTTTGGTTTGGTAGAAACTCCGGGGATTCAAGCTGAAACCGGAGTCGCCCTGGTACTCTCTTACTGCCTATGAACCGAAAAGGGGGAAGTCAGGAGCTTATCCCATTCTTATCTCTCAACTATAAGATCACAGAATGTCGTTGCAGTGACACTTATCGCTTTAAAAGTGAGAGGTCTGGCCATGTCTATCAAATTGATGAGATAGATCGGCCCCCTGAATACTAATCAAGAACGCATAAGGTTTTTGAGAAGTCTTTAAGAGATAGGGCCTCACGGTAAGACTGAAGTTCCAGAACTCGACGGGTCCATGCCAACTCGTCTCGTGTCCAATGGACTAACTTTCTGGCCCTGGCGCAATCGCCAGAGCTTTCTCATCAGCTCTGGATTTACGTAAGGTTCTACCAGAGATAGAGGAAAAAGCCTCTCGCTAGACTGACCGGAACTAACCATGCTCCGGAACTGGAAGCTCTTCATGGACAGGAGCGGGAGCCGGAGCAACCGGGCGAGGAGGATCACAACTGCACTGCAGGACCCCTTTGGAGAAGGTTGACAAAATCGCCCAGATCGTAGAATCCGCTGCAAACCGCTTTATCGCAAGAAGGGTCGAAGGCGGCTGACTAAGTGAAGAGCTCATCAAGCGAAGAGGGCCACCGGTGTAGATTACGCACCTGTTTATAAAACAGGTACACCGGTCAGCTTACCTAACTAAACTAGCAAACAAAAGTTGCCAAGAGGTCAGTCCCAAGGTTTCGTTTTCATTCATTCAAAAGCGCTTTCCTCTCCTTAAATGAAAGGTGACTCAAGGGAGGCATCATATACACTTACTAGTCTTTTCGATGAGAATAGAGGGTCTTTCTCTTTTTCAAAACCCTCCCGCTTCTTTCTTAGGGTTCTCCTTTCTTCCTTTCCTTTCTGTTCTTCGCACCTGGTTGAGTCACTTCCTTCCACTCGCCAACCAAGGACCTACGGACTCCCAGGGGAAATGAAGTCAGTGTTTGTGAACCCTCCCCTTGAGTCACCTTCGGAAGAGATAAGGTGAATTTCAGTCTCATAGTGTTGAACACCTTCATCCGGCTTTCTTTTCCAGCAAGCACCCCTATCACATAAAGGGAAACTAAAAATAAAAAAATTATATAATACCTTTTTGCTGGCTTCTGGCCTACCCTGTCACATATAGTTCAGGTTGTTTTGTTTGGAGGGCAATCAGTAGTATCAGTGGGATCCCGTTTTCTTTGTCTGTTAAGCCTCACAGCTATGGTTTTGATTATTTTGTCAAATCCTAAAGACCAGTTGTGATTCTGTCTCTTCCTTCAAGCCTTTCCTATTATCGCTTATCACTGACATTAAGGTTGACTCTCTCTCCTTAAGTCACAGAAAGAAAAAGGTCATGATGCATGTATTTACCAACTTCAACAACAGATTGCCACCATGAAGCAGGGAGATATCAGTGTCACTTCTTTCTACACCTCTTTACGAACGTTGTGGGAAGAACTTGCATTCTATCAACCACTTTCTACTTGTTCATGTGGGGTCATGCTCCTCTCTTTTTACAGGTTCTAAAAGATCTGACCCTTTCTAAAGGGTGAGGTTCAAAGATCTGACCCGAATAGGGTGAGGTTCAAAGATCTAACCCCTTCTAAAGGGTGAGGTTCAAAGATCTGACCCTTTCTAAAGGGTGAGGTTCAAAGATCTGACCCTTTCTAAAGGGTGAGGTTCAAAGATCTGACCCTTTCTAAAGGGTGAGGTTCAAAGATCTGACCCTTTCTAAAGGGTGAGGTTCAAAGATCTGACCCTTTCTAAAGGGTGAGGTTCAAAGATCTGACCCTTTCTAAAGGGTGAGGTTCAAAGATCTGACCCTTTCTAAAGGGTGAGCTTCAAAGATCTGACCCTTTCTAAAGGGTGAGGTTCAAAGATCTGACCCTTTATAAAGGGTGAGGTTCAAAGATCTGACCCTTTCTAAAGGGTGAGGAAGTTGTCTTTATTTCAAATTTTGTCTTTTTTTTGCAGAAATAGAGAAGGATAAAGTGTTTCATTTACTTGCTGGTCTTCGACATGAGTTCGAATATATTCAAATGGGGAATGATTCTCTATGATCGATCAACAAAGTACGGACCATCCTTCTCAATGGCCAGAAAGCTATGAGTAATCCGGTAAATAGTTCATCAGATCATGCTGCTCTCAATGTATCATCTCGAGGGGGTTTGACCCACAATTCGGGTATTCTTATAATATAAGGTTATTGAATAGGAGGGAAGAGGCACGGTACTCTGTCTATATAGTGGTCATAAGGGTGGTTGAAAACAGGTCACTCTGCAGATAGATTCCATCCTCCGAACAAGTCTTCATCTACATCGTCCAATGCAGTATCTCATTCTGAAGACAGGAATCTTTCTGCTACTTAGTCAATCGGTCTATAGTATAGCCCTTCACCTACTATCGCACCATCAGTCAATGTACCTCTTTAGATCATACAGTAGACCTTGAACATGAAGACTGGAGATTCAAATTCCGATAATATTTTAGCTCCTACTACGAATGCTACAGGTATTTCTTTTAACAAGCTCCAAAGTCAATCTACTCTTCCATGGATTATGGATTTTGGTGCCACTCATCATATGGCAGGATCGTCCACTTCTTTTTCACCTTCCCTTCACTTCTCTGGTAATTCTTCTGCCTTTCTTGCTGATGGATCTCCAGTTCCTTCGCTTAGGTATTGGAACCATGGATGAGGGGACCTTGTGGATAGGCAGTCCCGGGGATGATGCCTTTAGGTAGGGGTTTCCATCCTTAGTTTCGAAACCCTCGGGCCAGGTACTCTATCTATATAGAATAGATCAACCTTGCCTTATCTATGAAACCTAACTCACGATGACCCTGCTTCCGTTTCCCAATCAAATCCTCCCAGGTTATTTGATATCCGGCAGAAGGGAAAGAGGCGGCCAATCCTTCCCATTACTTTTCTCCAGGATAAAGGCAAACCGAACAAGATTATACTTTTCTCGAAGGACAGCTGGAAAAAGTCTTTCTCCTCAGGCAAAAGACTGGAATTGGATGACTTGGGTGGAGAACAGAGGCAGTTGGGGGAACTACTCTTCTTCTTCTTCCCCTGGGGATTCATTGGCTAGCGAATGGGATCTTCTATCCCTTAGCCGCTTCCGCCTGTCCCAGATCCCCTATTTTTTCAGAGGGTTCCAACCCCTATTATTAGTAGGTTGAAATCACCCCCTACTATCCAAGACAAGTAATGAATCTAGGGTATCTCTCTTTGTTGGTTAGCTTTGGAAAGCTATTCGTTGGCTTAGCTTAGCGTTACCACAGTCCCTATCGGAAGCACCTATCTCTGGAACAGAAAGAACAGAAAGCTCTGTTTGCGATCAAGGAACTGGAAGAAGCGAAAGGCAATCAATCACTGATAAGGTCTCTTCGACCATGCACTAAAGCAAAGAACCGATAGTCACTCTCTCTGAGACCGAAAAGCCATATTCTCTCTTCGACAGAGACAAAGACGTAGACTCGCACTAAACCCAATACAAGAACCAGAATCTGATTCTAACCCAAATCACCTCAATCTGTAACTTCAAGTACATCTCTAAGCTTTGAATTTTTAACATCAACCTTTTCCTATGCTTTGGCTACAGCCTATATTATACCGATCCCCATAATAGGCCCTATCGGAATCAGCAGGAACCAGAAATCTCTCCCTTAAATCAGTAGTGGCCTGGAAGCGCACGAAAGAAGGAAGTAAAAGTCTAGATATTATATTCTAATAGTTGACCAGGCAGACAGGAGAAAGAACCGATAGTGATGTTCGTATGGTCATCTACTAAATCAGGAACTGACACTCCTATGCCTTGTGCTATCACCCATATCTTTCTTGTGCCCGGAACCCTTTCGAAATAGGGCATTAACCCAAAACACTGACTTTCACCCCTCTCACCCCAAAGCCTAAAGCCTTGCATATCAAATTGAGGCTTTCTCTACTCCTTTATAATCCCCGAATAGTCACTCGTGGACTATCAATCCCTTCCTTTTATCTAAGTAGAGCCCTAGGTGATCGCTAAGTTTTTTTGCAGTACGATAGAGCGAACCCTGAAAGCCGTATGGATCCCTTTCACATCGTCGGACTATATAGACAGAGTACCTGACTTCCAGCTCCCCCTTTTATCTTAATAGGCTGCTCTCGTAAGCGCTATAAGCCTAGCCGCTGCTGCTTGAGTTGTCGCTGCTGGGTGAAATCCTAATTAAGAAAAAAACCCGAGATAATTATCACTAGAATTCCGATCCTAGTCAATAACATCTTTTTTGTTTGATCTTGCTAACTGCTAACAGAGTAGGTTGGTATTGTTCCTAAATAGAGGGCTGGTCCCAATGGAATAAGTGCCTCTTTCCTCTGAGGGGTAAAAGAAAGAAGTTGGATCCTACTGCGGCCAGGCATAAATAGAGGCATTCCTCTGGTGATTTCCTGCTTCTTCCTGTGGATTCCCTACCCAAAGGGAAAGGGTACAGGACATAGGTCCTGGAAGGAAGGCCTTTTTTCCTTCTATCGTGCCTATCTATGCGGCTCCCAACTCTAGTTCTATCATTTGAAGGTTCTTCTCGATCTGGCTAGATGCCCTTCCCTATGGAGGTTCTATGTAGGATTCCAATCGACTGTGAAAACAAATTAGACTCTAGGTATAGCGTTGCGTCTGCATCGTCTGACTTTTACTCTAAAATACAGTTATTGATCCCTACGAGAAGGAGTCTCCCCCTATCTTATTCAACAACAGATTCTTTCAAAATAGGGTGCTACAAAGATAGGTTGTGGAAAGGACTGGGCTTCAGTGCCTATGTACCCATTTCGTAGGCAAGTACGGACTCTATATAGTTCGGAGTTAGCAGGGACTTTTACTTGCCTTTAGGCCCGCCCACTATCAATTATTATCCTCTTACGGGAAAGAATCAGTTGTGGACATAGTCAACCTGCTACTAGGAGCGACGCCCATAGCCCAGTACTTAATAAAGTTTCTAAAAGATCTGATCCGAATAGGGTGAGGTTCAAAGATCTGACCCTTTCTAAAAGGGTCAGGAATCACTTTCAAATCCCTTTCTCACTTACTTGATATCTAAGGGTTAGAAAGGGTCAGATCTTTGAACTCGGCTACTGAACCCTATTCGGTTGAGAAAGGTTCAGATCTTTGAACCTCACCTAAGAACCCTACAGCCGGTTACCATCACCCCTCAATAAGCCCTTTTGAGAGAGGAATAGGGACAGATAGAATCAATTGAATAGCAAGGAGGCTTAACATACTCGTACTACTCTAGAGATAGGGCTTATTAGAAGAGTGATTCATTCGACCACTATAGATATAGATGTGATTGGACTAGTTTCTTTCGTTTATAAAGTCCTGACCCTTTAGAAACTTATATATAAATAAGTAGCAGACTGATATATAACCTTATATATAAATAAGTAGCAGAACCTTGGCTTTCTCTTTCTTTCCTTTTGTTTGAGTGGGAGAAAGCTTAGCTGCAGTGAAAGTGGTAAGCTAAGTCCTAAGGTCTTCCCAGCTTCCAGCGGTTTGAGATCCCTTTGCTGTCGGGCTTGTGGAAGTTTCCTTAGATGGGTTTAATACGAGCGGTCTAGGCCAGTTGACTTTGCTGGTGTTTTAGTTGTAGTTCCAGCAATTGGACTTTCTTTCGCGAACAAAAAGGGCTTTCATAACATAAGGGTTTTCCAGTCTCTGGGTAAGAAGTTTTCCACCGTAATAGTGGGATTTCTTCTCCTATTTCCATTGTATCACTCCTGGGAGAAAGCTAAGGATCTTTGGGAAGCAAGCCCAATTGGAGTGCTTAATAAGGTCTTCACCTGGAGTTCCCCTTTGGTAAGCCCTGTAAATGTAGGGCCAGTTTCCTGTAAGGCAATGGAAAATCTAGTACCTGTTGCAGAAAAATACTTATTCCTGCCATCCCACAGGTACTCTTATATATAGTTTAAGCTCCAGACTATATAGATAGAGTACCTGTGGTCAGGAGTCCTAAGCCCTGGGAGCAGTCTCAGGGTAAGCCCCATAAGTTGCAGCAAACAAGTCAAATGGCAAAGCAGGAAAGACGGAAAGCGGGTGTCTAAGAGTAAAAGTACTAGGGCTTGAAGTTCAAAATAGTCTTACCATGTCTAAGAGTCCTCCCAATAATACCAGCCAGGGTGGATATTTACAAATGAAATATCTTACCTGATTGTCCAATTTATCGACTCCTGCTACCTTTTCTAGTGAATCCCCTGCAGTTGCAGCTCTTCTCTTATCCTGTCTTGGTTTAGGAAGGGTTCAGAAAGCACTCCGAGTGAAGAACATGGCACTGTTGGCATGTCGAAATAACCACTCTTTTCTTTTTCGACTTTTGATTACCCAGCTCGAAAGGAAACTACTCTCTCTCGGGTGTGAACGAATAGGAAGAGAATTCATCACAAATTGACTAAGAGGTAGCATAGCCGATGCTGTCGGAATTCCTAGTCAAGGGCCCTGCCGTATTCAAGAACCAGAAAAGATCCGATCTACAAATATCCAATTCCAACTATGCTGTAATAGAGGATTGAGAAAAGCGGACTTCCTTCTCAATGCCCATCCAATGCTGACTTTTAGTCATAGCATTAGCCTCTATTCCGCGAGTCAGAAACCCTGATCCGTGCGCTGATCCTTCTATAGTAGGAAGACAAGATCGCAAGGGAATCACTAGTTACATGCCTTCTACTTAGGCAACCCGAATCCGCGTATACCTACTCTAGAAAGAGAGCAAACTACCAACGAATACTTCCACTTCTGTAATAGAGGCTAAAAGGTGCGAACGAAGAAAGCTTGTTTGGGCTTTTAAAGGCTTCGCACCTACTTGTTGTGTCTCCCGTCATAAGACAGCCGGCCGATACGAGGGATTGACTTAGGCGCAATAGCTTGTTTGAATAGAATCGTAAACGAAACCGCTCTATCGCTACACCTGATATGTTTACTTACTCTTACTTACCTAACGCTACCTTTGTCAAACAGGAAACTTCCGATGGTTGCTTGCTTCCGCTTCCAAAGCCCTAAGCAAGAGGTCCCATACTGTCCTGTCCTGAACTAGAACAGCTAACTCAGACTCAGGGGACACTTCTGACTTGTTAGCTGTAGGTACGAACGTAGAGAGTTTGTTAGGTCCCATCCGGTCTACAAAAAGAGAACTAGAACGCGAACTCGGCTTGACTTTTTAGCTATAGGGACAGTTTCACCGACCTAAGAGCCAAGGTAGTCAGAAACTTCCCGTTGATTGAATGTCTATTTGATATTCCTGTCATGCAGGTAATAGATCCAGAATAGTCTTAAGGCCTCCGTTCGGTCGTTACGCCGACAAGTAAGGAAGGAAATAGTCAAAACACTATGCCCCAATGTTAGGACTTTAGTAGCAGCAGTAGCAATAGGATAAGGCATGCCTAGTAGGATGTGGGGCTGCTTTCTTTTGTGGAACCGATGAGGTTTTGAAGGCAAGAGAAGGCAAATCATTTAACTGAAACAAGGATAAGACCCTGGTTCCATTCTTATCTTAATGCCCCAATATCGGTAATAACTAGCATATATAAGATCGATCTTCCTTCTCAGACACTTTCGAAAGGACTAGGCTTCTTCTCAAACAAGTAGCCCCTTAGTGGTATAATCGAGTAACCCAAGTAAAGCCGCCGCCTGTCCAAAGTCGTTTTAGGGAGTCAAAATACAAGAAGGCCACACTATTAGATTAGAAGAGTACTGATTATAGACTTACTAACTGAATCCTTATATTATAATAAATGAACTCTCCGAAACAAGTCAGTCAATCCCTCCGGTTGTCCCTCTTCCCGTTGGTCGAGATAGTACAGCAGGGGGAACCCAATACTCTCCTCAAAAGCTAACTGTAATTGAAACACTATTTTTGTTTAAGGTCTTAATGAATGTTTCAAGTAGCTCTTTTCGTCTACCTCTATGATTGAAGACACAACTACCGATAAGCACACTTATAACCCAGATACTGTACAAGGGCGACATTGAAACCACAGTTATTCGATATTCGATTACAGTGACTGGCCAGGACCATGCGAAAACATATACCAGAATCCTAGCACCGAAAGTAGCTAGATCAGTAAAGTCAATCCCTTGTTCAACCCTGCGGAAGGATTGTATCGAATGATGTTAGTAGCAAAGAAGCCACATCTATCTTTGTCAGGAAGAGAAGAAAGACATAACATATCTCTTTTCTGACCCTTTATTTAGAAAGGGTCAGATCTTTGAACCTCACCCTATTCGGGTCAGATCTATGAGAACCTGGTGTTCAAGAAGCGCTAATATATTTCATGTCGCAATTCAAGTAGAAATGAAGATGGTTACACTACAACAACCCCTTCCTATCCTGGTAACAGCTTCATTCTTTATAGGACATCCAATGCCCAACCTTAACATCCCTATTATATTCTAATAGTGGGGGTCCTTCACAATCCGGATTCTGCTATTGCTCCTGTCGAAGTTGTTTAAGCCTTTATGCACTCATAACATGCATAGCTCGTTTCCACTATTGACCAAAAGACATGTACGCAGAGTGTTGGCTACAGGAGGCGGTGGGATCCACTAAGGCTTTCAGACTAGCTGAATAAATGGGACAGGAGCTAATAACCAATTCTCATGCAAGGGATAGATCCGTTATATCCGGAGCAGATGCACAACAAGTGTTAGGAGAACGCGATGATTGGCCCAAAAGTCAAATATGTAGCTGGTAAAAATGAGTCAGACCCGCCTTATGAACTATCACCTGAGGTTCACTTGAATATAGTATGGTGCATATTCTATTTTATGTTGATCGGCTCATGGAGAGTTATGCTCCATTTCGTGCTTTCGAGTTATCAGTTATCATAGTAGAGCGAGAAGCCGTTTGAAGTTTGAAAGAGAGGGGAAAGCCACTAGGGTCTAGCTCAACACTATATAAGGGAGAGGAAACGAGTGCAGATACCAGCGGGAGATAGATGTGGTTCGAAATTCACTATATAGAAAGAGTATCGTTGGTAATTTGGTAAAGAGCTATTCTTTAATTGGTTTCATTTTTCTAAAAAATACGAAATAATCAGATAGTCACCTTCTGAATGCAACAAATGGCCCATTTAGTCAGAAGAGTGGTGAGACCTTACGTTCACCTAACCATGAGGGAAATACTTAAATAAGTAATAAGTCAATATCTCAAAATCCATAGTATACTTCCGCTTAATGGAGCTCCTTTACTTGAACTGTGGAGGATGTGCGTAGTATTATTAGCTAGCTGGTGGAAATTCCTCAGAGTTAGAAATGAGCTATCATTTGATTTGACTTTTTAGCAGCCACTTGGAAGACCAAAGGCCAGCAAAGGCTGATCTAAGTCTCAAGCTTGGTGAAACAGGTGCTCCTCATATACCCAAACCGTGAAAAAACAATCTCTTATGATTCTTTTTCAGATGAAGAAGGGATAAGGCCCTAAAGATGGAAGAAGAGCAGGTAGAGGGAAGGATGAGGCACTTGCTTTAAGACCATTCACTCGTTATTTGAAATGGGGATCCATAAGGATGTGCCATCAGGAACGGCGGGATACACCACATTTGATGGATCTGATCGTTCTAAATACTGCAAAAATAGCAGCATCCTGACAAGGAGCTAGCTAGGCCCGTGAGGGGCCCTTTGAAAGATCTCGTTCATGAATACCAAGAAGATTTTGGTTACAACTGGATGGTCGTAGGATAACAATAACTTACTGACAGCTCGGATAAGGAAACAGTACCGGGGGCACTGCTAGAACCCCTATTACACTTGGATATTTCTTGCCTATGTCACTTGTACAGTCCTGTAACATGGTCAGTGTGCCTTATCCTGGGGTTGAGGACGCTTCAAAGTCTGATTCTGAAGAGACACCAACCCTAGTCAGTGTAAATGATGTAGGCGGAAGGCTTGATGACCACCCCCGAGATGGTAGACCCCACGGTGAAGACCCGACTTAGATGAGCCTTTCGATTATTCTTTTTTAGCACAACTAGCTAATGTCCCAGCTAGAATGACCATGTATGACTTGTTGAGGTTGTCACTTGACATCCGACAAGCTGTTGTCAAGGCTCTATCAGAAGCCGATCAGTATGCACCCCATGTACACCAGATACAAGTGAATGATGTACCTCAAGAAGAGAACCGAGGCATACAAGAGAAGATGAAGGCGGAGGAGCCGGACCTCACATTTTCTCGAGAAGACTTGTTGTTAGGGGACCTTCACCATAATTGTCCACTATACCTTTCAGGATATATTGGTGAAGTCAAACTCTGCCAATTGCAACCCTAAATGTTATACCCCTACTCCTAAAAATGGTAAGGAAGCTCGAGATCCCCACCAGGAAGCTGAGCAGCACTAAGACCCAGGGTACAACGCTGAGTCTCAGAAAGCTATGGGGCCTAATTACAGATCTTAAGACAGAAGTCACTTGCTACGTGATCGAGAACGAGACTTCCAACAGCGGATGGGAAGGCTGTGGATCGCATTGTACCTTCAACTTTGCACCAGTGTTTCAAGTACGTTGACAAGAACGGTAAAGTACAAAGAGTCTTTGTGGAGAGGAAGCCTAAGGGGGTTGAAGCCTATTGCAAAGATGTACGCCAGTGACCCGGAAGATGAAGAAAAACAAAGACCTTGAGGAAGTGGTCAGGTCCAAAAGGGAAATATTTCATCCATATAAATGATGTTATCGAAGTCCCTAGGTCCCAACCTATGAAGAAGTTCGTTGTAAATGTAATTCCCCTTGAAACTCCTATACCTCCAATGGAGGATGGAGAAGGCAAGATGGAGTGGCCGAATAAGAATAGTGCCCCCACTATCTCTAGAGTCGAGAGCTTTCAATGTGTTTATTGTAGGTGAAAAACAAATCATATTATTTAGGGGGTCTGACACACCCTTCAGGTCAGATCAAGGAGGGTTGGTGTGGCACCTCAGGAAAAACCCGAACTCACATACTTCCCTTCGGAGAATCATGAAAAACATGGGATACGACTTTGAGTACCCCAGGGGCTTGAATGGGGGGCAAAGGCATAACTACACCCCTGAAGCCTTACCTAAGAAAAGACCAAGAGGAGGCGATGGCATCCGGAGGATACATTGACCTTCGCCCGTACGGCTTGGGGTATCAATTACCTATAATGCTACCTCCGAAAGTGACAGCGAAGTCATTGAGGTTGGGGAAGCTTTCCCTTCTTCCACTACCACGAGTTGGGGGTCGGCTATTACCCTGCCAAGCTTCATGAGACAACCGAGTGGAGACGAAGATGAAGAAGTACAATCATAGCGAAAGGTCAAGCCTTAAGTTCTTAAAACGGTGTACAGTGAACGGTAGAAGAACCCTCGATGAGGAAGATAAAGTGTACGAGTTCGTCAAAGAAGAGACAGAACAGGAATCGAACCCTATCCCTCCAACTGAAGATGAAGTTCCGGGAACACAACCAGGAAGAAAGATGGTACTCTTTCTATATAGTCATGCGCCTGTTACAGGAGTTTTCCGATGTATTCGCATGGAGCTATGCGGAAATGCCTGGAGGAGGTCGCGATGCATCGTATGAATGTCAGGGAAGATACAAATCCAGTGAAGCAACCCGGCGATCATGGAGAAGATCGAGAAGGAAGTCCAGAAGATGAAGGATGTAGGCTTCATCCGTGAAGATGGGTATAATATAGATAGTGGTAGACTGGTTGGAGAACATAGTCCCAGTCACTATGAATAACATAAACCTCCTTGTTTGTATAGACTTCAGTAACCTAAATGATGGGTGTCCACCCATCACAGAAATAATGATAAAAAATACTTTTAGTTACGAGCTTACAACCTCATTCCGTACGTGTTGACTGCTAAACAGTAATGCCGTTTGGACTCAAGAATGTTGGTGCACCTTGCGTGATAGGGCCAGAGGGACATGACCAATATCTTCAAGGACATGTTGCATAAGACGGTCGAATGTTATGTGGAGGACCTTGCAGTCAAGAGCCGAGACAAAGAAGATCACCTGCAAGACCTCCTTCGAAAGGTTACGACAGCACAACCTGAAGATGAACCCTCGGCTCCAAGACATAGAACAAAGGACAAGGTATGTTCTTATTGCTTTTCTTCTCGGTATGGAGAGGCTAAAGTCAAGAAGTAGTGAGCTCCTTTGTGCATGTGTGTTCTTTCACCTTTGGCCACCACTATATAGAAGAGTACCGTCATTAACCCGAACAAGAGTTTACATCTGACCGCCACACCTCCGAAAGACTCAATCACTTGACACTTTCTTATTCACACCGAAGAGCTAGTGCGCAACTAGTGCCCAATGAAGACCCAAGCAATGCATCGAGAAGGTGAAAGAGAGAAGCCAGGTCTATCTCTTCCTGACAAGGTGTCCAGTCGTATAATAAGTCCTATTCTTTCAGAGTCATATAGGTACTCTATATATATAGTTATAGAAGATTACCTATCGAGACCTTCCTCTTAGGGGCAAGAAAGAGGTTCAACAAGGCTACGAGTTCTGGCATACTTGACTTTAGAAAGGATGTCCTACTTCTATTTCATATTTCACCTTCACTCAACCAATCTCCTAATCTTAATCCTACCACCCTTACTACAAACGCAGGAAAGGTTCAAGGGCTCTCTTTTACCTAATAGATGCAAGCTAGGAAGGAGAGTCAAGCCAGGAAGGCACCTACCTAACCTAACAGTAAGCCAACTACGAAGGCACCTACCTAGAATCCCACGTTGAACCTATTTCCTAACTAAACTAAATGAACTCTCTCCTTTTTAGTGGAGCTCAACGCTTATAAGTTCAGAAGTCCTACTAATAATAATAAAGGAGGGAGGAGTGAATCTAAGGAATGGAGGGACAAGCTCGACGATAGGAGGGGGAGAGGAAAGTCTTCTACTTTTACTTTATGTATTTCATTGTTTCACTTGAACCTATATTTTCTAATAGTGGGAGAGGAAATAAAGTGAGCTAGACTATGATATAGGGGTTGGACTGACAAGATCTTAGCACTTAGATTAGCTAGGATCGGAGTTTACGAGTAAAGTTATGGGATAGTCAATCGTAGATGCTCGAGCGAGACTAAAGGGAGAGAATCTCTAACCGTCAGGCAGAGGTAGAAGTCACAGAAGAAAAGAAAGTTCTGACCTTTCAATTACCAGTAGTGGAAAGAGTTTCAGAATAGAATCTTGAATTCTTCGTAGTTGTAGCAGAATCATGGGCACGTGTCACTCCTCGAATCGAATAGAGGAGAGTAGGTACCAAAAACCTAGTACCCTTTAGGCGGAAGATCTACTTGAAAGAAAGGTGCCAAGGTTTTCAAGGTCGGACACCTCCTTCTTTTAGAGTAGAGGGGGGAGGAGCGAAACAATAGCTTAGGAACTAAAGGTACTCGGCTACCTATGCAGGAGCAGGAGAGAGTTGATAGTTCCTTGACTAATCTAATGAATAAGCGGAAGCTACTCGACCGCCTAAAGGATTTTTTTGTATTGGTACTTGCTTTCCTAATCAAATAGGGGGAGCGGGGACCAGCGAGAATAGGAAGGTTTGGAAACAAAAGGGGCTTTTCTCACTCAAGGCTATGAATGCCAGAAAGGAACTCTATCTACTAACAAAGATGAGATTTGATTACCTGAATAATAGGTATGAGTTCACAACCCCCTATGAAATGCTCATCAAACCTCTAACATTCGATATTCTATATATATAGTGCAGAAAGGATACTTTCGAGGAGGCAACAAATCCATCTCCTAGTCGGTACTCTTTCTATATATTCCATTAGACCACTCAGGTAAGAAAGAAACTACCTTCTTTTCTTCTAAGATAGGCCCAAAGGCAGAAGAAGAATTGTCTGATAAGAAATGTTTGAGGTGACCTTCGAAGAAGGGGGGAACCCTTACTCGACGAAAGGGAGAGAGACGAATCTGAGAATATAGGGTGAGGTGCCATATCCCGGGTCGAACGAAGAGGGAAGTTTTAGATCGACCTCGACCAAATCCGAGGAGAAGAAGGGGACAAGATGCTCCACTAAGCTAATAGGGATAGGGGTGAAGCGACTCAACCAATGGCTATTTGGAAGCTGGAAAGTCTGATATGATGAGCGACTAAAAGCTTCAAAGAAAGCTAAGCAGCAGAGGCATCAGAAAGAGAAGAAAGAGAATCAGAAGGAATCAGGATTTGTGGAAATGGGGTCACCCTCTACCGGGTTGAGAAAGGTCGATCAACTAAGACAGAAGAAATAGGGCTTCTTTCTTTAACCAGTCCTGGAAAGACTAGACGGATAGTAGGGTAAGACTGGGTCACTCATAACAAGTAGCCAGGGCATTTCAAAACTAGTGAGGAAAGAGGCTTCGGAAGCTCGCTCAAAACTACAACTAGACTTCCACTAAACGGGCAAAAAGACCTACTAATAGGAAGAAAAGGTGTTATCCGATCGAGCAATAAGTGAAGGATATTGACCAATCCCAATGAGGGAAGTTGCTTAAAGAGAAGCGGAAAGGGACATCTTGAACTCAGGGGGTTAACAACAACAAAAGAAGTGACTATATAGGAAGAATACCCATCCCGATCCTTGAACTCACCTTCATTCAACAAAGAAACTTAACGCATGAACTCTCCTCGGTTTCTGACAGCCCTTTTGCCAGCGTAGCGCATTGAAGTGGGGAATGGAAAAAGAGAGGAAGTTTGAACAGAAGCTACATCTCCTCATGTCTTCAACAGTCTGGAGTTCAGGTTAATGGACGGGAAATGAAAGGAGTGTCCAGCCGCTCGACCATAGAGCACTAGTACTCTAATCATACTGTGTTTCCAGCAAAGCAAGAAGAAATCAAGATTCCACGCCAACATCAACCTAATGAAGTATGTGAAACGGGAAAGAAACATAGAGATCCTTTTCCCACAGGAAAATCATGGTCCCATACTCGCTTTCTAATGGACTATAGCCGGAACGAAGGCACGGATTATATACCAAGTCTTTCCTATTCTCCTAGTCTCACAGCCTTAGCTTTGGTTTTAGCCCCTTTCCCCTTTTCATAATAATATGGTCAGCTTGCTTGTGTTCGGGCTTTCGAGTCCATATACTGGTGCTAGTGCGGGTGAAAGCCTAGAAAAAGGTGTAGATCCATTTCTGAGCTCTTAGGAAATCCGAGAAAGGGAAAGGGCCGAAGCTGGTGATGACTGCTATGATGAATAAGAATTGGCAATCCCTAGGGGTGAGTGGTTTTTGATTGCATTTGTTTACATATAGAATGAACATAAGGAATGATTTTTCGTGAATGCCCCTATACCTATAAAAGGAGACGAATAAGTCTCTAGGTGATGTCTTCTTGGTACATCGTGTGGTCAGAACCTGCCCCCAGCAAAGGTTATTGATAGTTGCGATAGAATAGGTGTATAAGGGTGCGCTTGATGTTGAAATTCCAGGTTGGAGATCAAAAAGATATAGTCCCTAGAGATTCTTAGTTTTTTTATGTTTCTCGCACCCCAGGTTTACGAGAGGTTGGTCTATCTCTCAAGCTTCAGGTCAATAAAAAATGGGAGTCCGAGTACACTCCTTCGGGTACCTTTCCTTACCAGTCGAGCTACTTTGTTCGATCGAAAGTGAAAATACCTATTGACCTTAGAGCTGTCTCACGGGACAGGCTCTTGATATTGTTGGGTATGGTCTACTATATTATATATACCAAAGTAGAAATAAGGTGAATGGATAAGACGAATACAGGGGATAATAGACGAATTCTACGAAAGAGAAAGATACGGATGCATGAGGAAAGGAAGTGCATGTTCAGAGTTGGAGGATGCCTGAGGTTCCTGCCTTCTGAGGGACTAGACAGATCAAGGTTGATTTCCACATATGCTTTAGAAAGTCAAGCTGACGTAATTGATTACAAGAAAGTGACTCAAGAAACTCTGCAAAAACATTGAATCTTAACAGTATAAGGCGAGAATCCCAATGAGCGGGCTCCACACTGCCAACAAAAGAAAAAGAAAAGAAGTATAGGAAAGACAAAGTGGGTCTGGATGACAACCATTCCTTGAATTTGGTTCAGGCAAAGCGATAGACCCAAAAAGGGACTCGTCTCCAACTCTAAAGAGATTGGACTAAGCTGAAACTATATATAAGAGTACCCGGCCTCTATGGCAGAAAGCAGAAAGAAGGAAATGAGAGCTGCTGCCAGACAAAGAAAAGTAAAAGGATAAGCAAGAGAAAGTGAAACCCTTCATGTCCTAGTGAGGAAAGGAAGGCAGAGAAAGGAACAGAACTTGTCTTGGATAGTACCCTACAAGATAGAATCTCAGTTCCTATGATGTTCAGGCCAAAGTCCTCAGTACTCTACCTATATAGACCGGCATCGGGAAAGCCCTCTGAAAGCACTAGACTTCCAACTTAGAGGGATCAGGTACTTCATATCTATAGTTCTAGGTTCTGAAGAGAAAAGAAAATTCCTTTAACCTCACCCTCTCTTCTCGGGAAAGCAGGGACCAGACCACTATGATTGGCCAGTGAAGAAGGCATCTCCCAAGTTCGAATGCCCAATATATATAAGTACCAGTCTGCTATTCAAATCCCAGGAAGGATCAGATGTGAACACAGGCTTCCTTCACTGAGAAGATGAAATGAAGGAGGCTTACTAAGCCCATTTCCAATCCTGTCAGGAATCGATTGAATTACAAAGTCTTATATGGAAGAAGATCAAACTAGGGCTATTTTCACTAAGCTGAATCTGTGGACATTCCATTACTTTCACCACCTCAAGGTCTTGAAGATAGAACTCTGAGTGAAAAATCCCTATTAGCTGGTAGGCTAAGTCAGCCCTTTCTTATCTGACTCTTGAAGAAAGATAGAAGGGAGAGTAAAGCAAGAGGAGCCGGTACTCTTTCTATATAGTGTAGGGAAGATAATGGATCTTTCAAGAATCGGCATAACCACTCTTGGAGGAACGGTAGATGGGATCTCCCACACCCGAGGCGAAACTATATAGGGTCAAGTACCTAGCTTTTTTAGTTCCATAAATAGATCCCTTTAAGAAGAAGCTGTGAAGGCAGCATTAGATTCATTAGAGTAGGGAGGGTCTTAGAGACTCGGAACTCTGTTCATGACATGCTTAGACGCACTTTGATTGACCGAGGGTTCGCTTTCTCTTGGTGCCCATGGTGTGACCATGTTTTCGGTGGGGACAGATAGAGATGAGGAGGGGAATAATTCCTTTCCTTGTCAGCTCCCTAGCTTGAAGCAGCATGATCAGCAGTACGGGATGAATTTATGGATGCTACTAAATGAATTCATGAAATAAGGGCCTCCTTCTTTATAGTTGGATTCACAAGCTGGACAAGTTCCTTCTACAGTCTGATTGACTTCCTGAGCCCGAGCTTTCAGTTCCGGTGTCCCTTGTTCTGCTCCTCCTCTCCTTTTAAGTCGAGCTATTCCCCCCTTAAGGTCGAGCTATTACATTCTGCTTTCAGTTATGGCTGTTACTGGCTTCGCTTGCTCTTCACGAGCTTACAGTGCCGGTTCCCTGCCTAGGAGGTTCAGGTTGAGGTTCAGTTAAGGTGAAGTTCTTATGCTTTCCCCTTCTCGTTCCCGTCTTTCTGTCTTGCTTGGGGGGAGATAGTAGAAGCTAGTGAGGGATTTACCTTCAAGTCTGATTCTGGATTTCTAGTGGGCTTCAAAAGCTGGAAGTTCTGGTACTGGTACTGGTTCAGGTACAGGTTTCGGTACGGGATAAGGGCGGGCTTTTATCAATTCGTAAGATTGGAACCTGCACGTGTCATGAAACCCCATCAGCTTCACAAGTCAGATGCCCTTCACTAGCTTTCAGTTCTAGTTCTGGTACTGGTTCAGGTGCAGGTAGGTGTGTTTGTGGGAATTTACTTCAAGTCGGATTCAACAGATTGGATTGCCTTCATAAACTAGTCTGGCTTACAGGTCTGATTCTGGCTCCTGCTAGCTTCCTTCCCTTCCTTTCCTTGCTAGCTCCCTTCTTTCTGGCTTGCCTTAAAGACATTCCTAAACTGACTTGATTGCCTTCCCCAGCTCAGAGTGAAGGTTCAGCTTGAGGTGCAGTTTCTGGTGCAGGTTGTCTTTCCTAACTCTTGAGGTTCAGAACTGGCTTCACAACACAAGTACGATGATGGACAGACTTAGAAAGCTTGAGGGTTCCGCTTGAGGTTGTTGAAGTTCTATTCTTTCCTAGTTCAGTTTCGTTCCGGATTCATTCCAACTCGGGCCCGCTTTCAGTGATGCCTTTGACCCTAGACTATTCCGAGAAGAATCTTGTCACCTCATTACGAGGGATCGAGGGGGTGCAGCTACTACTAAAATACCGGTTTTTGCAACAGTTGCGTTCTTCTATCTTCACCAAGTTTCACACATGGTTTCATAGTTCGAAAGGAATCCAGTTGAAACTGGAATGTCTTTCTTATGCTTTTCCAATTCTTATTTGCTTATTCTTATCTCTTTTAGGTTTTCCAATAATAGCCTTTGCGGCTGGAGAAGAGGAGAATGAGAATCGGGAGGTTCAGTTTTATGCTGAAGAATCGGTATCCTCTTCCCCTTCGCTACCAGCTCCTTCTCCATTCAGGGCATGGGGTTGGGCATCTGACCTTATGGCTGCTGTGGAGCCGTTCTTAAGGCTTTTATATTCAAAAAAGTATATTGTAATCATAAAGGAAGGACTCTATCTTCTGAGCAAGCAACTAGCCGCAAAGATTGCTTTTATCTACGAGCGCCTACATAGTATCTGGCCTGTCACTCCTAAATTTCATTGCCTCGAGGCAGGAGCTACCTTTAGAGTGGAATAATCTTTCTTCCTTCTTTTCTTTGACCTAGCAGAGCAGATTCCCTCACTTTCACTAGTTCCAACTTCTCTCGTCTTAGTTCACTCTGCCTTCTTCTATTTCCACTAATGGTAGGCCTTTCCCTTTGCTTACTCTATTGAATAGAATGGCGCTTATGCCTATTCCTCAAACAAAGACGATCACGCCCATCTCTTCAGAAAGAAAAGCCCTACTACAACACAGAAATCCCAGAGAGAGTGCGCTTGTACAACACTGTCTTTGATGCTTTGAATAGCGTAGTCAAGTAGCCAGTCACTAGGAGTAGTATGGCTATCGCTTACTCTTTCCCAGTTCCTAGCTCTAAGACTAGGGTAGGGGAGGAAGAAGCAAGAGGTATTTCTTCCTAGGTAGAAAAGTCAGGCATACTACAACTCCTACTACTACTAGAAAGGTAGAAAGGCATAAAGCAAGGTAATCAGGAAAGGAAGAACGTAAGAAAGTCAGTCAAGCAGAAAAAGAATAAATAATAAGGAAAGGAAGAAAGACACTTCTTACCTTTTAAGCTCATCTAGGTCCCACTAGAATGAAATGAGTGCTTCTACCCCTCCGCTCCGTATGGACAGTAGTTGACCAAACGGAGGGGTTTGCACATCTACTTTTTATCTTTTAAATAGGTTGGTTGAGCTCATTCTCCTTTTTATCTTTCACATTTTTGCATCGAGGCAATCTAGCAACTTGGCCCATTTGATTGTGGCATCACGTTAGATCTGAGAAGAAATAAGCTTGTGGGTCTCACTATGGGAGCCACGATCAGCAACAGGGAAAGCCACGGCAGATCTCAACAGGATGCTATAGAGGTCTCACGAGTTGATCAGAGAGGACCTGCGCAGGCTTGTAGACTAGTGACGTAACATGACTGAACTCGTTGGTTCACGAAAAAATAGAAGTTAACCTGAGCCTGTGATAGCAAGAGGAACCATAGACAAAAGAGAATAGAAAGGAGTTAATGAATAGCAGCCTTTGGGAGAAGACTTGCTGAAGCAGATCCTCGCGGTAGATGTCCCAGTGACGTCAACTCAAGGTACATTCGAGGGGGCCTTCACGCTGCACCCTAAAACTCACTTTAGTTTCTCTTTCTTGCCACAATCCTTTGTATGATAAAGTCACACCAACCAATACTAGCAGAGCAGGGACTAATTCCTTTCTTGCAACTACTTGCTGACTTGTAGGATTGTTTCTCCCTCCACTACGCTTGCTTAGATTGGACTTCTTTCAATCTATTTCAAATCCTCCGTTTGTTTTGTTTGTATTGGTTAATCGCCATGTGTCCTTCTTCTTAAGTGATTTTTCTTCCTTATTACTCGTAAGCACCAGTTCCTATGCTTGTTTTTGAATACACTACCTACTATTATTTTATTTTAAGACTTCTCCAAAAGCTTGCTTGTTTGTGTTGAAATAAAAGTGGGTAATCTACTCTACCTATTCCTATGCTTTGGAACTGGCTGCGGACTACTGGTTGGCAGGGTTGTCTCTATCAAGGTTGGGAATTATACTATGAAACTGTGTCCATTCCCACCTAACAACAAGGTAAGCAAGAAAATAAAAACCCTAACATTGATGAACTTGCTCTAATGAAACTACTAACACTCAGACTAGGGACAGGGACTCAGACCCGGTTGCCTAGAAGAAGGAGATTCGATTCTATTTAGTTAGTCGGGTCTTAACAAGGAGTTAATGGGTGCACTAAAATATACCGCCCCGTGTCCTAATATAAAAATTTTACAATTCTCGTTCTATTTACTCAATGGGTCGGGCACAAAGGGAAGGGTTTTTCATATCCTAAACACCTATCGATTCTGTTAGTGAGTGAGTAATCACCCAGTCTATCCTTATAGATTTCAGTTTAGTGCTTATTACTGGTTGGGGTGGAACCTTGAAACATAAGAGTTTACTGTTCCTATGCTTTTAGTAAACTAAGACTCAGACTAATGAAGTTATTAGCACTGCAAGGGTAGGAATATTCACAGTCAACTATTGTAATACTAAGAAGACTTTTACTTTCTAATATACTGTAAGAAAAAACTTTAAAGCAAAGTACCCTTTCAACTAAGAAAGTTAGTAAAGTTATTGACTATGATTCGTACATAGCTGGTACACAGGACCTTTGTTTGTGCTACCAAGGTGGCACAGGACAGGCATTCTCCTCATGCGAATACCCCTATTAGATTAGTCAAGCTTGGAAGCCCCTACCAAACTTTTTGAAAAAATGAAAGCAGGAGACCTAGAAGAGCTTAAGTCTACCACGGGATATTGGTTGACACGTGGGAGAGGAGTTTTGCTGGCACGCGGAGTATATCTACTACTACACGAGTCCCACACACCACTCCACAACTCTATGCTTTCAATTCAAGCTTCATCAGCTACAAGACAATCAAAATCAATAGCTGCTACGAGATTGAATCAGCTTCAGGCTTTCAAGCAAAATAAGTGTCTGCCAATGGGAAGACTTTCATTTAAAGGGTAAAAGCCCGTTGTTATACTTGGTCTAGAGGCGCTATTTACGCCCAACCTTTCACTCTACAAAACCCAACTCATAGTAATAGACAGGACAGGATATGACTACGTTAATGTGAGTTAGGCTCCTCGATTGCATTCTCAATTGAGAAAACGCATGCCTACCCACTATCCCAAACAAAGGAAGGGGAAGGGAGGGGTATAGGTCTGGAGCTACTGCATATGCAACTGGGTCACCCGGGTGTATGGGGAGACTTCCTCCCGATGAGACAATCTCAAAGTAAAAGAAGAAAGAGTCTCCAGGCTCGCAACGAGGCCTCTTCCTGCCTATGTTGCCTTCCTATTAGGCTCTGGTATGCCGAGAGGTGCTAGTTTCTTGCTACTTCTGCACGTGGTACAACTAGATTGCCTTTATTGTTCACCTCAAGAGCGTAGATCACCCCTCCGAGAGTCAAAGTATCAAACTGGTTGGTGTAATGCGGGCAATGTATCTTTCCATCCAATAGAAAAAGCAGGCTCGCTCATCTGCTGGCTTTCTTTCTGGGGAATTTCCTTTTATAAGATCAGAGAGGGAATACCGGGAGGGTAACTACCTTAGCGGGTCACTCAAGTGGTTGGTTGGCTGCTCAATTCGGTCTTTCATGTGGAGCAGTGAACTCTATCTTAGCGGGTGCTCTTGTCCAATCCCGAATCCTATTCTTGCTAAATGTTGTTCCGAAAGGTGGGTTCAAGGCCGGAAGTTGGCTCTACTGACCAATAGGCAGAGGTAGAACGTGCCTAAGGATGCAACTTCAGACAAGCGTGCTTCTGGGCCGGAGTTGTTGGCTGACCCGGACTCCATTCCATCTCTATGCCTCAAATTCATGTTGAGGGAGAAGGAAATGCTTGCTTTGAACGACCGCTTCATAAAGTAAGTTTCCGCAGTGGAAGTCTGCCTCTCGGATCGGAGTGGGGTTGCCTATTTTGTAGTCTGATCCCCCCCCCCTTCTGTCAGTAAGAAGGTTGCGCCGAAGCCTCTTTGAAGGTCAGCAAGGACTGGTTGGACCAATTTCTTGCTTTTGTCTCAAATATCACTTGATTGAACTGACCGCCACTCACTCTGGAATTATGGAAGCAACCCCGGGGGATACAGGGAGGGATGGTGAAAGACCCTGTACGGGAAAAAACCTTTAGGAGGGAATGCTAAAGTGGGGGAGGATGGGAAAGTAGCACCGCACCTTAAAGTGTAACCCTTTTGGGGAAAG
This sequence comes from Viscum album, assembly GCA_963277665.1. Classification (NCBI taxonomy): domain Eukaryota; kingdom Viridiplantae; phylum Streptophyta; class Magnoliopsida; order Santalales; family Viscaceae; genus Viscum; species Viscum album. The sequence goes on along the minus strand of OY728147.1, from coordinate 391,652,248 downwards.
AAATCAGTATGGGAGACTCATTTGCAGGTGAGAAATCTTAATTCAGCAATGTTACTAGGGCATTTGACTCAGCAGAAAGAGCAGCAAACGATGTTGAAGACTACTTCACCAGCTCATCTATCCGGGAATTCAGGCAGCAAAGCAGCACCTGCGAAGTCAATTAGTGGGGAAGCAGAGCAGAAGATATGATATTAGTGAGTGAGGAACTTTGAGCTCTAGCTCACCCCTTACCGAAATACCAGACCGGATTGAAGAGAGCCAAGCTTAGGCCCCGTCTCAAATAGGACAGTTCAAACAGTTGCTTCAAGTCGTAACTAGGATGTTCCCAATGTGGGTAACAGTTCAAGAGATCTAATCTCATTCATAGCTACCTGCAAGTCTTAGAGTAGTCTAGTAGTAGGCACTTCTAGGCCCCTTCCCATTTACCACACGCCGGGCACTCACTCTTTGACTAAGGCTTGATAAACAGGGGCTCCACTGTGCTAGTAGACAATGATAGGGAATTCTAAATCTGCAGCAGGTAATAAAAATTCTTGGTCGATTTGAGGAGCTACTGATGTCACAGTAAAGTAGGTCGATCCAGTTTCATCTCCGGAGGAACTTTCTGCTTTACTGGACTCTACATGCTAATGGTTATCATTGCTACTTCTGGGAAATCTTCTTTGTTCTTCAATTGCGAGCGGAGCCTGGCACTAGTAGGTGCGATGGGGTACCATGGATCAAATGATCTCTGTGGGGTGTTGATTACATCCTTGGATGGGTTCCAAAGCTTCTGATCAATGAGGTCTTGAATCTTATGCTTAAGGTCGTAGCAGTCGGAAGTCTAATGGCCTGCTCCTCCCATGTGATATTCACGCCTGGTATTAGGATTATGATTCCTGGGAGGTGGATCTGATACTGGTCTGGGAGGTATGGGTGTAACCAACTTGGCTTCCAGCAGCTGTGGAAGCAATTGTGATAATGATACAGGAAGAATGCGGAATTTGGAGATTAAGACCTTTATTAGGATATGAATAGCTTATATGCCATTACCCTATCACCCCCGCCGGGGGCAGAACTCACTCGATAAGATCAAGATCCATTGAATCCCGGTGTAATCAGTACGTATGACTCTATCCTCCCGCGATGTACGCATTGTAGGCAGTCATCATAAACATCAGAATCTTGTAAATCATCTACTGATTCAATCCATCCAATGACCATGGACAGATCGTCCGATGAGAGAACCCTGAAGGAAAGACTGACTTGTCTTCATATGAATGAGAGGTTCATTGGTGCAGCTCTTGCAAATTTCCCAAGAGCATTGATGGCTTTGTTTCCTCCATCATCCGTGCTGGAAATTTTATTCTGACTCGGTGACAGTAGTTGATGCCAAGCTCTCTTCGTCACTTCCCGTACTGTCTGAGTACTATGATTTACTGGAATCTGATGACGATTCACATGCTTGCTGCACATTTCCACTATCATTCCCAGCGGCTAGTTGCCTGATTCTTCTCTCTTTCCCGGGGGGTGGTAGGAGCGAGAAAGCTTCTCCATCCCTTATCTCAATTCCCATGTCACCCTGTCTTGTTGTAGCAGAAGACGATTCTGTCTTCTGGTCAGAGGGCCTCTGAAAAGGATAGGGATGGATGATGCCTGGAACTTCAAGGTAGCTTTTCTGTTTGACTTGGTCTTCCTTCGATTGGATTTCGTTCCATCAGGCTCGTCAAGATCACTATCGATCTCAATTGGTCTATTTATTCCGATGGCGTGGAACTTTAATAGCCTTCAGCTGAGAGACATCATCACATGGGTCCGGACCCCAAGCGTCTATAGCTCTGAGAGTACTGTTTGCCCGGTTGAGCTGTTGATGTATCAGACTTTTACCTTCTGGATTCCCTTTGGTCATCACAATGAGCTGAGCTAAATGAGCATCATCTCCATCCACTTGTAAGATATCAAATAGAGGGAATACTGTAGCTTCGATCAGTTCCAAGTGGTAGATTATGGAGATGAAATTCCTCGATCTTGCCGCTCATCTGAAACTTTAAGGCAAAAAAAGAATACTGGCTGGACTCCCGTTCGGTCTAAGCCTCCTCTCCTATCGGAGAGACAGGAGCTACAGAGGGAACAGCCCCTGCTGAGCTGAGTGAATCCATGGTCTACCAAGTAGCATGTGAAAGGCCGATGTGATATCCCTGAACTGCTAATTATATGATATGATATGATATGATATGATATGATATGATATGATATGATATGATATGATATGATATGATTGAAGGTGGATTTCGAGCGATTCTCTGCGAGTGCCATCATCAGTACTCTTCTAATAGTGATCGCCATGCAGGTTTTCCTCATGTGAGTCTGATCTATAGGCAGTTTTTCAAGTCTTGCCCTTGGGCAAACAGGCGGAACAACATTCAGGACTTACCAGGTCGGGACATTCAGTGAGGACCTGGTCTTCACCTAATTGTAGAAGAGGGGTGAGTATCAACTCTCTCTCGCGCCTTTCTTCAGCTTGTTCCTGTTCGTCTATTCGGGACGGGTTTTCTCACATACATGAAGAGAAGAAGAGAGGAGATCTGATATTAAGGTGTCAAGGTGAGAAGGCCACAAGTGGAAGCAACCTGGTCATTCATTTGACTCCGCCAGTCCGTGCTTGCTGTCATGCTGGTCGTTCTTTATCCTTATCAGTGTATAATATAGGTAGTAGGGCCGGTTTTACCTACTATTGGATTTGAACCAATGACTCTCGCCGTATGAAAGCGATACTCTAACCGCTGAGTCAAGTAGGTCAAGTTGAGTCAAGTTAGAGAAACAGGTACTCTTCTATAACCATATATAAGAGTACCGGAGAAAGCCGCGCAACCAGAGTTCCCCTTACTATACAAGGGGGGGCGGAGCGCTAAGAAAGAGAAAGCGTTATCACTATATGAAATGAAGCAGCGGCTAGCACGCTAAGATCAACTGTTTTGAGAACGTGGAGGTCGTCTGTCTTAATATAAGTAGATTCTGATTCATGCTCTGCTGCATTGGTTTTTCACTCCCCACTCTCCACCATAACAAAATGTTTCCACTATATCTTAGGAGTAGTCAAAGGTATGAAGTAACTCGACTGATAAGGTAGGTTATTTAGATATCAGTATCTGCTACTTATAAGTTAAGGTCTTCAGCTTAGAGAGACTCAGTTAAGGAAGTGAAGCTAACTAAGTACCTTCAACTGCGTATCATGCATTCAACTGTAAGAGGGATGATACCTACTAAAGACTAAGGAAAGACACATAGGGAATTCAAAGCTTGTTGCAGGCAACAATAAGCCTTTTTTGATTCCTCCGATAGCTACAGAACTAGGGAATTAATTACTACTACGACTACCGCTTACTCATACAAGGGAGGGATAGCAGGAGACAAGACAAGGATTTCTAAAACCCCAAGGTAGGCTGGAGACAGGGTTAGCTTTATAACTCACTCTATCACCTAGCTGACATATTCTTGCTTTATCACCTTTATAGCTTTATCCCAAGATGGATGCAACTTTGCTTAAGACTTGGCATTGGAAGTGGGATGGAATGGATCTCCTTCCCGCTTTAGTTTCACTCTTATCTTGGTGACTAACCGGTGTGGGAGCTGAAGTCAAGTCCTTTCCCTAGTGGGCTGCCTAATCATACCCAAACACCATCTCGAACTACCGATCCGATAATATAAGTGATTTACACATCCTGTCTTTTTGACATTCGAAGTGTAATTCACTGCTGAAAATATTCTCTTTGTTGACGCTAGCACTTTTAGTGCGTTAGGGCTGGCTTTCTGGCTCTTTCACTCTAAGTGATATATAGTTTGAGTGAAGATTCGGGACTAGATACAGGTATCTATCTCACTCTATAAATTAAAATAATAGATGTGTCGAGCGCGGGCATGCTTCGTCCTGTTCCTTCACCCGCCGAGAGTTGTTAGTGCGGCGAACGCCCCTAATTCCATTCCACCTTAGGGTTTGCAAGCTATGGCGGGAAGTCTATTTTCTCCCCAACAAATTACCTTCACTCAGAATGATTTTGACTTGGCATTCGTTATCCCCATACTCGACCCCTATATGTAGAGGCCTTTTTAGACCACTACAATGAATTCAGTATACTACAGAAGCTTGCGCTCTTCTCTCAGCCAGAAGAGAGGTCTTTTATTTTCGTCAATAATAAAAATGTGAGGAAGCATGAAACTCCTTCCTTGTTTGTGGCCCCCTTTTTTCCAAGAAGAGTTTCAAAGATTTAGAGGCTCCGAAACCCACTCATAGAGCCGATCCCCTATCATTGTGTGCGGTTCTCCGGGCAGCGCCCCCCCCCCCCCCCCAACTCTCGGCTTATCCTGTCACTGTGTAGTTGACAAGAATCGGTATAATATAGGTAGTAGACCATATCCCACAGCAAGGCCTGTATGAATAGGTAGTCATATTCAAGAAGAAGATGGCTGCCTTTCCAGTAAAGGCCCCAGAGAGGGCTACAGTTAGGGGAGCATGGACCAGGTCAACCTGAACTTTATAAGGAAAGGGGGGAAGGACGATGAAGCCAAAGACAAAGACCGATTAGAATCACGGATTTCTTTGGTTTGGTAGAAACTCCAGGGATTCAAGCTGAAACCAGAGTCACCCTGTTACTCTCTTACTGCCTATGAACCAAAAAGGGGGAAGTCGGGAGCTTATCCCATTCTTATCTCTCAACTATAAGATCACAGAATGGCGTTGCAGTGACACTTATTGCTTTAAAAGCGAGATTTCTGGCCATGTCTATCAAATTTCTGAGATAGATCGGCCCCCTGAATACTAATCAAGAACGCATAAGGTTTTTGAGAAGTCTTTAAGAGACAGGGCCTCACGGTAAGACTGAAGTTCCAGAACTCGACGGGTCCATGCCAACTCGTCTCGTGTCCAATGGACTGACTTTCTGGCCCTGGCGCAATCGCCAGAGCTTTCTCATCAGCTCTGGATTTACGTAAGGTTCTACCAGAGATAGAGGAAAAAGCCTCTCGCTAGTCTGACCAGAACGAACCATGCTCCGGAACTGGAAGCTCTTCATGGACAGGAGCGGGAGCCGGAGAAACCGGGTGAGGAGGATCACAACTGCACTACAGGACCCCTTCGGAGAAGGTTTCCAGAATCGACCAGATCGTAGAATCCGCTGCAAACCACTTTATCACGAGAAGGGCCGAAGGCAGCTGACTAAGCGAAGAGCTCATCAAGCGAAGAGGGCCACCGGTGTAGATAACGCACCTGTTTACAAAACAGGTACACCGGTCAGCTTACCTAACTAAACTAGCAAACAAAAGTCGCCAAGAGGTCAGTCCCAAGGTTTCGTTTTCGTTCATTCAAAAGCGCTTTCCTCTCCTTAAATGAAAGGTGACTCAAGGGAGGCATCACATACACTTACTAGTCTTTTCGATGAGAATAGAGGGTCTTTAACTTTTTCAAAACCCTCCCGCTTCTTTCTTAGGGTTCTCCTTTCTTCCTTTCCTTTCTGTTCTTCGCACCTGGTTGAGTCACTTCCTTCCACTCGCCAACCAAGGACCTACAGACTCCCAGGGGAAATGAAGTCAGTGTTTGTGAACCCTCCCCTTGAGTCACCTTCGGAAGAGATAAGGTGAATTTCAGTCTGATAGTGTTGAACACCTTCATCCGGATTTCTTTTCCAGCAAGCACCCCTATCACATAAAGGGCAACTAAAAATAAAAAAATTATATAATACCTTTTTTTCTGGCTTCTGGCCTACCCTGTCACATATAGTTCAGGTTGTTTTGTTTGGAGGGTGATCAGTAGTATCAGTGGGATCCCGTTTTCTTTGTCTGTTAAGCCTCACAGCTATGGTTTTGATTCTTTTGTCGAATCCTAAAGACCAGCTATGATTCTGTCTCTTCCTTCAAGCCTTTCCTATTATCACTTATCACTGAAATTAAGGTTGACTCTCTCTCCTTAAGTCGCAGAAAGAAAAAGGTCATGATTCACGTATTTACCAACTTCAACAACAGATTTCCACCATGAAGCAGGGAGATAGCAGTGTCACTTCTTTCTACACCTCTTTACGAACGTTGTGGGAAGAACTTGCATTCTATCAACCTCTTTCAACTTGTTCATGTGGGGTCATGCTCCTCTCTTTTTAGAGGTTCTAAAAGATCTAACCCTTTCAAAAGGGTGAGGTTCAAAGATCTGACCCGAATAGGGTGAGGTTCAAAGATCTGACCCTTTCTAAAGGGTGAGGTTCAAAGATCTGACCCTTTCTAAAGGGTGAGGTTCAAAGATCTGACCCTTTCTAAAGGGTGAGGTTCAAAGATATGACCCTTTCTAAAGGGTGAGGTTCAAAGATCTGACCCTTTCTAAAGGGTGATGTTCAAAGATCTGACCCTTTCTAAAGGGTGAGGTTCAAAGATCTGACCCTTTCTAAAGGGTGAGGTTCAAAGATCTTACCCTTTCTAAAGGGTGAGGAAGTTGTCTTTATTTCAAATTTTGTCTTTTTTTTGCAGAAATAGAGAAGGATAAAGTGTTTCATTTACTTGCTGGTCTTCGACATGAGTTCGAATATATTCAAATGGGGAATGATTCTCTACGATCGATCAACAAAGTACGGCCCATCCTTCTCAATGGCCAGAAAGCTATGAGTAATCCGGTAAATAGTGCATCAGATCATGCTGCTCTCAATGTATCATCTCGAGGGGGTTTGACCCACAATTCAGGTATTCTTATAATATAAGGTTATTGAATAGGAGGGAAGAGGCACGGTACTCTGTCTATATAGTGGTCATAAGGGTGGTTGAAAATAGGTCACTCTGTAGATAGATGCCATCCTCCGAACAAGTCTTCATCTACATCGGCCAATGCAGTATCTCATTCTGAAGACGGGAATCTTTCTGCTACTTAGTCAATCGGTCTATAGTATAGGCCTTCACCTACTGTCACACCATCAATCAATGTACCTCTTTACATCATACAACAGACCTTGAACATGAAGACTGGAGATTCAAATTCCGGTAATATTTTAGCTCCTACTGCGAATGCTACAGGTATTTCTTTTAACAAGCTCCAAAGTCAATCTACACTACCATGGATTATGGATTCTGGTGCCACTCATCGTATGGCAGGATCGTCCACTTCTTTTTCACCTTCCCTTCACTTCTCCGGTAATTCTTCTGCCTTTCTTGCTGATGGATATCCAGTTCCTTCGCTTCGGTATTGGAACCATGGATGAAGGGACCTTGTGGATAGGCAGTCCCGGGGATGATGCCTTTAGGTAGGGGTTTCCATCCTTAATTTCGAAACCCCCGGGCTAGGTACTCTATCTATATAGAATAGATCGACCTTGCCTTATCTATGAAACCTAACTCACGATGACCCTGCTTCCGTTTCCCAATCAAATCCGCCCGGGTTATTTGATATCCGGCAGAAGGGAAAGAGGCGGCCAATCCTTCCCATTACGTTTCTCCAGGATAAAGGCAAACCGAACAAGATTCTACTTTTCTCAAAGGACAGCTGGAAAAAGTCTTTCTCCTCAAGCAAAAGACTGGAATTGGACGACTTGGGTGGAGAACAGAGGTAGTTGGGGGAACTAATCTTCCTCTTCTTCCCCTGGGGATTCATTGTCTAGCGAATGGGATCTTCTATCCCTTAGCCGCTTCCGCCTGTCCCAGATCCCCTATTTTTTCAGAGGGTTCCAACCCCTATTATTAGTAGGTTGAAATCACCCCTACTATCCAAGACAAGTAATGAGTCTAGGGTAGCTCTCTTCATTGGTTAGCTCTGGAAAGCTATTCGTTGGCTTAGCTTAGCGTTACCACAGTCCCTATCGGAAGCACCTATCTCTAGAACAGAAAGAACAGAAAGCTCTGTTTGCGATCAAGGAACCGGAAGAAGCGAAAGGCAGTCAATCACTGATAAGGTCTCTTCGACCATGCACTAAAGCAAAGAACCGATAGTCACTCTCTCTGAGACCGGAAAGCCATATTCTCTCTTCGACAGAGACAAAGATGTAGACTCGCACTAAACCCAATACAGGAACCGGAATCTGATTCTAACCCAAATCAAATCAATCTGTAACTTCAAGTACATATCTAAGCTTTGACTTTTTAACATCAACCTTTTCCTATGCCTTGGCTACTACCTATATTATACCGATCCCCATAATAGGCCCTATCGGAATCAGCAGGAACCAGAAATCTCTCCCTTAAATCAGTAGTGGCCTGGAAGCGCACGAAAGAAGGAAGTAAAAGTCTAGCTATTATATTCTAATAGTTGACCAGGAAGACAGGAGAAAGAACCGATAGCGATGTTCGCATGGTCATCTACTAAATCAGGAACTGACACTCCTATGCCTTGTGCTATCACCCATATCTTTCTTGTTCCCGGAACCCTTTCGAAATAGGGCATTAACCCAAAACACTGACTTTCACCCCTCTCACCCCAAAGCCGAAAGCCTTGCATATCAAATTGAGGCTTTCTATACTCCTTTATAATCCCCTAATAGTCACTCGTGGACTATCAATCCCTTCCTTTTATCTAAGTAGAGCCCTAGGTGATCGCTAAGTTTTTTTGCAGTACGATAGAGCGAACCCAGAAAGCCGTATGGAGCCCTTTCGCATCGTCGGACTATATAGACAGAGTACCTGACTTCCAGCTCCCCCTTTTATCTTAATAGGATGCTCTCGTAAGCGCTGTAAGCCTAGCCGCTGCTGCTTGAGTTTCCGCTGCTGGGTGAACTCCTAATTAAGAAAAAACCCCGAGATAACTATCACTAGAATTCCGAACATAGTCAATAACATCTTTTTTGTTTGATCTTGATAACTTCTAACAGAGTAGGTTGGTATTGTTCCTAAATAGAGGACTGGTCCCAATGGAATAAGTGCCTCTTTCCTCTAAGGGGTAAAAGAAAGAAGTTGGCTCCTACTGTGGCCAGGCATAAATAGAGGCATTCCTCGGGTGATTTCCTGCTTCTTCCTGTGGATTCCCTACCCAAAGGGAAAGGGTACGGGACATAGGTCCTGGAAGGAAGGCCTTTTTTTCCTTCTATCCTGCCTATCTATGCGGCTCCCGACTCTAGTTCTATCATTTGGAGGTTCTTCTCGATCTGTCTAGACGCCCTTCCCTATGGAGGTTCTGTGTAGGATTTCAATCGACTGTGAAAACAAATCATACTCTAGGTATAGAGTTGCGTCTGCATCGTCTGACTTGTACTCTAAAATACAGTTACTGAGCCCTACGAGAAGGAGTCTCCCCCTATCTTATTCAACAACAGATTCTTTCAAAATAGGGTGCTACAAAGATAGGTTGTGGAAAGGACTGGGCTTCAGTGCCTATGTACCCATTTCGTAGGCAAGTACTGACTCTATATAGTTCAGAGTTAGCGGGGACTTTTACTTGCCTTTAGGCCCGCTCACTATCAACTATTATCCTCTTACGGGAAAGAATCAGTTGTGGACATAGTCAACCTGCTACTAGGAGCAACGCCCTTAGCCCAGTACTTAATAAAGGTTCTAAAAGATCTGACCCGAATAGGGTGAGGTTCAAAGATCTGACCCTTTCTAAAAGGGTCAGGAATCACTTTCAAATCCCTTTCTTGGCTACTTGATATCTAAGGGTTAGAAAGGGTCAGATCTTTGAACTCGGCTACTGAACCCTATTCGGTTGAGAAAGGGTCAGATCTTTGAACCTCACCTAAGAACCCTGCAGCCGGTTACCATCACCCCTCAATAAGCCCTTTTGAGAGAGGAATAGGGACAGACAGAATCAATTGAGTAGCAAGGAGGCTTAACATACTCGTACTACTCTAGAGATAGGGCTTATTAGAAGAGTGATTCATTCAACCACTATAGATATAGATGTGATTGGACTAGTTTCTTTCGTTTATAAAGTCCTGACCCTTTAGAAACTTATATATAAATAAGTAGCAGACTGATATATAACCTTATATATAAATAAGTAGCAGAACCTTGGCTTTCTATTTCTTTCCTTCTGTTTGAGTGGGAGAAAGCTTAGCTGCAGTGAAAGTGGTAAGCTAAGTCCTAAGGTCTTCCCAGCTTCCAGCGGTTTGAGATCCCTTTGATGTCGGGCTTGTGTAAGTTTCCTTAGATGGGTTTCATACGAGCGGTCTAGGCCAGTTGACTTTTCTGGTGTTTTAGTTGCAGTTCCAGCAATTGGACTTTCTTTAGCGAACAAAAAGGGCTTTCATAACATAAGGGTTTTCCAGTCTCTGGGTAAGAAGTTTTCCACCGTAATAGTGGGATTTCTTCTCCTATTGCCATTGTATCACTCCTGGGAGAAAGCTAAGGATCTTTGGGAAGCAAGCCCAATTGGAGTGCTTAATAAGGTCTTCACCTGGAGTTTCCCTTTGGTAAGCCCTGTAAATGTAGGGCCATTTTCCTGTAAGGCAATGGAAAATCTAGTACCTGTTGCAGAAAAATACTTATTCCTGCCATCCCATAGGTACTCTTATATATAGTTTAAGTTCCATACTATATAGACAGATTACCCGTGGTCGGGAGTCCTATGCCCTGGGAGCAGTCTCAGGGTAATCCCCATAAGTTGCAGCAAACAAGTCAAATGGAAAAGCAAGAAAGACGGCAAGCGGGTGTCTAAGAGTAAAAGTACTAGGCCTTGAAGTTCAAAATAGTCTTACCGTGTCTAAGAGTCCTCCCAATAATACCAGCCAGGGTGGATATTTACAAATGAAATAGCTTACCTGATTGTCCAGTTTATCGACTCCTGCTACCTTTGCTAGTGAATCCCCTGCAGTTGCAACTCTTCTCTTATCCGGTCTTGGTTTAGGAAGGGTTCAGAAAGCACTCCGAGTGAAGAACATGGCACTGTCGACATGTCGGAATAACCACTCTTTTCTCTTTTGACTTTTGATTACCCAACTCGAAAGGAAGCTACTCTCTCTTGGGTGCGAACGAATAGGAAGATAATTCATCACAAATTGACTAAGAGGCAGCATAGCCGATGCTGTCGGAATTCCTAGTCAAGGGCCCTGCCGTATTCAAGAACCAGAAAAGATCCGATCTACAAATATCCAATTCCAACTATGTTGTAATAGAGGATGGAGAAAAGCAGACTTCCTTCTCAATGCCCATCCAATTATGACTTTTAGGCATAGCAATAGCCTATATTCTGCGAGTCAGAAACCCTGATCCGTGCGCTGATCCTTCTATAGTAGGAAGACAAGATCGCAAGGGAATCACTAGTTCCATGCCTTCTACTTAGGCAACCCGAATCCGCGTATACCTACTCTAGCAAGAGAGAAAACTACCAACGAATCCTTCCACTTCTGTAACAGAGGCTAAAAGGTGCGAACGAAGAAAGCTTGTTTGGTCTTTTAAAGGCTTCGCACCTACTTGTTGTGTCTCCCGTCATAAGACAGCCGGCCGATACGGGGGATTGACTTAGGCGCAATAGCTTGTTTGAATAGAATCGTAAACGAAACCGCTCTATCGCTACACCTGATCTATTTACTTACTCTTACTTAGCTAATGCTACCTTTGTCAAACAGGAAACTTCCGATGGTTGCTCGCTTACGCTTCCAAAGCCCTAAGCAAGAGGTCCCATACTGTCCTGTCCTAAACTAGAACAGCTAACTCAGACTCAGGGGACACTTCTGACTTGTTAGCTGCAGGTACGAACGTAGAGAGTTTGTTAGGTCCCATCCAGTCTACAAAAAGATAACTAGAACGCGAACTCGGCTTGACTTTTTAGCTATAGGGACAGTTTCACCGACCTAAGAGCCAAGGTAGTCAGAAACTTCTCGTTGATTGAATATCTATTTCATATTCCTGTCATGCAGGTAATAGATCCAGAACAGTCGTAAGGCCTCCGTTCGGTCGTTACGCCGACAAGTAAGGAAGGAAATAGTCAAAACGCTATGCCCCAATGTTAGGACTTTAGTAGCAGCAGTAGCAATAGGATAAGGCACGCCTAGTAGGATGTGGGACCTCTTTCTTTTGTGGAACCGACAAGGTTTTGAAGGCAAGAGAAGGCAAATCATTTAACTGAAACAAGGATAAGACCCTGGTTCCATTCTTATCTTAATGCCCCAAGATCGGTAATAACTAGCATATATAAGATCGATCTTCCTTCTCAGACACTTTCGAAAGGACTAGGCTTCTTCTCAAACAAGTAGCCCCTTAGTGGTATAATCGAGTAACCCAAGTAAAGCCGCCGCTTGTCCAAAGTCATTTTAGGGAGTCAAAATACAAGAAGGGGACACTATTAGATTAGAAGAGTACTGATTATAGACTTACTGACTGAATCCTTATATTATAATAAATGAACTCTCTGAAACAAGTCATTCAATCCCTCCGGCTGTCCGTCTTCACGTTGGTCGAGATAGTACAGCAGGGGGAACCCAATACTCTCCTCAAAAGCTAACTGTAATTGAAACACTATTCTTGTTTAAGGTCTTAATGAATGTTTCAAGTAGCTCTTTTCGTCTACCTCTATGATTGAAGACACAACTACCGATAAGCACACTTCTAACCCAGATACTGTGCAAGGGTGACATTGAAACCACAGTTATTCGATATTCGATTACAGTGACTGGCCAGGACCATGCGAAAACATATACCAGAATCCTAGCACTGAAAGTAGCTAGATCAGGAAAGTCAATCCCTTGTTCAACCCTGCGGAAGGATTGTATCGAATGATGTTAGTAGCAAAGAAGCCACATCGATCTTTTCCAGGAAGAGAATAAAGACATAACATATCTCTTTCCTGACCCTTTATTTATAAAGGGTCAGATCTTTGAACCTCACCCTATTCGGGTCAAATCTATGAGAACCTGGTGTTCAAGAAGCGCTAATATATTTCATGCTGCAATTCAAGTAGAAATGAAGATGGTTACACTACAACAACCCCTTCCTATCCTGGTAACAACTTCCTTCTTTATAGGACATCCAATGCCCAACCTTAACATCCCTATTATATTCTAATAGTGGGGGTCCTTCACAATCCGGATTCTGCTATTGCTCCTGTCGAAGTTGTTTAAGCTTTTATGCACTCATAACATGCATAGCTCGTTTCCACTATTGACCAAAAGACATGTACGCAGAGTGTTGGCTACAGGAGGCGGTGGGATCCACTAAGGCTTTCAGACTAGCTGAATAAATGGGACAGGAGCTAATAACCAATTCTCATGCAAGGGATAGATCCGTTATATCCGGAGTAGATGCACAACAAGTATTAGGAGAACGCGATGATTAGCCCAAAAGTCAAATATGTAGCTGGTAAAAATGAGTCAGACCCGCCTTACGAACTATCACCTGAGGTTCACTTGAATATAGTATGGAGCATACTCTATTTTATGTTGATCGGCTCATGACGAGTTATGCTCCATTTCATGCTTTCGAGTTATCAGTTATCATAGTAGAGCGAGAAGCCATTTGAAGTTTGAAAGAGAGGGGAAAGCCACTATGGTCTAGCTCAACACTATATAAAGGAGAGGAAACGAGTGCAGCTACCAGCGGTAGATAGATGTGGTTCGAAATTCACTATATAGAAAGAGTACCGTTGGTAATTTGGTAAAGATCTATTCTTTAATTGGTTTCATTTTTCTAAAAAATGCGAAATAATCAGATAGTCACCTTCTGAATGCAACAAATGGCCCATTTAGTCAGAAGAGTGGTGAGACCTTACATTCACCTAACCATGAGGGAAATACTTAAAGAAGTAATAAGTCAATATCTCAAAAGCCATAGAATACTGTTTCGGTGCGGATGTGCGTCGGGTTACGCTGTTCCGCCAGGACGCGTTCGCGCGTGCACCCGTCGACCCGAGGGGATGGGCGCGCGGCTTGTGGCCCCGCAGTCCCGCTTTCCAAGGGCGGGCGGCATTCGTCCCTTGTTCAGGGGCGTCTGCTCCTTGATCGAAACTGGGATGATGGGATGTCGGCTCCTCCTTCCGTGGACGTCTCCTCGGAACTCGTCGCCTAATCCGGGTCTCCCTCATAGATTTAAGAATGTTCGTGAATCTCGTTCCCGGCGCCATATCTTCATGGACACCGGTTAATTACGCTGCTTCCGTCCGGACGCTCCAAGGAGTCTGGTCGGGGCAGCAACCTGCGGTGAGGAGACCAGGTAGCTCTGGGTGTTGGAGGCGTGTCTTAACACTGCGGCTCCGCATGTCTGCCTTCCGTCCCTAATAGGGCTTCTCGAAGGCGTGATGGCCTGAGGCATCCTGCTCTGGGTGCGGGGAACTGCGTTACCTGAGGTTTTCCTTAGCTTCCCATGTTTAACACGGGGTATGCCGCGAGTTTAACGTCCAGCGGGGACGACATCGGACTGATCAACACAAGAAGTGGATCAGATGACAGAACCCCTTGCGGGGAACCTCCGACGCTGGGGCCAGCACATGGGCGGCTTCCCGAGTAAAGTGGAGTGGAATGAAATGGCATGACCCCACCGGGATGTGGCGGCCCGGGTAAGGATCAGGATGGATGATGGAGTGAAAATCTTGGACCTCGTAGAGGCTTCCTACGTACCGCGCGTTAGCATGGATCAAAGTCAGCGTAGTTCGGATATACAGTTTAACGTCATGCTGGACGTTGGCAAGCCGACTCACAAGGAGGTCGAAGCTGCCGGGCGGAGGGAATTGAACTGAACCACCTCGCACAGAGGGGGATGGAACGGCCGGGTGGATCACAGTTTAACGTCATGCTGGACGTTGGCAAGCCGACTCACGAGGAGGTCGAGGCTGCCAGCATGCACAGAGTGGGTGGATCGCAGTTTATCGTCTTACTGGATGATGGCAAGCCGACTCACGAGGAGGTCGAGGCTGCCGGGCGGGGAATTGAACCGAACCACCTCGCACAGAGGGGGATGGAACGGCCGGGTGGATCACAGTTTAACGTCATGCTGGACGTTGGCAAGCCGACTCACAAGGAGGTCGAGGCTGTGGGGAAGCACAATGGAGATACACACGTGCAGTCCCCAAGGGCAGATTCATAGGTGAATCGACGCGATTGTGAACCCAAGAGGGTGTGAACCCGAGAGGGGTCCACTGATGGACGAACCGACGTGAATACGACCGGGACGACCAGGTGGTGGGCTTGAACCTCAGAGAGGCTTCCTACGTACCCTGTTTAGGAGACAGGGATCAAAATCCACGTAGTTCGTTTGGTTTGTGATACCCTACCCCCATGGGCGAAGGCCACTCCAATCCCGACATCCCTGCAGAGACGAGTGGGTGGGGGCCACATCCAAACCGGGAGGGGGACCCTGCGTGCGAGGCACGGGATCGGGCAATGCGGACGATTTAACGTCTTGCCGGACGAAGTACAGTTTAACGTCGTGTGTTGAGGACGAAGCGGACGGTTTAACGTCTTACCGGACGAAGTATAGTTTAACGTCGTGTGTTAAGGACGAAGGACAGTTTAACGTCATGTAGGACGAAGTACAGTTTAACATCGTGTGTTAAGGAAGAAGGACAGTTTAACGTCATGTAGGACGAAGTGCAGTTTAACGTCGTGTGTTAAGGACGAAAGACAGTTTAACGTCATGTAGGATGAAGGACAGTTTAACGTCATGTGGGACGAATGCTGAACAGTTTAATGTCTTGTAGCTCGGACGGATGCAGTTTAACGTCGTGCGGGACGTATGCAGTTTAATGTCGTGCGGGACGTATGCAGTTTAACGTCGTGCGGGACGTAGAGGCCTCCGATAGGTCCGTGTCACTTCGCGCGAACCTGGAGGGCCGCACGGGAAGACAACGCACGGTGCGGGCACCCGGGATGAGGATCATCGGGCGCCACGCAGGCGGGTACCCTCAGGGGGTCAAAGGGGGCGACCCTGGTGGTTTGCGCGCAAAAGAAGGGCTTTGGCGCGCAAAACCGCGGGTCGGCGTGAAAAATGGTGGGCTGGCGCGCAATCGGGGCCAGCCCTTTGCGCGCGGATGGTTAAGATTGCGCGCACCGGGCTTCGGATAGCGCGCGGGGGCAACAGCTCATTCCTTAATGAATGGCCACTTTGAAAAAAGGGGGGGTGCGCGCAATCGGGCTGGATTACGCGCACCCGGGGGCAATTGCGCGCAAGAGGCTTCTTTTGCGCACGAAGGCCTTATGGTGAAGAGTTATTCAAAAGAAAGGAGCCAAAGGGATTGCGCGCGAAGGCGAACCCCGAGGCTTTCTTGCGCGAAATAAAGGAGGTTACCTGGAGATCGACATTGCGCGCGGAAGTGGTTGGATTGCGCGAACGAGCGACTCTTCGGATTTCAGGAAACCTTCAAAACGTCGGGGGTCGCCTCATATTTATAGGCAACCCCGAGCGCGGAATCCGGTTCGCGGGCGCGGAATTCTCTTCGCGGGCGCGGAATCGGGCCCGGCGCGCAAGGGGGTCGCGCGGGCCACGGGCGCGCAAAATTGCGCGCCGACCCGGCGCATTGCGCGCATCCCGGGAGGTTTGCGCGCGGCTCATCAACTTTGCACGCGGGTCTCCAAAATTCCGCGCAAGGCCTCCGGGCCCTCCGAAACGTGCTTCTGACTCCAAATCTGACCTCGCTTTCCGCATCCGGAGCTTTGTTTGGGAACAACGGACTTTTCCGGTGTCTACAAAAGCCCCCCCTTGGAATCTGATCGGCGAGAGGTCGCAACGATCGGGTTCCAAGGGAGACGCCGGAATGCCGAAGTCTTGGGTGGCGCGGGACTGTGGCGCGCAAAAAAGGGCGTCGGGCGCGAAATTCGCCGCTGCGGTCGCGCAAAGTGCTTTCCGCGTAGCACGGACCCCGGCCTCGCCTATAAATAGGGGCCCTGGGTCCCCCGCACCGTACACTGGCCTTCCGCGCGATAAGCATTCGAGCTCTCGTGCGCGAAATTTCCCTTTCCGGCGCGGAATCCACCCGTTCGTCGCGCAAACCTGTCCTGCATTCGGCCTGCTTTTGCGCGAACACCCGGAGTTTTACGCGACGGACTTCCCGATTGCGCGCCGTCCACTAGGATTGCGCGCCAACTCTCAAACTTCTCTACCAGCCTCGTCCGATCCCGCACGCTTCATCCCTTTACCCGCACGACTCCCGGAGCTTCTGAGATGGCCGCGAATCAAGGAAATGAGGGGGATGCCGCCACTCGCAGAGCTGAGATGGCGACGAACGAGGAGGTCTACGGAGCCAAGGAGATTGTTTCCAACAATCAATCCTTGTTCGACTTGCTGACGCCGGCCCAGAAGAGATATCCACTATCGGACAACCTGCCGCTCTGGAACTTCGGCATCCTAGATGAGGTTTCGGTGCCAGGGTTCGAGGTTGATGCGCCACGGACCTGGGTGACTCGGGAGGATGAGCTTCCCCGCTATAACATCACCAACAATGGGCATCCTTCCAGGGAGACCAGACACTTAGATGTCTATGTCCTGAACCCGAGGACGCGAACCATCATCGGAAGTGAGCCTACTGCGGAGAACTCTCCAGCCCTCTACTCGAGCATATATCGCCAGAGTGTCACCGACGACACCAAGGGATGGCTGAAGGACTGGGACTTGCGATCTGGGGGCAATTTCACCAGTGAGTGGGCCTGGGCGTTCTGGGTACGCCACACTTGCGATCACTTCGCTGAGGAGCTGCGGTACATCGGCCTGTTTGAGGCGGTGTGGACGTCGCAGTTCCACTTCTACCAGCAGTCTGAGCTTGGGCCGGAGCTGTTCACCCGCTGGTCCCCAGATACCAATACCTTCCATCTTCACCATGGGGAGGTCAGCATCGGTCTCTGGGACATCCACTGCATCAGAGGTATCCCGCTGGAGGGTTACCAATACGATGAGTTCCTGCCTCCGAGGAACACCTGGGGTGACAGGTCACGGACTCCCATCCTGACATGGCATCTGCTGGACCTGGCTACGAAGCGGCTCGGGATCAAGGACTTCCAGAAGGACATAACCTACAAGGAGTGGTTTGGCCAGTTCTTGGAGCATGACCCCGCAGTCAAGATGCCAGGCCGGGGGAAGCGGTGCCCGACCGCGGCTCAGAGGAGCCGGAACGGGTCGTACTGGCGGGTCCTGGAGACGGGCGACTACCACTCATGGGGGTACCGCGTCATCGAGGCCCAGGACCCAAATGTCCGGTACGCGGCATTCCTGGCCGCCTTTCTGAGTGGGTGGCTCCTGCCAGTGCGGGACACGAGAATGGGCGTTCGCCCGACGACACTGGCGATGGCGGGCGCTATGGCCGCCAACAAAAGATACAACCTCGGGGTCCCAGTACTGGCGAAGCTGTATGCCATCCTGGGACGCATCTCACGAGGGGGGTCGCCACGAAGGATCTGTGGGCCCTTTCAATTCTTCCACGGCTGGGTGGCTGCTCACCTTGGTGGGTACACGTTTCCAAACGCTGTCGTTCCTCCGGGCAACGGCCTGCGACCCTCCCTGCTGAACATCGCGGGGGTCGCTCCGATGACCCTAAATGAGGAGGGCTTGAGGATTCGGATTGGAAATCACGCCAATTTCAACTTCAGCCCGTTCCCCACTCCCATCGGCCAGATGATCGAAAACGGGCAGGGTCCGTTGGAGCAGCACGAATACTTCCTGAACATGCGGGGCGGGGTGCTCGTGGCTCGGATCGACGGGAAGGTGATCTGCGAGCCCTACGTGCCAACCCAGTTCGCCAGGCAGTTCGGGTGCCTTCAACGGATGCCGAAGAGGGTATTCACTGCCGTCCGAGAGGAGACGAACCCTGGCGTCCTTCGCCAGATGTGGCTGATGTTCGCCGCCTTTGGCTCTGGCGAGGTCATCACTCTTCCTCCTACCGGGGTCGACGCAGGCTTGGCAACCGAGTACGCCGAACACTGGGCCATCGCGTACCCCGAGGGGCTTTTACGGAAGCCAGTTCGGCGGCTCGAGGTCACCCGTGCGGAGACCGGGCATCAAGGAAGGAGGCGAGGCGCCGCCACACGGGGGAGAACGGAGGCGCGCCAAGCAGCGGAGCCGGCGCGGGCAGGGACTTCGGTGGCGGGCACATCGCAAGCTGCCGCCACGACTTCAGCGCCCGGAGAGGGGGCACATGCGGCGGTCGGGGAGCGGCCCGGGAAGTAGGTAAGGCGCCTGCTCGAAACCTCCCATGATGCAGTCTTCCCGGCGCTGTGGTCGGCCTGGATGACCCTGCGGCAGTCACTGAGGACCGAAGCCATCTGGCGAAAGATACTCAGAGAAGGAATCTATCTGCCAGAGGTCGGGCGCCTCCAGATCGCCGACAGGGTGAACTTCAACCGGTAGTATGCGTATCTGACGGCCATGGACGAGTACGCGCGCCAACGTGGTCAGCGTGCGGAGCCATCCCTTTTGGTGAAGGTGATGCTCGGTCTAGAGCCCGCTCCAGAACAGATGCCGCCGGAGGAAGATGACAGTAGCAACGACTCCGAGGAAGAGGAGGAAATGGGGGAGGATGAAGGCTCCGAGGGAAGATCCCACCAGGGGAGCCCACGGGAGAGCGGCGAGGTGGCCGGCTTTGACAATGTTGATGTCACTGAGCTCCTCGAGGTCCGCTTCTATCCCTACTCAACCTGCTTCATCCATTATCTTATGCAGCTTCTAACCCATTTCTCCACCTTCCTCAGGAGCACACGGATGTTGGTCAGGCGTCCTCAGCGGGAGTAGGAGAGGCGCCAGCAGGACAAGGCGGGGGCCAGGCACCCATTATTGAATTGACAAGCGCGGAAGGGTCCCCTGCTGCAATTGTTCTTGCGGCGGCCGGGATAGCGGAAGATGACGCTCTGAACTCCCGTAAGTCTCCTTACTTTACTGCTGGTGCTTGCCATTGACAATCCGTGACTAACCATGGCATGCCTTGCGCAGTGATCTCAACACTGGAGGCTCGTCAGGCTGTCGAACCCGGGCCATCCACGAGTGGACCAGTGGCAGACATACCGCCTCCTCCGTAACAGACTTCCCACACCAAGCCGGCCCCACCAACTGCTGATCAGGGGGCTGCGGACGCCGGCGGTGCTGAAATCGGAGAGAGGTCGGGGGCTGACGAGGGTGTCAGCGCCGCTGGGGCGAGAGAAGAAGGCCGCCCAGATATTGGGGAACCTATCCCCCGTGAGGACATCCCAGGGGCGGACCCCGCAGCAGACCTGCTGGCTGCCTTCCCCGCCTACCGGCCTGCCGACCCCGAGGAGATGGACGACTCGGATGCAGAGGCGGTCGAGGAGAGCCGGATAACGCGACGCAGGGGGTGGAAGTGCATCCAGCGCTTCCTCAAGCGAGACCCATCGGAGTGGCTGGGACGCATGGGATCACTTCAAACCTGGCTGCGCTTCCTGTGTGCCGGGGGAGCTGATGCTCAACGCCTTCATCTGACGGTCCGTGATTTCATGGCCGAAAAGATGCGCGAGAGCCGCCGGCGTGCCGACGTCGCACAATGTCGGGACATGTCGGAGAACACGCGGGCGCTCCTTGCGGCGGAGCAGGAAGTCCGGCGTCTCGAAGGGCAGGCGGCATAGAAGGAGGCCTTCGTCGCAACGTGCACCGAGCTTGTGGAGAAACTAGCAGCCCAGCTGGTTGACGCCCAGGTACAGCTGACGGAGGCGGGCCAACAGATGGTCACAATTCAAGTCGAGCGGGAGCGTACGCAGGCCAGAATCGACGAACTGCGTGCTGCGACCGCCGACAAGGAGAGGGCACGCAGAGAGCGAGAAGCAGCCCTGGAGGCCGCCAGCCAAAGGGTAGCGGCGTTAGAAAGACTTATCCAGCACGCTAATCCCTAGGGGCTTTGTTTTTGCTACTCCCAGAACATTTTGCTTCCGCTACTCAATACTTTGATCCACTTTGTAGGAACCAATATATTTATCTGCATCTTTTAGCTTAACGTGCTCAACCACAATTCGTTGTCTTGCGGGAGTGTTAACCAAGCTTCAGGCATCCACAATTGGGCCTGGATTTCTAAAGAAGAGAGGGAGGTCATCCCTAGGAAGGGAGACCTCAGACCTAATCAATGTATCATCCCCCCGACTTGTTCCGACACACGAGCGGGACAACGCAAGGGGCGTTGAGATTTTATCCGAACATAGGGAAATGAGAAAGGGTGAATCGCGTGTCCCGAATTCAGAAATCCACAACGGTTGGCCTTCCAGGAAATGCCCAGGACGGCAAGCGGACAATGGATCAATCGACCATACTACTACGATAGACGGACCGAAGGTCATCATCCATATTGCAGGAGGCGGATCACATGTCATCATCAATGCCGCTTTGGGGGTTCCTTCAGGCACAAGGGTGGAAATCCAGATCAACAGGGCATGCGAAGCGTGGGGCGAAGTGACGATTTGTTCGGATAGAATCCAACACTCTCAAAATTGCGCCACCGTGGGGAAAGCGTATTAGGCGGATGCACTAATCTGGCCATGAATCACCCCAATTCTCAGACAGAACCTTTTTAATGAGGAAACTGTCGCTTCCCATCATTGCAATGGGGCATCCCGAGCTGGATTGGGGAGAATATCACAACTGCACCACTCCACCCGAAGTCAGGCTAGACGGCCGGCGACGAGGAGGGGCGGGACTCGGCGATCCCTGAGGCTGGACCCGAGTCGGAATGCCCGGGCGTTCCTACGTACTCCATCAGGCTGGAGATCAAGCCACATGTAGTTCTGAAAGTGCAGTTTAACGTCATGCTGGACGCAGAACCCCGTTTGGGGAGATCTTAGTTTAAGGTCGTAGAGCTTGGACCATAGGGGTAGATCTTAGTTTAAGGTCTTAGAGCTCGGACCATAGAAACCTCAAAGCACTCCACATCGTGGTCCTACCCCCTGGATATGCGAAGATGCACTGAGGGATAGTGTCAAGAGTGTCGAGGTTTCGCCTGGTCAGAATGGGAGGCGGAAAATGTGAATCATGCGGCCATTCACTCAAGGACTGGGGGCACCGGCGTGACGATATGAGAGTACTGCCGACCGTGGCGGAAAAGCAGCATCAATATCGCACTGACCGTTTATGGGATGAGGCAGCAAACGAGCATCGACCGCTCAATCGCAGGATTTATATCGACTTGCTGCCCAAGACCCTTGGGGGTGCCAGCCCAGATCGGTGGGAGAGCACTGAGGCATTGTGTCCAGACCACTCACGGGGGTCCCACCCAGGGCGTAGGTGATGGGTCCGAATGAAGGGGGGACATGAAGCCTGGAAAGCGGAAGGAGCCTGACCAAGCTGAACCTGACCCTCATGGCAATAGACCAGAGTACTCTTGACACCAGTGGACCACTGCAAGGGGTCAAGGGACACGCCTTGAGGGTGACCCGAAGGTGGCGGATTCCCCAGAGAAGGGGGAATCTTTAAGAGGTGGGGGGCTGGACCCGAAGTTTCAAACATCCGGGCGTTCCTACGTATCCCATGAGGATGGGAATCAAGCCACACGTAGTTCTTGAAGCGCGGCGCAACACAATCGGGCACCAGCGCGGGGAAGGGTGCGGGTCTGACCCTCGCACACAGAAGAAGCGGTATTTGATATTTCTTGTTTGTCCTTAAAGGTGGATGGTTTTTCTTTGTGCAGCGACATGCCCGTGATTAAGAAATCCCTGGCGTCTCTACAATAATTAAGCCGTGAAAGGCATCGATAAATGGTGTGGTTATTAACCAGCGCCCAACGTGAGTGTCCTCTGAAGAGAACATCACAATGCAGTGTCGTTTCTCGTCGGGCGGCCAAGACGAGCACAGTTTATGGTCGTGTGGTAGGACCGGACAACACAGTTTAAGGTCGTGTGGCTCGGACCATGGGGGAATCCGCTTATTGCGACACGGAGGACCCAGCGGAGGTGGGAACATACCCAGCCCTGCGGTCACGCATGATTCCAGGAGAAGGATCCTGGGATAGGGGCCTGCGTATGTCCATCACCCGAGGGGCAGAGATGCTAGCCTCCAGCTATACTGGGCCCAGAATGCGATTGTTCGGGCGACTCCTTCCTCCTTATGGGGACGAGGGTCCAGTTATACATGGCCCTTAGGGAGGACATCAGCATATATCCTCGGTGCTCAGATCGTGGGAGCCTCGACAGACACCATTACCCTGGTTGGCCCGCCTAACGTGTAAAGGTGTACTGAAGGTCAGTATGAAGAGAGTGCCGAGATTCCACTACAACGCACAAAGGCGGAGTGTGATGAGGACTGCACAACCAATGTTCGGAGCCTGAAAGAGCCGACATGGCGATCAAGGATGTCGCTGACGCACATTCGCAACACAACATCCGATCGCGTCAGCCTAGAACGGGGCAAGCAAACGAGCATCAACCGCTCAATCGCAGGATTCATATCGATTTGCGGCCCAGGACCCGCCGGTAAATCGACCCGGAGCGGTAGGAGAGCACTGAGGCATCGTACCCAAACCGCTAACGAGTATCCCTTTGAGTGAAGGCTCGAACAAGAGGAAGCGCGCGGCCCGACAAGCAACACAGGACTTGCCGGGATTGAATCCGACACTACGGGTCATAAACCGAAGTACCCAAAACATGTTAACAGATCACCGGAAAGGGTTGGAGGACTCACCCTGAGAGCAACCAAAAGACGGCAGATCCCTGTGATCAACCAAGAGACGGGGCTGGACCTGGAACACAAGCGTCCAGGC
Source organism: Viscum album (assembly GCA_963277665.1). NCBI lineage: Eukaryota > Viridiplantae > Streptophyta > Magnoliopsida > Santalales > Viscaceae > Viscum > Viscum album. Next base: position 391,628,715 of record OY728147.1, on the reverse strand, counting down.
GGTCCTACGTATCCCATAAGGATGGGAATCAAGCCGTACGTAGTTCTTGAGAGGTAGTTTAGCGTCATGCAGGACGAAAAGAGAAAGGGGGGAGCAGAAGGCATCCCCAAACGTGGGGGGCGTATAGCGTGGCGAGCAAACCGACGTGAATGAGGGCATAGCCCCGCATTCACACCATACGCCGCATACCCAGAGGCAACTGGGCCAAGGGCCCGAGATGGGATGGAAATTCCCGAAGGATGGGGCTGGGCCTGAAACATGAATGTTCAGGTGGTCCTACGTATCCCATAAGGATGGGAATCAAGCCGTACGTAGTTCTTGAGGTGCAGTTTAACGTCATGCAGGACGAGATACAGTTTATCGTCATGTTGGACGATGAAAGGGGAGATCTTAGTTTAAGGTCATAGAGATCGGACCATAAGGACCTCAGAGTACGCCACTTCGTGGTCCTATCCCCTGGATATGCCAAGATGCATTGAGGGATAGTGTCAAGAGTGCCGAGATTTTGCCTGGTCAGAATGGGAGGTGGAAAATGTGAATCATGCGGCCATTCACTCAAGGACTGGAGCACCGGCGTAACGATATGAGTACTGCCGACCGTGGCGGAAAAGCAGCATCAATATCGCACTGACCGTTGATGGAATGAGGCAGCAAACGAGCATCGACCGCTCAATCGCAGGATTCATATCGACTTGCTGCCCAGGACCCTTGGGGGTGCCAACCCGGATTGGTGGGAGAGCACTGAGGCATTGTGTCCAGATCGCTCACGGGGGTCCCACCCAGGGCGTAGGTGATGGGTCCGAATGAAGGGGGGCATGAAGCCTGGAAAGCGGAAGGAGCCTGACCAAGCTGAACCTGACCCTCCTGGCAATAGACCAGAGTACTCTTGACACCAGTGGACCACTGCAAGGGGTCAAGGGACACGCCTTGAGGGTGACCCGAAGGCGGAGGATTCCCCAGAGAAGGGGGAATCTTTAAGAGGTGGGGGCTGGACCCGAAGTTTCAAACATCCGGGCGTCCCTACGTATCCCATGAGGATGGGAATCAAGCCACACGTAGTTCTTGAAGTGCAGTTTAACGTCATACAGGACGAATGCTGAACAGTTTAACGTCTTGTAGCTTGGACGAAGTACAGTTTAGCGTCATGTTGGACGATGTACAGTTTAACGTCATGTGGGACGAATGCTGAACAGTTTAACGTCTTGTAGCTCGGACGTATGCAGTTTAACATCGTGCGGGACGTATGGAGCACTCAGGCAAAGTACTGCTTGAGGAACCTAGCGTTGGTGGGAGGAGTGACACGCTCACCATCCATAGTTGCTAGGGAGTACGCGCCATTGGGATAGACCTTGTGGACGACAAAAGGTCCCTCCCAATTGGGCTCCAACTTGGGCGGCTTCCTGCCGGGGATCATTGGTGCTCTTAGGGCCAGCACTAGGTCACCCTGTAGGAAGGAGCGGAGGCGAACCTTCTTATTGAAAGCTCGATCCATTCTGCTCTGGTGCCTCTCCAAGTTGTGTAAAGCGCGCAGTCTATTCTCATCCAGTGCTTCCAACTCGACTAGACGGGCTTCAACAGCTCTGTCCGGCACTTGCTGGTCATAGACCGCCGTGCGCAAGGATGGTAACTGGATCTTGATGGGCAGGACGGCCTCAGCTCCATACACCAGGGAATAAGGGGTCATCTGGGTGGAATTGCGAGTCGTCGTCCGATAAGCCCAGAGGGTGTTGGGGAGCTTGTCCGGCCAACTCTTCTTGTTCTGACCAACCATCTTTTGCAGAATGTTAGAGAGGGTTTTGTTAAACGCCTCAATCTGTCCATTCGCTTGCGCATGATAGCGAGATGTATGGTTCGAGCGAATGTTGTACTTGGCGTACAACTTCTTCAACTCGGCTACTCGGAAATTGGCTCCGTTATCCGTGAGGATAGCGTGAGGCACTCCAAATCGATGAATGATGTTGGAGGTCACGAAGTCAGCGATCGAACAGGATTTGACCTCTCTAAGCGGAATCGCCTCTGCCCATTTGGAGAAGAAGTCCGTGGCGGTCAGAATGAACCGGCACTGGCGAGTCGTCGCCGGCGGGTAAGGTCCCACAACGTCCATCCCCCAGACTGCAAAGGGCCAAGAATACCTGGTGGTATGGAGAGGCTCCGGCGGCCGATGCACAAAGTTCGCATGAACCTGGCACGCATGGCACCTCCTGGCATACTCGATGCAGTCATGGATCATGGAGGGCCAAAAGTATCCCAACCTCCGAATCTGGTGGGACAGCTTCGGCCCAGTCTGGTGGGCACCACATGAACCAGCATGAACCTCTTGCATGACTCATGGGATCTCAACTCCCTGAAGGCAACAGAGGAGAACAACATCAAATCCGCGCCTATAGAGGAGCTGTTCCAGACCGGGACTACTCTGGAGGACAAACTGCGATGCGCGGCGTCGAACTCGCTCGCGCTCGGCCCGATCCGGCGGGAGAATGCCATGTTGGAGGTACTCAACCAAAGGTGTCCTCCAATCAGGGGCTGGTTCGACTGCCATATCTGGGGTACTCGGGACTCCGGGCACGGGGGCAACCGCGGTGAGGTTACTTACCGACGGGTCGCGATATCCCTCCGGGGTAACGGGAGCGATGAGCCTGCGGTGCGTCACGCGGACGGTCAGGTTATCCTGTTCAGGCTCTGCAAGTGACGCAGCAAGGCTGGCCAAAGCATCTGCTCGACCGTTCTGCGACCGGGGAATGTGGACAATTTCTGGCCGAGAAGGGAACCGGGCCATCAGAAGGAGGGTGCACTCCAGTAATGGCACAAGTTCCGGCTTCCTGACAACATAGTCGCCATTGATCTGCTTAACGACCAGCTCAGAATCCCCTTTCACGCACAGATGGGGCACGTCGATCTCGAGAGCTAACTCGAGGCCGGTGATGAGGGCATGGTATTCCGCCTCATTGTTGGTACAGCCCTCTGACAACAGGAAAGAGTATGGCAGCACGACTTGCTCCGGGGTAATGAAGACGATACCCAAACCCACTCTATTGAGCTTAGGATTATCAAGTCTTCTACCGGTGGGGCTCCGGGAGGCACCGTCAAAGTGCATCTGCCAGCATGGACCGACATGATCGACCGAGAGAATGGCCTCATTAGGAAAGCCTAGATCTAGCGGCTGATCCGCGGAGGTTGGGTGAGCAGCCAGAAAGTCTGCCAATGCTTGCCCTTTGATGGCCTTCTGAGACACATACCTGATGTCGAACTGCCGGAGAATCACAGCCCACCGTGCTAGACGGCTAGTCAACATAGGCCGGCTCAGGATATATTTCAACGTGTCTACCCGAGAGACCAACTGTACCTCGTGGTGCTGCAAGTAGTGCCGTAATTTCTGTATGGCAAATACGAGCGCCAGGCAGCTCTTCTCGATGGGGGAATACCTAATTTCCGCATCGAGGAGCATGCGACTGAGGTAATAGAGGCTATTCTCTGTTCCCTCGTTGTTCTTCTGGGCGAGAAGGGAACCAAGGGACCGTTCTAGGGCGGTCACATAAAGGACCAGCGGCTTCCCGGATACAGGCGGCATCAGAACCGGAGGTTGGAGCAGGTACTGCTTGATTTCCTCGAAATCGGTCTGACACTCTTTATCCCATACATAGGTGGCACCCTTCTTCATGAGCCGAGAAAAGGGCTTACACTTGCCGGCCAGATTCGCGATGAATCAGCGTATATAGGCTAAGTGGCCTTGGAACCCTTGCAGTTCCTGGATGTTACCTGGGGGAGGCATCTGGCTAATCACCCTGATCTTCTCCGGGTCGATCTCAATACCCCGGTATCTTACCACAAATCCAAGGAACTTTCCGGAGGTGACCCCAAAGGCACACTTCAACGGGTTCATCTTCAGGCAGCGAGACCGAAGGAAGCCGAACACTTTCTCAAGATCTTTGAGATGGTTCTGACACTGGCGTGATTTGACCACCAAGTCGTCGACGTAGCATTCCACCAGTGTGCCGAGGATTGTCTTGAATATGCGGTGCATCGCCCGTTGATAGGTGGCACCCGCATTCTTCAGGCCTAAGGGCATGACCTGGTAACAAAAGATACCTTGAGGCGCCCTGAAGGCAGTGAACTCCTCATCCTCAGGGGCCATCCGGATTTGGTTGTATCCGGAGTATCCATCCATGAAGGAGAGGGCTTGGAACCCCGCCGTGGCATCAATCAACAGCTCTGTCACCGGAAGGGGAAAATCATCCTTCGGACAGTGGCGGTTGAGATCGCGGAAGTCGATACAGACTCTGATCTGCCCGTTCTTCTTCCTGACCGGCACAATGTTGGCCAGCCATTTGGGGTACTGGACTTCCCTCATGAAGTTGGCTTTGATAAGCTTGTCAACTTCGGCCTCAACCATGGCACCGTGGAATGGGTGCATCTTCCTGGGAGGCTGCTTGAACCTGCGATGGTTCGCCGGGAGACCAAGGCGGTGGACGACTACCTGAGGATCTAGCCTCGGCATCTCGTCATAGCCCCAAGCGAACACATCACAGTGCTGCCTGAGAAAGTCCACGTACTGCTGCCGCTCCTCAGAGGGCATGGCGGCACTGACCAATGTGGGTCTCGGATCTGCTTCGGTTCCAAGATTCACCTGTACTAACTCATCAACCGTGGCGGAGACGCCCACCTCAAAGGCTGGGGGTGCGTCTTCCATGTCCTCTCCACTCGGGGGGGAATCGTCCACGGGAGAGACTGCATTGGAAACTGCATTGGGGCTACCAGATCCTGCTGGGCCGCTGGTGCTGGCACGGGCGGTCGCGGTCATCTCATCAGGAGACTCACAGGTCGTCGAGACCATGGCTACGTCCAACCGTTGAATTGGGAGGACGTAAGCATCATCAAAACTTGCCCAGGGATCACTCACAACAGCAACAGGCTCAACCTCACCTGCCAGGATCTGCTTATCCTTGCTCTTGTAATAGTCCGCGTCTAGATAGCGGGCTTCACATGAGGCAAAAGGAGAGGCATCTCCCTGAAGCATGCCTACTCGACCATTGAGGGAGTATTTAAGGCATTGGTGGTATGACGAGGGAACTGCCGCATGAAGGTGGAGCCATGGCCTGCCCATCAATGCGTTGTACGCAGTGTCTTGAGAGACTACGATGAATTCGGTGTTGGCAATCAAATCACTGAACTGGGTCTTCAAGCGTATCTTGCCGACCGGAGTTTGCTCGGTGCGGTCGTACCCCTGGATCCTGAGGTCAGAGGGAATCAAGTCATCCTCAGACAACCCCAATCTCCGGAGCGTCCGAGTTGGGATCAGGTTAATCCCGGACCCCGTGTCGACAAGACAGCGCCGGACTTCAAGGCCATTGAACTGGCCAGTGACATACAGCGGACGAATGTGCCCCTGTATAGGAGGGTCTTCATCCTTACCAGAGAACGAGATAACTGCCTGACATTCGGCGTCCTCGATCGTTCCGGCGTGAAAGGCCTCTGCAGCCGCAACCTCTGTCTCAAATTGGAGGGGGCTCTTCAGGGCTTCAGCGAGCGCCTCGCGCATTTCAGATGACATGCGCAGAGCCTCAAGGATGGAGAGCCTTGCTGGGATGTCGGCCAAGTGCTTCAGGACATCATACTTTTTGGCCAAGCGCGAGCCCCTGGTTACAGGAGGCGGCTCTGCGGTTGGAAGCATGACGGGCCTTGCCGGTTGGGCCGGCGGCCGATTGGTGCTTGGCGCATCTCGCTGTTCACTGGTTGAAGCCCGGGAAGTAGTCACCGTACTGGGGTCAGGAGGCCGGGATGGACTCATGGCAGGGCGGAGCTGATCGCGACGTGGCTGAGGCGGTTCTGCCTGGTCCCACACCACAAACGGTGGCGGAGGCGAATCCTTCATCCCCGGATGGGGGGGCTGCGCGTGCTGAGCTCGGTTTTGAGCCTGCTGCCTAGTCTCAGTGGCGTGCACGGCCTGGCTGGATGTACCAACTGCTGTGCCCCAGCGACTCCTGTTGTTGCGGTTCCTCCGACGGTGGCGACGACTGGGGACACTAGGGAGGTCCACCTGGTGTTCTTCAACGTCGGGAACCGAAAAGGGATTTACCAGCTCGACGGTATTAACCGAAGCGTACCCAACACTGTCATCGGACGAATCATCCATCACCGGGCGGATCCGAGGAGGGATCCCCATCTCCGGGGGCATGAAATCGCCAAGAGTGCGGGATAGTGGTGGAACTGGCGGGGCGCGCTCTTCCTTCTTGCGCCGCTGCCGTTTGCTCTTCTTGGAAGAGGCAGGCTGGGATGACGATGCCGAAGCAGCACCCGCGGATTCTGGGGGCTCAGGCTGATTCAAGCGCGCACGGATGATTCCATGGGCGCGAATGATCGTCTTGCGGGCCATCCAGTCTTTATACTTCTGGGATCCGCGGTCGGAAACCAGCTGCCATTCGTCCTCATCGCCACTATCATCATCTGATCCCACGAACACACCCGCCACTTGTGCTGGGGTTGGGCCCAACCTGATTACATTGTTGTTAATCTGGTCTTGGAGCCAGTCCTTGAACACATAGCACCGCCGGATGGTGTGCCCCAGGGCCCGATGGTAAGGGCAGTAGCGGGGGTGATCCGTGAGATGTGCCTTCTCTGGCCTCCAACACTCAGGCAATCGCACAATCCTCTGCTCCAGGGCACTCCGAAAATAACCGGGGACCTGATCCTCGTGGAATGAGTAAGTCAGGTATCACAGGCCCCTGGGAGCGTGGTCTTGATGAGGGGCTGGAGGGGCCTGCCGAGGAGGTGGACCCTGATTATCTCGCCTGGGTTGCGGCGGTACATTACGCGGGGGGGCCGGCCGGTTCTGGGGCTGCCGCTGCTGGGTCGGGAACTGAGCCCGTGGAGGCGGATTCCTGTGAGGCTGTGGAGCTGGCCTCACCGGCAGTAGCTCCAATTGCCTAGGGGCCTCTATCTGGGCAACAGCGGCGGGCTCAGCCCTGCCGACTCTCCTTGCAGGGATCATAGGAGGCAGCGGGCGTGCCTGACTGGCCTGTTGCAGGGCTTCCTCAAGACGTTGAGCTTTGTCTGAGAAGTCCCTGAACCCTCCGGGGTAATTCTGAGTGATCAAGGAAGGGACTAGGTTGGTCTTGACGTTCCCGACACACATTGTCAGCAACTGCTCCTGAGTCAATGGCATGTCGAGGGAATACGTGAGACCCTTCCATCGGGCGACGAAATCCGCGACTCGCTCATCAGGCCTTTGCTTTCACTTGAAGAGGTCTGCGATACTCGTCTTCCGGGTCGTGGAACTGAACTGATAGAGGAACTGTCTACGGAGGTCCTCCCAGCTAGTTACCGACCCGATGGGGAGCTGGCTGTACCAGACAAATGTTGGCCCTTCCAGTGTCTGGACAAAGCAGCGGAGCTTAGCGGCCTCCTGCTACGCCGGAGTTCCCAACATAGGCCCACACCTCGAGTTGAAGTGGGCCAAATGCTGTGGCGGATCTCCGGTCCCGTTGAAGGGGGCGAAAGTGGGATTCCCGAATCCCGGAGGTGCCGGCATGTCATCCACCCATGCTGGATATGGCTTGCCATCCGGTGGGATCGCCACTTGCCGAGTCTCCAAGGCTTCCAAGCGGGCGATGAGTGCCGCCATCGGATCGTCCGGACATGGGTTCCAGTCCTGGCGAGGATCTCTAACCACGAGCGCATTGCATGGCCCTTCAATCGGGTCGTCGACCGGATCGTCGAACTCAGCAGCTCGTGGGACGGCGGGCGGAGCGGCCCTCGGGGCAGCGGGAGGAATCCGAGCGGGGTCTCTCAGGTAGTCACGCCGCTCGGGAGGGTGCGGTGAAACATACCGTGCCCTCTTACCATAGGCAATGGCCTCTCCCCTGTCGGCAAACACGGCATGATCGCGGTTGCCCGGGGGAGTCTCGCCGAGGAGTGGTTGTTCCTGTCCCTGCTGTCCTGGCCTAGGATCACCGTAGTCAGGCCGCTGCTCTGCAGCGCGCTCGGCGAGGAGCTGGTCAACTAGCTTCTTCTGCTCGGTGAGCTGTTGACGTAGCATAGCCTTCTCGGGATCCTCATCCGCCCTCTGCGTGGAGGCAGATGGGTCGGCAGGCTTTATAGCCTCGCCGTGCTCTTTGCCTTTGCTGACGTTTCGGCTCAACGTCAGTGCTTCAGTGGGTGTGGGGAGACCCAGGAGGTTCCTCTGGTGACGAGTCACTCTCACTGATGGATCCAAAAACGGCTTGTCTTCGGGGGGAGAGCCCCCGTCGAGAAGTTCCAAGTCGTTTCCCTCTCCCGACAGGTCAGCCATATTGACCGTTTCCGTCCCTGGGGATGTACCCTCAGGGCCACCCAGTGAATCGGGCTGTCGGTGAATCGCACTGAAGCGTAGGGCAGCGTACTTCCCCCATCCACGGATATACACGTGGGGGGTGGCTTCCTCGATAACCTTGCGGAGTACTTGAAATCACTCAACGCATCGTTGTTGGAGGGCCTCATGGTGCCCAAATGACCCGGGGTGCCGAACCGCGGGGAGCGTGGCCAGGTCAATTTGACGGCACTGCTCACCAATATCCTCCAGGTGCACTTGACTCCCGGGATATGGCATTTGTAGGTGGTTAAGACGGGAGTGAGTCTCCCGGAGAGTTCGGAGGAAGCATTCGAACTCATCCGGGGTGAGTGATTCGGGTGCATTAAAGCCCGGTCCTGCGACTGGCCAAAACTTCTCGGGGAAGTGGCCCTCTGCAAGGACGGTACAGAAGCTCCACGACTCAAACTCGGGACCCAGGTCTCCTTGGTCCTCTTCAATGACTGGGAATGGACGGGGAACGGGTAGTGGTGCCGAGGCAGGCCGCTGGGCCGGCGGGCTGGCCGGCGGTGAATACGGCGAGCAGGCCGATTGGCCTCCATATCCCGGGCCGCCCTCTGAGGGTTGCGGTGCCCCAGCTACCACATCACGATAAGACGGGCCGGCGAGCGAACATCCTGCCGTAGCGTCGGTGCTCGCCGAGGGTGCACTAGATCGCGGCTCAACTTTCGGTCCCTAGAAAAGGTCTCCGGCTTCTCTGATCGAGGCAGAAGGCGCTTCCAGAGGGGCCGGTACCAACCGCAAGCTCGATCCTTGGGGGTCTACCGGGCCCTCACTACTCCGGATATACCTTCGGAGAGAAGCGGGGATCATATCGATCTCGCTCTCGGGAAGTACGAGGCTGACGTGCCGCATTCCTACCCCTGCCCTTGACTGGAGGGATTGGGGGGATGGCTCTGTCGCCGAATCGTACTCCGCCTCTGTATCAGAGAAACGAACCGGTCGGATCTCTGTCCGGAATTCCCTAACATTCTTCCCTCGACGTCGACGCCTCGCCTTCCTGCCCCTGGGTGGTTCTTCGGGGCATGGCTGATCTCTGTCTTGGCGTCCTCTGGTCGCACCGGTACTGGGGCCAAGAGGACTGGAAACCAAGGTGCAAGGAGCACCGGGACAGATATCAAAGGGGACGCGAAGAGAGATGCTTCCGGGCAGGCCTCCGGGCCGGGATCGAAAGGTGGGATCACCCATACCTCTTGGATCGGCCACACGGAGTAGACCCTGCCGGTGAATAGCGCTACCGCGAGATGGTCCGCGGTGGCTATTTCTTGTGCCAACAACTGGGAGAGTCAACCCAACCTGCCTTTGGGGCGGTCGGGGCCTCGATCCGGGTTGGGCATAGAAGTGCCCTTGCTCAGGATGTGCAGGGGCCTGGTGACTAGAGCCAGCAGTGGCTTGGGCCAACGTGGCCGCTGTTGCTAGGGCCCCAAGGTGGGCATCCTCTTCCACTCATGCCCGACGTTGGCGTCGAGACAGGCGAGTCGGGGTCAGCGGTGCGGGCACGTGGAGAGCCCGCTCTTCGTCTTGAGGAGCCTGGCGACGGCGCCGGCGTGGCCTGGCGGGAGCCCTTATCATGGATCCCTGGAGCGGATCTCGGATAGGGTAGTCCCGGACATCCTCCACCTCATCCGCATAGGGGAGGGAGCTTTCGGAGCGCTCCGGGGATAAACTCCCGAAACGGTTGGACGTCGAGGTGGGCAGCGGTGCCTCCCTGCGCGGCCCTCGGGGGCGGCGTCGGTGGCGAGGTGCAGCTTCCTCGAGGTCTAGGCGAGCCATGTCTCTGGTGGGGATGACTCCCTCTTCCTCATATCTCCGCACCAAGTTGTTGATCACCCTTCTTTGGATGACCTCCGAGGGGGAGAGAGGGCGTGGCTGCCCCGTAGCTGCGGCTGCTGGGATGGCTGTGGAACGGGCAGGACCGCGCGGAGTAGCCGCGTCGGTGTTTCCCCTACCCCTGCGCCAGTGGGCGGGTGGCGATCGGGCACTGGATTGGGCGACTTGATTCATGAAAGCAGGGATAAAGACCCATTAACACTGACAGGAAAAGGAATCGACAACCAACCATTAGTGCCACGACGCCTTCCGTGGGGGGAACCCAGGCCGTCGACGTCGTGAGACGGAGTGCCCGATTTCCCTCCCCAGCCCCTGGCGGGTTCCATGCCCCGGTGCTGAATGCTCGGTCGAGCAGAATTCTGGTCTTCCAACACCTCTGAAAGTCATCAGTCTTCATATCGAGGAGAAGAGATTCACGTCGGGTTCACCATTTTTCTGTTTCGGTGCGGATGTGCGTCGGGTTACGCTGTTCCTCCAGGACGCGTTCGCGCGTGCACCCGTCGACCTGAGGGGATGGGCGCGCGGCTTGTGGCCCCGCAGTCCCGCTTTCCAAGGGCGGGCGGCATTCGTCCCTTGTTCAGGGGCGTCTTCTCCTTGATCGAAACCGGGATGATGGGATGTCGGCTCCTCCTTCCGTGGACGTCTCCTCGGAACTCGTCGCCTAATCCGGGTCTCCCTCATAGATTTAAGAATGTTCGTGAATCTCGTTCCCGGCGCCATATCTTCATGGACAGCGGTTAATTACGCTGCTTCCGTCCGGACGCTCCAAGGAGTCTGGTCGGGGCAGCAACCTGCGGTGAGGAGACCGGGTAGCTCTGGGTGTTGGAGGCGTGTCTTAACACTGCGGCTCCGCATGTCTACCTTCCGTCCCTAATAGGGCTTCTCGAAGGCGTGATGGCCTGAGGCATCCTGCGCTGGGTGCGGGGAACTACGTTACCTGAGGTTTTCCTCAGCTTCCCATGTTTAACACGGGGTATGCCGCGAGTTTAACGTCCAGCAGGGACGACATCGGACTGATCAACACAAGAAGTGGATCAGATGACAGAACCCCTTGCGGGGAACCTCCGACGCTGGGGCCAGAACATGGGCGGCTTCCCGAGTAAAGTGGAGTGGAATGAAATGGCATGACCCCACCGGGATGTGGCGGCCCGGGTAAGGATCAGGATGGATGATGGAGTGAAAATCTTGGACCTCGTAGAGGCTTCCTACATACCGTGCGTTAGCGTGGATCAAAGTCAGCGTAGTTCGGATATACAGTTTAACGTCATGCTGGACGTTGGCAAGCCGACTCACAAGGAGGTCGAAGCTTCCGGGCGGAGGGAATTGAACCGAACCACCTCGCACAGAGGGGGATGGAACGGCCGGGTGGATCACAGTTTAACGTCATGCTGGACGTTGGCAAGATGACTCACGAGGAGGTCGAGGCTGCTGGCACGCACAGAGTGGGTGGATCGCAGTTTATTGTCTTGCTGGACGATGGCAAGCCGACTCACGAGGAGGTCGAGGCTGCCGGGCGGGGAATTGAACCGAACCACCTCGCACAGAGGGGGATGGAACGGCCGGGTGGATCACAGTTTAACGTCATGCTGGACGTTGGCAAGCCGACTCACAAGGAGGTCGAGGCTGTGGGGAAGCACAATGGAGATACACACGTGCAGTCCCCAAGGGCGGATTCATAGGTGAATCGACGCGATTGTGAACCCAAGAGGGTGTGAACCCGAGAGGGGTCCACTGATGGACGAACCGACGTGAATACGACCGGGACGACCAGGTGGTGGGCTTGAACCTCAGAGAGGCTTCCTACGTACCCTGTTTAGGAGACAGGGATCAAAGTCCACGTAGTTCGTTTGGTTTGTGATACCCTACCCCCGTGGGCGAAGGCCACTCCAATCCCGACATCCCTGCAGAGACGAGTGGGTGGGGGCCACATCCAAACCGGGAGGGGGACCCTGCGTGCGAGGCATGGGATCGGGAAATGCGGACGATTTAACGTCTTGCCGGACGAAGTACAGTTTAACGTCGTGTGTTGAGGACGAAGCGGACGGTTTAACGTCTTGCCGGACGAAGTACAGTTTAACGTCGTGTGTTAAGGACGAAGGACAATTTAATGTCATGTAGGACGAAGTACAGTTTAACGTCGTGTGTTAAGGATGAAGGACAGTTTAACGTCATGTAGGACGAAGTACAGTTTAACATCGTGTGTTAAGGACGAAAGACAGTTTAACGTCATGTAGGACGAAGGACAGTTTAACGTCATGTGGGACGAATGCTGAATAGTTTAATGTCTTGTAGCTCGGACGGATGCAGTTTAACGTCGTGCGGGACGTATTCAGTTTAACATCGTGCGGGACGTATACAGTTTAACGTCGTGCGGGACGTAGAGGCCACCGATAGGTCCGTGTCACTTCGCGCGAACCTGGAGGGCCGCACGGGAAGACAACGCACGGTGCGGGCACCCGGGATGAGGATCATCGGGCGCCACACAGGCGGGTACCCTCAGGGGGTCAAAGGGGGCGACCCTGGCGGTTTGCGCGCAAAAGAAGGGCTTTGGCGCGCAAAACCGCGGGTCGGCGCGCAAAATGGCGGGCTGGCGCGCAATCGGGGCCAGCCCTTTGCGCGCGGATGGTTAAGATTGTGCGCACCGGGCTTCAGATAGCGCGCGGGGGCAACGGCTCATTCCTTAATGAATGGCCACTTTGAAAAAAGGGGGGGTGCGCGCAATCGGGCTGGATTGCGCGCACCCGAGGGCAATTGCGCGCAAGAGGCTTCTTTTGCGCGCGAAGGCCTTAGGGTGAAGAGTTATTCAAAAGAAAGGAGCCAAAGGGATTGCGCGCGAAGGCGAACCCCGAGGCTTTCTTGCACGAAAGAAAGGAGGTTACCTGGAGATCGACATTGCGCGCGAAAGCGGTTGGATTGCGCGAACGAGCGACTCTTCGGATTTCGGGAAACCTTCAAAACGTCGGGGGTCGCCTCATATTTATAGGCAACCCCGAGCGCGGAATCCGGTTCGTGGGCGCGGAATTCTCTTCACGGGCGCGGAATCGGGCCCGGCGCGCAAGGGGGTCGCGCGGGCCACGGGCGCGCAAAATTGCGCGCCGGCCCGGCACATTGCGCGCATCCCGGGAGGTTTGCGCGCGGCTCATCAACTTTGCGCGCGGGTCTCCAAAATTCCGCACAAGGCCTCCGGGCCCTCCGAAACGTGCTTCTGACTCCAAATCTGACCTCGCTTTCCGCATCCGGAGCTTTGTTTGGGAACAACGGACTTTTCCGGCGTCTACAAATACTTCCGCTTAATGGAGCTCCTTTACTTGAACTGTGGATGATGTGCGTAGCATTATTAGCTAGCTGGTGGAAATTCCTCAGAGTTAGAAATGAGCTATTATTTGATTTGACTTTTTAGCAGCCACTTGGAAGACCAAAGGCCATCAAAGGCTCATCTAAGTCTCAAGCTTGGTGAAACGGGTGCTCCTCATATACCCAAACCGTGAAAAAACAATCTCTTATGATTCTTTTTCAGATGAAGAAGGGATAAGGCCCTAAAGATGGAAGAAGAGCAGGTAGAGGGAAGGATGAGGCACTTGCTTCAAGACCATTCACTCGTTATTTGAAATGGGGATCCATAAGGATGTGCCATCAGGAACGGCGGGATACACCACATTTGATGGATCTGATCGTTCTAAATACTGCAAAAATAGTAGCATCCTGACAAGGAGCTAGCTAGGCCCGTGAGGGGCCCTTTGAAAGATCTCGTTCATGAATACCAAGAAGATTTTGGTTACAAATGGATGGTCGTAGGATAACAATAACTTACTGACAGCTCGGATAAGGAAACAGTACCGGGGGCACTGCTAGAACCCCTATTACACTTGGATATTTCTTTCCTATGTCACTTGTACAGTCCTGTAACATGGTCAGTGTGCCTTATCCTGGGGTTGAGGATGCTTGAAAGTCTGATTCTGAAGAGACACCAACCCTAGTCAGTGTAAATGATGTAGACGGAAGGCTTGATGACCACCCCCGAGATGGTAGACCCCACGGTGAAGACCCGGCTTAGATGAGCCTTTCGATTATTCTTTTTTAGCACAACTAGCTAATGTCCCAGCTAGAATGACCATGTATGACTTGTTGAGGTTGTCACCTGACATCCGACAAGTTGTTGTCAAGGCTCTATCAGAAGCCAATTAGTATGCACCCCATGTACACCAGATACAAGTGAATGATGTACCTCAAGAAGAGAACCGAGGCATACAAGAGAAGATGAAGGCGGAGGAGCCGGACCTCACATTTTCTCGAGAAGACTTGTTGTTAGGGGACCTTCACCATAATCGTCCACTGTACCTTTCAGGATATATTGGTGAAGTCAAACTCCGCCATGTGCAACCCTAAATGTTATACCCCTACCCCTAAAAATGGTAAGGAAGCTCGGGATCCCCACCAGGAAGCTGAGCAACACTAAGACCCAGGGTACAATGCTGAGTCTCATAAAGCTATGGGGCCTGATTACAGATCTTAAGACAGAAGTCACTTGCTACGTGATCGAGAACAAGACTTCCAACAGCGGATGGGAAGGCCGTGGATCGCATTGTACCTTCAACTTTGCACCAGTGTTTCAAGTACGTTGACAAGAACGGTAAAGTACAAAGAGTCTTTGCGGAGAGGAAGCCTAAGGGGGTTGAAGCCTATTGCAAATATGTACGCCAGTGACCCGGAAGACGAAGAAAAATGAAGCCCTTGAGGAAGTGGTCAGGTCCAAAAGGGAAATATGTCATCCATATAAATGATGTTATCGAAGTCCCTAGGTCCCAACCTATGAAGAAGTTCGTTGTAAATGTAATTCCCCTTGAAACTCCTATACCTCCGATGGAGGATGGAGAAGGCAACATGGAGTGGCCGAATAAGAATAGTGCCCCCACTATCTCTAGAGTCGAGAGCTTTCAATGTGTTTATTGTAGGTGAAAAACAAATCATATTATTTAGGGGGTCTGACACACCCTTCAGGTCAGATCAAGGAGGGTTGGTGTGGCACCTCAGGCAAAACCCGAACTCACATACTTCCCTTCGGAGAATCATGAAAAACATGGGATACGACTTTGAGTACCCCAGGGGCTTGAATGGGGGGAAAAGGCATAACTACACCCCTGAAGCCTTACCTAAGAAAATACCAAGAGGAGGCGATGGCATCCGGAGGATACATTGACCTTCGCCCGTACAGCTTGGGGTATCAATTACCTATAATGCTACCTCCGAAAGCGACAGCGAAGTCAGTGAGGTTGGGAATCTTTCCCTTCTTCCACTACCATGAGTTGGGGGTCGGCTATTACCCTGCCAAGCTTCATGAGACAGCCGAGTGGAGACAAAGATGAAGAAGTACAATCATAGCGAAAGGTCAAGCCTTAAGTTCTTAAAACGGTGTACAATGAATGGTAGAAGAACACTCGATGAGGAAGATGAAGTGTAAGAGTTTGTCGAAGAAGAGACAAAACAGGAATCGAACCCTATCCCTCCAACTGAAGATGAAGTTCCGGGAACACAACCAGGAAGAAAGACGGTACTCTTTCTATATATTCATGCGCCTGTTACAGGAGTTTTCCGATGTATTCGCATGGAGCTATGCGTAAATGCCTGGAGGAGGTCGCGATGCGTCGTCTGAATATCAGGGAAGATACAAAGCCAGTGAAGCAACCCGGCGATCATGGAGAAGATTGAGAAGGAAGTCCAGAAGCTGAAGGATGTAGGCTTCATCCGTGAAGATGGGTATAATATAGATAGTGGCAGACCGGTTGGCGAACATAGTCCCAGTCACTATGAATAACAGTAACCTCCTTGTTTTTATAGACTTCAGTAACCTAAATGATGCGTGTCCACCCATCACAGAAATAATGATAAAAAAGGATTTTGGTTACGAGCTTACAACCTCATTCCGTACGCGTTGACTGCTAAACAGTAATGCCGTTTGGACTCAAGAATGCTGGTGCTCCTTACGTGATAGGGCCAGAGGGCCATGACCAATATCTTCAAGGACATGTTGCATAAGACGGTCGAATGTTATGTGGACGACCTTGCAGTCAAGAGCTGAGACAAAGAAGATCACCTGCAAGACCTCCTTCGAAAGGTTATGATAGCACAACCTGAAGATGAACCCTCGGCTACAAGACAGAGAACAAAGGACAAGGTATGTTCTTATTGCTTTTCTTCTCGGTATGGAGAGGCTAAAGTCAAGAAGTAGTGAGATCCTTTGTGCGTGTGTGTTCTTTCGCCTTTGGCCACCACTATATAGAAGAGTACCGTCATTAACCCGAACAAGAGTTTACAGCTGACCGCCACACCTCCAAAAGACTCAATCACTTGACACATTCTTATTCACACCGAAGATCTAGTGCGCAACTAGTGCCCAATGAAGACCCAAGCAATGCATCGAGAAGGCGAAAGAGAGAAGCCAGGTCTATCTCTTCCTGACAAGGAGTCCAGTCGTATAATAAGTCCTATTCTTTCAGAGTCATATAGGTACTCTATATATATACTTATAGAAGAGTACCTGTCGAGACCTTCCTCTTAGGGGCAAGAAAGAGGTTCAACAAGGCTACGAGTTCTATCATACTTGACTTTAGAAAGGATGTCCTACTTCTATTTCATATTTCACCTTCACTCAATCAATCTCCTAATCTTAATCCTACCACACTTACTACAAACGCAGGAAAGGTTCAAGGGCTCTCTTTTACCTAATAGATGCAAGCTAGGAAGGAGATTCAAGCCAGGAAGGCACCTACCTAACCTAACAGTAAGCCAACTACGAAGGCACCTACCTAGAATCCCACGTTGAACCTATTTCCTAACTAAACTAAAGGAACTCTCTCCTTTGTAGTGGAGCTCAACGCTTAGAAGTTCAGAAGCCCTACTAATAATAATAAAGGAGGGAGGAGTGAACCCAAGGAACGGAGGGACAAGCTCGACGATAGGAAGGGGAGAGGAAAGCCTTCTACTTTTACTTTATGTATTTCATTGTTTCACTTGAACCTATATTTTCTAATAGTGGGAGAGAAAATAAAGTGAGCTAGACTATGATATAGGGGTTGGACTGACAAGCTCTTAGCACTTAGATTAGCTAGGATCGGAGTTTACGAGTGAAGTTATGGGATAGTCAATCGTAGATGCTCGAGCAAGACTAAAGGGAGAGAATCTCTAACCGTTAGGCAGAGGTAGAAGTCACAGAAGAAAAGAAAGTTCTGACCTTTCAAGTACCAGCAGTGGAAAGAGTTTCAGAATAGAAGCTTGAATTCTTCGTAGTTGTAGCAGAATCATGGGCACGCGTCACTCCTCGAATCGAATAGAGGAGAGTAGGTACCAAAAACCTAGTACCCTTTAGGTGGAAGATCTACTTGAAAGAAAGGTGCCAAGGTTGTCAAGGTCGGACACCTCCTTCTTTTAGAGTAGAGGGGGGAGGAGTGAAACGATAGCTTAGGAACGAAAGGTACTCGGCTACCTGTGCAGGAGCAGGAGAGAGCTGATAGTTCCTTGACTAATCTAATGAATAAGCGGAAGCTACTCGACCGCCTAAAGGATTTTTTTGTATTGGTACTTTCTTTCCTAATCAAATAGGGGGAGCGGGGACCAGCGAGACTAGGAAGGTTTGGAAACAAAAGGGGCTTTTCTCACTCAAGGCTATGAATGCCAGAAAGGAACTCTATCTACTAACAAAGAGGATATTTGATTACCCAAAGAATAGGTATGAGTTCACAACCCCCTATGAAATGCTCATCAAACCTCTAACATTCGATATTCTATATATATAGTGCAGAAAGGCTACTTTCGAGGCGGCAACAAATCCATCTCCTAGCCGGTACTCTTTCTATATAGTCCATTAGACCACTCATGTAAGAAAGAAACTACCTTCTTTTCTTCTAAGATAGGCCCAAAGGCAGAAGAAGAATTGTCTGATAAGAAATGTTTGAGGTGACCTTCGAAGAAGGGGGGAACCCTTACTCGATGAAAGGGAGAGAGACGAATCTGAGAATATAGGGTGAGGTGCCATATGTCGGGTCGAACGAAGAGGGAAGTTTTAGATCGACCTCGACCAAAGCCGGGGAGAAGAAGGGGACAAGATGCTCCACTAAGCTAATAGGGATAGGGGTGAAGCGACTCGACCAATGGCTATTTAGAAGCTGGAAAGTCTGATATGATGAGCGGCTAAAATCTTCAAAGAAAGCTAAGCAACAGAGGCATCATAAAGAGAAGAAAGAGAATCAGAAGGAATCAGGATTTGTGAAAATGGGGTCACCCTCTACCGGGTTGAGAAAGGTCGATCGACTAACACAGAAGAAATAGGGATTCTTGCTTTAACCAGTCCTGGAAAGACTAGACGGATAGTAGGGTAAGACTGGGTCACTCATAACGAGTAGCCAGGGCATTTCATAACTAGTGAGGAAAGAGGCTTCGGAAGCTCGCTCAAAACTACAACTAGACTACCACTAAATGGGCAAGAAGACCTACTAATAGGAAGAAAAGGTGCTATCTGATCGAGCAATAAGTGAAGGAGCTTGACCAATCCCAATGAGGGAAGTTGCTGAAAGAGAAGCGGAAAGGGACATCTTGAACTCAGGGGGTTAACGACAACAAAAGAAGTGACTATATAGGAAGAATACTCGTCCTGATCCTTGAACTCACCTTCATTCAACAATGAAACTTAACGCATGAACTCTCCTCGGTTTCTGAAAGCCCTTTTTCCAGCGTAGCGCATTGAAGTGGGGAATGTAAAAAGAGAGGAAGTTTGAACAGAAGCTACATATCCTCATGTCTTCAACAGTCTGGAGTTCGGGTTAATGGACGGGAAATGAAAGGAGTGTCCAGCCGCTCAACCATAGAGAACTAGTACTCTAATCATACTGTGTTTCCAGCAAAGTAAGAAGCAATCAAGATTCCACGCCAACATCAACCTAATGAAGTCTATGAAATAGGAAAGAAACATAGAGATCCTTTTCCCACAGGAAAATCATGGTCCCCTACTCGCTTGCTAATGGACTATAGCCGGAACGAAGGCACGGATTATATACCAAGTCTTTCCTATTCTCCTAGTCTCGCAGCCTTAGCTTTGGTTTTAGCCCCTTTCCCCTTTTTATAATAATAAGGTCAGCTTGCTTGTGTTCGGGCTTTCGAGTCCATATACTGGTGCTAGTGCGGGTGAAAGCCTCGAAAAAGGCTTAGAGCCATTTCCGAGCTCTTAGGAAATCCGAGAAAGGGAAAGGGCCGAAGCTGGTGATAACTGCTACGATGAATAAGAATTGGCAATCCCTAGGGGTGAGTGGTTTTGGATTGCATTTGTTTACATATAGAATGAACATAAGGAATGCTTTTTCGTGAATGCCCCTATACCCATAAAAGGAGACGAACAAGTCTCTAGGTGATGTCTTCTTGGTACATCGTGTGGTCAGAACCTGCCCCCAGCAAAGGTTATTGATAGTTGCGATAGAATAGGTGTATAAGGGTTCGCTTGATGTTGAAATTCCAGGTTGGAGCTCAAAAAGATATAGTCCCTAGTGATTCTTAGTTTTTTATGTTTCTCGTGCCCCAGGTTTACGAGAGGTTGGTCTATCTCTCAAGCTTCAGGTCAATAAAAAATGGGAGTCCGAGTACACTCCTTCGGGTAGCTTTCCTTACCAGTCGAGCTACTTTGTTCGATCGGAAGTGAAAATACCAATTGACCTTAGAGCTGTCTCGCGGGACAGGCTCTTGAGATTGTTGGGTATGGTCTACTATATTATATATACCGAATTAGAAATAAGGTGAATGGATAAGACGAATACAGGGGATAATAGATGAATTCTACGAAAGAGGAAGATACGGATGCATGAGGAAAGGAAGTGCGTGTTCAGAGTTGGAGGATGCCTGAGGTTCCTGCCTTCTGAGGAACTAGACAGATCAAGGTTGATTTCCACATATGCTTGAGCAAGTCGAGCTGACGTAATTGATTACAAGAAAGTGACTCAAGAAACTCTGCAAAAATGTTGAATCTTAACAGTATAAGGCGAGAATCCCAATGAGCGGGCTCCGCACTGCCAACAAAAGAAAAAGAAAAGAAGTATAGGAAAGACAAAGTGGGTCTAGATGACAACCATTCCTTGAATTTGGTTCAGGCAAAGCGATAGACCCAAAAAGGGACTCGTCTCCAACTCTAAAGAGATTGGACTGAGCTGAAACTATATATAAGAGTACCCGGCCTCTATGGCAGAAAGCAGAAAGAAGGAAATGAAAGCTGCTGCCAGACAAAGAAAAGTAAAAGGATAAGCAAGAGAAAGTGAAACCCTTCATGTCCTAGTGAGGAAAGGAAGGCAGAGAAAGGAACAGAACTTGTCTTGGATAGTACCCTACTAGATAGAATCTCAGTTCCTATGATGTTCAGGCCAAAGGCCTCAGTACTCTACCTATATAGATCAGCATCGGGAAAGCCCTATGAAAGCACTAGACTTCCAACTTAGAGGGATCGGGTACTTCATATCTATAGTTCTAGGTTCTGAAGAGAAAAGAAAATTCCTTTAACCTCACCCTCTCTTCTCGGGAAAGTAGGGACCATACCACTATGACTGGCTAGTGAAGAAGGCATCTCTCAAGTTCGAATGCCCAATATATATAAGTACCAGTCTGCTGTTCAAATCCCAGGAAGGATCAGATGTGAACATAGGCTTCCTTCACTGAGAAGATGAAATGAAGGAGGCTTACTAAGCCCATTGCCAATCCTGTCAGGAATCGATTGAATTACAAAGTCTTATATGGAAGAAGATCAAACTAGGGCTATTTTCACTAAGCCGAATCTGTGGACATTCCATTACTTTCATCGCCTCAAGGTCTTGAAGAAAGAACTCTGAGTGAAAAAATCCCTATTAGCTGGTAGGCTAAGTCAGCCCTTTCTTATCTGAATCTTGAAGAAAGACAGAAGGGAGAATGAAGCAAGAGGAGCCGGTATTCTTTCTATATAGTGTAGGGAAGATAATGGATTTTGCAAGAATCGGCATAACCACTCTTGGAGGAACGGTAGATGGGATCTCCCACACCCGGGGCGAAACTATATAGGGTCAAGTACCTAGCTTTTTTAGTTCCATAAATAGATCCCTTTAAGAAGAAGCTGTGAAGGCAGCATTAGATTCATTAGAGTAGGGAGGGTCTTAGAGACTCGTAACTCTGTTCACGACATGCTTAGACGCACTTTGATTGACTGAGGGTTCGCTTTCTCTTGGTGCCCATGGTGTGACCATGTTTTTGGTGGGGAGAGATAGAGATGAGGAGGGGAATAATTCCTTTCCTTGTCAGCTCCCTAGCTTGAAGCAGCATGATCAGCAGTACGGGATGACTTTTTGGATGCTACTAAATGAATTCATGAAATAAGGGCCTGCTTCTTTATAGTTGGCTTCACAAGCTGGACAAGTTCCTTCTACAGTCTGATTGACTTCCCGAGCCTGAGCTTTTAGTTCCGGTGTCCCTTTTTTTGCTCCTCCTCTCCTTTTAAGTCGAGCTATTCCCCCCCTTAAGGTCGAGCTATTACATTCTGCTTTCAGTTATGGCTGTTACGGGCTTCACTTGCTCTTCACGAGCTCATAGTGCTGGTTCCCTGCCTAGGAGGTTCAGGTTGAGGTTCAGTTAAGGTGAAGTTCTTATGCTTTCCCCTTCTCGTTCCCGTCTTTCTGTCTTGATTGGGGGGAGATAGTAGCAGCGAGTGAGGGATTTACCTTCAAGTCTGATTTTGGATTTCTAGTGGGCTTCAAAAGCTGGAAGTTCTGGTTCTGGTACTGTTTCAGGTACAGGTTCCGGTACGGGATAAGGGCGGTATTTTATCAATTCGTAAGATTGGAATATGCACGTGTCATGAAACCCCGTCAGCTTCACAAGTCAGATGCCCTTCACTAGCTTTCAGTTCTGGTTCTGGTACTAGTTCAGGTGCGAGTAGGAGTGTTTGCGGGAATTTACTTTAAGTCGGATTCAACAGATTGGATTGCCTTCGTAAACTACTCTGGCTTACAAGTCTGATTCTGGCTCCTTCTAGCTTCCTTCCCTTCCTTTCCTTGCTAGCTCCCTTCTTTCTGGCTTGCCTTAAAGACCTTCCTTAACTGACTTGATTGCCTTCCCCAGCTCAGAGTGAAGGTTCAGCTTGAGGTGCAGTTTCTGGTGCAGGTTTTCTTTCCTAACTCTTGAGGTTCAGAACCGGCTTCACAACACAAGTACGATGATGGACAGACTTAAAATCTTGAGGGTTCTTCTTGAGGTGGTTGAAGTTCTGTTCTTTCCTAGTTTAGTTCCATTTCAGATTCATTCCAACCCGGGCCCGCTTTCAGTGCTGCCTTTGACCCTAGACTATTCCGAGAAGAATCTTGTCGCCTCATTACGAGGGATCGAGGGGGTGCAGCTACTACTAAAATACCGGTTTTTGCAACAGTTGCGTTCTTCTATCTTCACCAAGTTTCACACTTGGTTTCATAGTTCGAATGGAATCCAGTTGAAACTGGAATGTCTTTCTTATGCTTTGCCAATTCTTATTTGCTTATTCTTATCTCTTTTAGGTTTTCCAATAATAGCCTTTGTGGCTAGAGAAGAGGAGAATGAGAATCGGGAGGTTCAGCCTTATGCTGAAGAATCGGTATCCTCTTCCCCTTCACTACCAGCTCCTTCTCCATTCAGGGCATGGGGTTGGGCATCTGACCTTATGGATGCTGTGGAGCTGTTCTTAAGGCTTTTATATTCAAAAAAGTATATTGTAATCGTAAAGGAAGGACTCTATCTTCTGAGCAAGCAACTATCCGCAAAGATTGCTTTTATCTACGAGTGCCTACATAGTATCCAGCCTATCACTCCTAAATTTCATTGCCTCGAGGCAGGAGCTACCTTTAGAGTGGAATAATCTTTCTTCCTTCTTTGCTTCGACCTAGCAGAGCGGATTCCCTCACCTGCACTAGTTCCAACTTCTCTCGTCTTAGTTCACTCTGCCTTCTTCTCTTTCCACTAATGGTAGGCCTTTCCCTTTGCTTACTCTATTGAATAGAATGGCGCTTATGCCTATTCCTCAAACAAAGACGATCACGCCCATCTCTTCAGAAAGAAAAGCCATGCTACAACACAGAAAGCCCAGAGAGAGTGCGCTTGTACAACATTGTCTTCGATGCTTTGAATAGCGTAGTCAAGTAGCCAGTCACTAGGAGTAGTAGGGCTATCGCTTACTCTTTCCCAGTTCCTAGCTCTAATACTAGGGTAGGGGAGGAAGAATCAAGAGGTATTTCTTCCTAGGTAGAAAATTCAGGGATACTACAACTCCTACTACTACTAGAAAGGTAGAAAGGCATAAAGCAAGGTAATCAGGAAAGGAAGAACATAATAAAGTCAGTCAAGCAGAAAAAGAATAAATAATAAGGAAAGGAATAAAGACACTTTGTACCTTTTAAGCTCTTCTAGGTCCCACTAGAATGAAATGAGTGCTTCTACCCCTCCACTCCGTATGGCTAGTAGTTGACCAAACGGAGGGGTTTTCACATCTACTTTTTATCTTTTAAATAGGTTGGTTGAGCTCATTCTCCTTTTTATCTTTCACATTTTTGCATCGAGGTAATCTAGCAACTTGGCCCATTTGATTGTGGCATCACGTTAGATCTGAGAAGAAATAAGCTTGTGGGTCTCACGATGGGAGCCACGATCAGTAACAAGGAAAGCCACGACAGATCTCAACAGGCTGCTATAGAGGCCTCACGAGTTGATCAAAGAGGACCTGCGTAGGCTTGTAGACTCGTGACGCAACACGACTGAAGTTGTTGGTTCATGAAAAAACAGAAGTTCACCTGAGCCTGCGATAGCAAGAGGAACCATAGACAAAAGAGAATAGAAAGGAGTTAATGAACAACAGACTTTGGGAGAAGACTTGCTAAAGCAGATCCTCGCGGTAGATGTCCCAGTGACGTCAACTCAAGGTACATTCGAGGGGGCCTTCACGCTGCACCCTAAAACTCACTTTAGTTTCTCTTTCTTGCCACAATCCTTTGTATGATAAAGTCACACCAACCAATACTAGCAGAGCAGGTACTAATTCCTCGCTTGCAACTACTTGCTGAATTGTAGGATTATTTATCCCTCCACTACGCTTGCTTAGATTAGACTCCTTTATATCTATTTCAAATCCTCTGTTTGTTTTGTTTGTATTGGTTAATCGCCCCGTGTCCTTCTTCTTAAGTGAGGTTTCTTCCTTATTACTCGTAAGCACCAGTTCCTTTGCTTGTTTTTAAATACTCTACCTACTATTATTTTATTTTAAGACTGCTCCAAAAGCTTGCTTGTTTGTGTTGAAATAAAATTGAGTAATCTACTCTACCTATTCCAATGCTTTGGAACTGGCTGCGGACTACTGGTTGGCAGGGTTGTCTCTATCAAGGTTGGGAATTATACTATGAAACTGTGTCCTTTCCCACCTAACAACAAGGTAACCAAGCAAATAAAAACCCTAACACTGATGAGCTTTCTCTAATGAAACTACTAACACTCAGACTAGGGATAGGGACTCAGACCCGGTTGCCTAGAAGAAGGAGATTCAATTCTATTTAGTTAGTCGGGTCTTAACAAGGAGTTAATGGGTGCACTAAAATATACCTCCCCGTGTCCTAATATAAAAATTTTACAATTCTCGTTCTATTTACTCAATGGGTCGGGCAAAAAGGGAAGGATTTTTTAATATCCTAAACACCTATCGATTCTGTTAGTGAGTGAGTAATCACTCAGTCTATCCTTATAGAGTTCAGTTTAGTGCTTATTACTGGTTGGGGTGGAACCTTGCAACATAAGAGTTTACTGTTCCTATGCTTTTAGTAGACTAAGACTCAGACTAATGAAGTTATTAGCACTACAAGGGTAGGAATATTCATAGTCAACTATTTTAATACTAAGAAGACTTTTACTTTCTAATATAATGTAAGAAAAAACTTTAAAGCAAAGTACCCTTGCAACTAAGAAAGTTAGTAAAGTTATTGACTATGATTCGTACATAGCTGGTACACAGGACCTTTGTTTGTGCTACCAAGGTGGCACAGGACAGGCATTCTCCTTATGCAGATACCCCAATTAGATTAGTCAAGCTTGGCATCCCCTACCAAACTTTTTGAAAAAATGAAAGCAGGAGACCTAGAAGAGCTTAAGTCTACCATGGGATATTGGTTGACATGTGGGAGAGGAGCTTTGCTGGCACACGGAGTATAGCTACTACTACACGAGTCCCACACACCACTCCACAGCTCTAGGCTTTCAATTCAAGCTTCATCAGATACAAGACAATCAAAATCAACAGCTGCTACGAGATTGAATCAGCTTCAGGCTTTCAAGCAAAATAAGAGTCTGCCAACGGGAAGACTTTAATTTAAAGGGTAAAAGCCTGTTGTTATACTTGGTCTAGAGGCACTATTTACGCCCAAACTTTCACTCTACAAAACCCAACTCATAGTAATAGGCAGGACAGAAGATGACTACGTTAATGCGAGTTAGGCTCCTCGATTGCATTCTCAATTGAGAAAACGCATGCCTACCCACTATCCCAAACAAAGGAAGGGGAAGGGAGGGGTATAGGTCTGGAGATACTGCATATGCGACTGGGTCACCCGGGTGTATGGGGAGACTTCCTCCCGATGAGACAATCTCAAAGGAAAAGAAGAAAGAGTCTTCAGGCTCGCAACGAGGCCTCTTCCTGCCTATGCTGCCTTCCTATTAGGCTATGGTATGCCGAGAGGTGCTAGTTTCTTGCTACTTCTGCACGTGGTACAACCAGATTGCCTTTATTGTTCACCTAAAGAGCGTAGATCACCCCTCCGAGAGTCAAAGTATCAAACTGGTTGGTGGAATGCGGGCAATGTATCTTTCCATCCAATAGAAAAAGCAGTCTCGCTCATCTGTTGGCTTTCTTTCTGGGGAATTTCCTTTTATAAGATCAGAGAGGGAATACCGGGAGGGTAACTACCTTAGCGGGTCACTCAAGTGGTTGGTTGGCTGCTCAATTCGGTCTTTCATGTGGAGCAGTGAACTCTGTCTTAGCGGGTGCTCTTGTCCAATCCCGAATCCTATGCTTTCTAAATGTAGTTCCGAAAGGCAGGTTCAAGGCCGGAAGTTGGCTCTACCAACCAATAGGCAGAGGTAGAACGTGCCTAAGGATGCAACTTCAGACAAGCGTGCTTCTGGGCCGGAGTTGTTGGCTGACCCAGACTCCATTCCATCTCTATGCCTCAAATTCATGTTGAGGGAGAAGGAAATGCTTGCTTTGAACGACCGCTTCGTAAAGTAAGTTTCTGCAGTGGAAGTCTGCCTCTCGGATCGGAGTGGGGTTGGCTATTTTGTATTTTGATCCCCCCCCCCCCTTCTGTCAGTAAGAAGGTTGCGCCGAAGCCTCTTTGAAGGTCAGCTAGGACTGGTTGGACCAATTGCTTGCTTCTGTCTCAAATATCACTTGATTGAACTGACCGCCACTCACTCTGGAATTATGGAAGCACCCCCGGGGGATACAGGGAGGGATGGTGAAAGAACCTGTACGGGAAAAAACCTTTAGGAGGGAATGCTAAAGTGGGGGAGGATGGTAAAGCAGCACCACACCTTAAAGTGTAACCCTTTTGGGGAAAGAAATCAGTATGGGAGACTCATTTGCAGGTGAGAAATCTTAATTCAGCATTGTTACTAGGGCATTTGACTCAGCAGAAAGAGCAGCAAACGATGTTGAAGACTACTTCACCAGCTCAGCTATCCGGAAATTCAGGCAGTAAAGCAGCACCTGCGAAGTCAATTAGTGGGGAAGCAGAGCAGAAGATATGATATTAGTGAGTGAGGCACTTTGAGCTCTAGCTCGCTCCTTACCGAAATACCAGACCGGATTGAATGGAGCCAAGCTAAGGCCCTGTCTCAAATAGGACAGTTCAAACAGTTGCTTCAAGTCGTAACTAGGATGTTCCCAATGTGGGTAACAGTTCAAGAGATCTAATCTCATTCATAGATGCCTGCAAGTCGTAGAGTAGTCTAGTAGTAGGCACTTCTAGGCCCCTTACCCTTTACCACACGTCGGGCACTCACTCTTTGACTAAGACTTTATAAACAGGGGCCCCACTGTGCTGGTAGACAATGATAGGGAATTCTAAATCTGTAGTAGGTAATAAAAATTCTTGGTCGATTTGAGGATCTACTGATGTCACAGTAGAGTAGGTCGATCCAGTTTCATCTCCGGAGGATCTTTCTGCTTTACTGGACTCTGCCTGCCAACGGTTATCATTGCTACTTCTGGGAAATCTTCTTCGTTCTTCAATTGCGAGCGGAGCCTGGCACTAGTAGGTGCGATGGGGTACCATGGAGCGAATGCTCTCTGTGGGGTGCTGATTACATCCTTGGATGGGTTCCAAAGCTTCTGATCAATGAGGTCTTGAATCTTATGCTTAAGGTCGTAGCAGTCATAAGTCTAATGGCCTGCTCCTCCCATGTGATATTCACGCCTGGTATTAGGATTATGATTCCTGGGAGGTGGATCTGATACTGGTCTGGGAGGTATGGTTATAACCAACTTGGCTTCCAGCAGCTGTAGAAGCAATTGTGATAATGATACAGGAAGAACGCGGAATTTGGAGATTAAGACCTTTATTAGGATATGAATAGCTTATATGCCATTACCCTATCACCCCCACCGGGGGCAGAACTCACTCGATAAGATCAAGATCCATTGAATCCCGGTGTAATCAGTACGTATGACTCTATCCTCCCGTGATGTACGCATTGTAGGCAGTCATCATAAACATCAGCATCTTGTAAATCCGCTACTGATTCAATCCATCCAATGACCATGGATAGTTCGTCCGATGAGAGAACCCTGAAGGAAAGACTGACTTGTCTTCATATGAATGAGAGGTTCATTGGTGCAGCTCTTGCAAATTTCCCAAGAGCATTGATGGCTTTGTTTCCTCCATCATCCGTGTTGGAAATTTTATTCTGACTCGGTGACAGTAGTTTATGCCAAGCTCTCTTCGTCACTTCCCGTACTCTCTGAGTACTATGATTTACTGGAATCTGATGATGATTCACATGCTTGCTGCACATCGCCACTATCATTCCCAGCGGCTAGTTGCCTGATTCTTCTCTCTTTCCCGGGGGGTGGTAGGAGCGAGAAAGATTCTCCATCCCTTATCTCAATTCCCATGTCACCCTGTCTTGTTGTAGCAGAAGATGATTCCGGCTTCTGGTCAGAGGGCCTCTGAAAAGGATAGGGATGGATGATGCCTGGAACTTCAAGGTAGCTTTTCCGTTTGACTCGGTCTTCCTTAGATTGGATTCCGTTCTGTCAGGCTCGTCGAGATCACTATCAATCTCAATTGGTCTATTTATTCCGATGGCGTGGAACTTTAACAGCCTTCAGCTGAGAGACATCATCACATGGGTCCGGACCCCAAGCCTCTATAGCTCTGAGATTACTGTTTGCCCAGTTGAGCTGTTGATGTATCAGACTTTTACCTTCTGGCTTCCCTTTGGTCATCACAATGAGCTGAGCTAAATGAGCAGCATCGCCATCCACTTGTAAGATATCAAATAGAGGGAATACTGTAGCTTCAATCTGTTCCAAGTGGTAGATTACGGAGATGAAATTCCTCGATCTTGCCGCTCATCTGAAACTTTAAGGCAAAAAAAGAATACTGGTAGGACTCCTGTTCGGTCTAAGCCTCCTCTCCTATCGGAGAGACAGGAGCTACAGAGGGAACAACCCCTGTTGAGCTGAGTGAATCCATGGTCTACCAAGTAGCATGTGAAAGGCTGATGTGATATCCCTGAACTGCTACTTATATGATATGATATGATATGATATGATATGATATGATATGATATGATATGATATGATATGATATGATATGATATGATATGATATGATATGATATGATATGATATGATATGATATGATATGATATGATATGATATGATATGATATGATATGATATGATATGATATGATATGATATGATATGATATGATATGATATGATATGATATGATATGATATGATATGATTGAAGGTGAATTTCGAGCGATTCTCTGCGAGTGCCATCATCAGTACTATTCTAATAGTGATCGCCATGCAGGTTTTCCTCATGTGAGTCTGATCTATAGGTAGTTTGCCAAGTCTCTCCCTTGGGCAAATAGGCGGAATAGAATTCAGGCCTTACCAGGTCGGGACATTCAGTGAGGACCTGGTCTTCACCTAATTGTGGAAGAGGGGTGAGTATCAACTCTATCTCGCGCCTTTCTTTAGCTTGTTCCTGTTCGTCTATTCGGGACGGGTTTTCCCACATACATGAAGAGAAGAAGAGAGGAGACCTGATATTAAGGTGTCAAGGCGAGAAGGCCACAAGTGGAAGCAACCTGGTCATTCAGTTGACTCCGCCAGTCCGTGCTTGCTATCATGCTGGTCGTTCTTTATACTTATCAGTGTATAATATAGGTAGTAGGGCCGGTTTTACCTACTATTGGATTTGAACCAATGACTCTCGCCGTATGAAAGCGATACTCTAACCGCTGAGTCAAGTAGGTCAAGCTGAGTCAATTCAGAGAAACAGGTACTCTTCTATAACCATATATAATAGTACCGGAGAAAGCTGCGCAACCAGAGTTCCCCTTACTATACAAGGGGGGGAGGAGCGCTAAGAAAGAGAAAGCGTTATCACTATACGAAATGAAGCAGCGGCTAGCACGCTAAGATCAACCGTTTTGAGAACGTGGAGGTCGTCTGTCTTAATATAAGTGGATTCTGATTCATGCTCTGCTGCATTGGTTTTTCACTCCCCACTCTCCACCATAACAAAATGTTTCCACTATATCTCAGGAGTAGTCAAAGGTATGAAGTAACTCGACTGATAAGGTAGGTTTTTTAGATATCAGTATCTGCTACTTATAAGTTAAGGTCTTCAGCTTAGAGAGACTCAGTTAAGGATGTGAAGCTAACTAAGTACCTTCAACTACGTATCATGCATTCAACTGTAAGAGGGATGATACTTACTAAAGACTAAGGAAAGACACATAGGGAATTCAAAGCTTGTTGCAGGCAACAACAAGCCTTTTTCAATTCCTCCGATAGCTACAGAACTAGGGAATTAATTACTACTACGACTACCGCTTACTCATACAAGGGAGGGATAGCAGGAGACAAGACAAGGCTTTCTAAAACCCCAAGGTAGGCTGGAGACACAGTTAGCTTTATAACTCCCTCTATCACCTGGCTGACTTATTCTTGCTTTATCACCTTTCTAGCTTTATCCCAAGATGGATGCAACTTTGCTTAAGACTTGGCATTGGAAGTGGGATGGAATGGATCTCCTTCCCGCTTTAGTTTCACTCTTATCTCGGTGACTAACCGGTGTGGGAGCTGAAGCCAAGTCCTTTCCCGAGTGGGCTGCCTAATCATACCCAGACACCATCTCGAACTACCGATCCGATAATATAAGTGATTTCCACATCCTGCCCTTTTGACATTCGAAGTGTAATTCACTGCTGAAAATCTTCTCTTTGTTGACGCTAGCGATTTTAGTGCGTTAGGGCTGGCTTTCTGGCTCTTTCACTCGAAGTGATATATAGTTTGAGTGAAGCTTCGGGACTAGATACAGGTATCTATATCACTCTATAAAGTAAAATAATAGATGTGTCGAGGGCGGGCATGCTTCGTCCTGTTCCTTCGCCCGCCGAGAGTTGTTAGTGCGGCGAACGCCCCTAATTCCATTCCACCTGAGGGTTTGCAAGCTATGGCGGGAAGTCTATTTTCTCCCCAACAAATTACCTTCACTCAGAATGATTTTGACTTGACATTCGTTATCCCCGTACTCGACCCCTATATGTAGAGGCCTTTGTAGACCACTACTAAATAAAGAGGATCTTGATAGAAAGTGGTGCAGGATTTCATATTTGTACATTGAGTACAGCGATCCTTCTTGCTTTGCTTTTCTCCTCACTACAGCTGTTTGTGCATATGACGGGACCACTCGAACCGCGCAAGGTATAGTTTTTTATCTCCAAGTGGGACCCCTTGTTCGGTCAACTCTATTCCATGTAGCGGATATCATATAAATATATAAAATGTTTCTAGAATGACCTTGGATCCATGACAACTTGGTTGTGGCATACTCATATCATATCAGTTTTCAGTTTCCCATGAACGGGTGATGTCTCTACCTTGATAGCGACCCCGTCAACCATTCTAGTTCAGTCCCTTCTTCTCGATCCTGTATTGATCTACGGCCATCCTTCTCTTTTTCATGATCTTTTGGGGAAGCCTCTGTTTCCGTGGCAACGACTAAGAGCGGTAATCACCTCAAAGGAAACCTTTGCTACAGATGCCTAACTTATTTCGTCTTATGCTCCTACTGCGGTTCTAGAGAGAATTCCTGCTGCAAAAAATGGATCTTCTTCTTCTTCCGGCCAACCAAACGATTCAATCTATGAGGAACTTGCCAATGACTTTGATTTCAACCCTTGCCCGGGAACAAATGCTTCAAGGCTATACTTCCTTGGTCCCGATCGACCGTTACCAGTAGCAGGAGATTACCTAACTACAGGACCCGAGTCATCTTATTCCCATCCTAGTGGCTAGGCACCTGCCAAGCAATGCCTTGTGCGTTCCCCATCCATTAGCAGTTGGAAGAGCAGAACTGGGACATCTAAGCCTAGAACCGCAAGTCAAGCCCTTAAGTCAGTCCATCTATTTCCGACTATCTCCAGCCTCCGAAAAAAGAAATTTCATCTGGTGCTGGCTATTCATCTCAATCTCGTGCCTCTAATGGCCATGGAAGCCCATGCACCTAAACTCTCAGATCCAAGTCATGTCATGCTGGCCCAGCCAAGCGCTAGAAACCGGTAGGGGAGGCCATGGGAGCAAGTAAACCAATGGAGGCCCTAGATTTATCTTTTTCCGAGCCCACCAGCATCCATATCAAAATGCTTGTTCTACTGGCCGGCTAAGCTAACGAGAAGCCTCAATCAGGGTTCCGATAAAATTCATCCTCTGCTCGCCTCCCAGCCAATACTGGATACAATGAGTTATTGCAATGTTGGGCCATCAATAAAGGAATTAGAGGAAGGTGGAGCAAGTCGATACCATTCTCAATCTCCCGAAGTAGCAGCAACCAGAATGAATGCACTCCAAGTCCTCCTTGAGTGGTACAGACTTTCTTGGTGGAGTCCACTTTCGGGGGCCTCTGCTTCTTAGTCGAAGGGCAGGACCAGGGGGCATCCCTTTAGTGTCGGAGGCAAACAAATGAAAAGCACTTGACCCAGTTGCAGGGTATTAAATAGGCTTCTTGGTCAGATCGGAAAGAGGACTTGGAGACATTGAAAGAGATGAGATGATACACCTTGCTAGATCTCCTATTCGCCTCCCCAAGGGGAACGGGATCATGAAATAAAAGATTACCATCAATTAAGCTGGTACAACCACTACGTCTATTGTAGTACTACTTTCGCTGCTCTTCTACTCCCTGGCACTCGTTTCGCCATACCCCCCACGACATTTCCATGACCAACTAGAAATAACCAGCAAAACCCATTCTGAATAGAACCAAACCAACCCTTTTTAAGGAACCTGCAACTCTCTTATTTGAGGATAGCTCCCCTCTTCCACTCGGGAAAGTTGCAGTCCTTCCTGACCTTTCATGGGATGAGACTGCCCCACTCTCTTGATTGTTGTCTGGCTTTGTTGCTTTCTTCTAGCTTTAAAGAGTGCCGGAAGAGCCCTCCCCATATGAAGAGAAGAGATCCCTACTCTCGCTTTGTTAATTGGCCTTTTGTGCCTGTTATGATCTCTCTTCGTCTTTGACTTCATCCGTCCTATTCATATATCAAGATCGGGGGATCAAGAATCCAGTACTAATGTTCAATCCTTGTCTCTTTCCGTGTGTGCCAGCTTTCTTGAAGGGATAAGGGAGATCCTTAGAATCAACCTTCCTTCTATTTTTCATTGTCTTTTTCTCTCCATTCTGCTTCTCTGCCTTTGGTTGAGTGGCATTCTTCTCCTTGCTGAGCTTTCCGAGGTGTCCCCTCTATGGCTAATTAGGCTATTAAATAAAGCCTTCTTGGTTCCGGGTTTTATTCTATTAATAAGGGTATTCTCAGGTCCTATCGAAACTAGAAATATGGACTGACCAGGTTCTTTCACTCCAAGACTAGTAGCTTTTCCGCCAACAACTTCTTATTCTTAATCTAAAATGGATCCATCAACTCAAAAAGAGCCGCTATGCCCCTCATTCACATCTTGCTAATCAGATCCTAGAGGCAAAAGAGTAGTCGTACAGTAGACGGTGTTTGATGGACCAAGGTAGGATTAGCAATTGACTTGTTTTAGAGTAGGCCAAAGCCTTTACTATATTCCTTCCTATTTCATATCATACTTGGGAACTACTATCTCTAAGTCCGGAATAGCGGATGTAAAAGTACACTAATATTCACCATACTCTATGGAGGGAGCCACTGACTGATGTGATCCATGGGTATGGAGCACGAAGGAAGGGCATCAATCACTAGCTAACCTCACCAGAGATTCTGACCAAAGATAGAGTGTAAGGGCCTGTTCATAATCCCTATTCAAATTGCTTGACTGATTCGTGAACAGGTGGGATTATTTCTTTTTCTTTTGGCTTTCTTCCTTCACTTATGAACTAGAACCATCCCACAGATCAGATTGAAAACCTTACTTGAGACCCTAGCATCTCTCCGTGCCTTATGAACATTGATTTTCTCTCGAGTAGCTGAACTAGGGGAACTAAAAACTAGCTACTAGGAAAAAAGACCACTATTTGAACATCAAGCTTGTGGACAAGTTGCTTCCCTTTCTGTGCTTTTATGTTGGCCTCTTTGATGACATTCCTTTCTTGGGTTCACTAGAAATGTCATCTCTCTCTTCCTATACGATATCAGCCATCAAACCCTGTCAGATAGAAGCCTACCTACTATAACCGGCTCATCTGTTTACCCGAGTTAGACCGCTAGCATCTTACCTTACATCAAGAGTCCCTACCCCCATCTTTCTCCATATCGTCACGAGCAATCAAATGAGTTTTGGGAAATGTGAAAGAAAAGATTAAAGAGATAAATATAACTAGCCGGAGACAGAGATATAGAAAGTGTGCAGTGCAGTATCGGCCATGGCCTTCTGCGATAGTGAGATAGAAAGCCAGAAGGTTGGATTGATTCGGATTATCCATTGAGCTAGTCCGT
Organism: Viscum album; assembly: GCA_963277665.1. Classification (NCBI taxonomy): domain Eukaryota; kingdom Viridiplantae; phylum Streptophyta; class Magnoliopsida; order Santalales; family Viscaceae; genus Viscum; species Viscum album. Next base: position 391,594,327 of record OY728147.1, on the reverse strand, counting down.
TTTCCTAGTAATGTAATAAATAACAAAAGATTCCCGACCTAGTATATTATCTTATATAATAATAATTCTTGCATTCCTCGCAAGAGCGAGTGCACAATGCGGCTTGTCTGTGAACTTGTGATGCAACGATCAAGAAGGTAGAGAGACAGTCGATTAAGCATACTGCGGTCACTGCGATGGTCACAAGATCTCACAAAAAGGATCGGAACACAACAGTAGTTGACTTAATAGGACCAACCCACCTCATCAATCTACGTATAACACATCTGAGAGAATGAAAGGGGAAATAACCAGGCAGGCTTCAAAGAAAAGGGACAGGGGCGATCTACGTCTTATAGAGCTCGGCTTGAGTACCACAAGACAAGCCAGGTGATGAAAGAATCGTATCTCCTGAGTGTGATTAAAGAAGAAGTGAAGGTGAATCAGGCTTTGTTACCAGTTTGGCCTACGTGACTTTACTGATCTTATTCAATTTCTAACCAACAACTGATTCAATGGAAACCCTTATTCCTTCAACATCTCCAGAGCCTTAAGTGACTGAACTACCTTTCCTTAAACAGTTTAAAAGTAGGTTAGGCTAGGCAGCATCTCATCAAATCAGTATAGGAGTAGGATCCAGGTAGGAAAGTTACCCTCGTAAGGTTTGATTCCATTTTTTCAATAGCAATATGAGAAGGGACAAATGCCACATCCAGCAGAGATGCGGTAAGGCAAGTCACTTCACCTAGTTCTTAGTCTAGTATTGGTTCAGTGTGCCATGCCAGGAATGCCTGTAACTAAGGCAAGTCACCCTTTTTTCTTACCATGGATAGGAATGTTAGTTAGCTCTCCCGGCGGTGGACCATAGCTGATTCAATAGTCAAAGTATTCTATGAGCCCTTTCCTTTCACTCAAATTGGTAACCGGTGCGGTAGAAGAGTCAGAGCCAGCCCCCCTATTTCACTTTGCGCACCTCACTTGCTTGACTTAGTAGCCCTTCCCTATATTCCCCAGCTTGAAGTAAGCCAAGGTTTGTCCTTGCGCTCGACCTACCTGTGTTGGTGAATAAAAGAAAGATTGAATAATTACATAAGATAAGAGAGGATCTATTTATTCATTCATGATTGATTGTTGATCGAGAAAACAAGGACCCAAGGAGCTTAGCCTAGAGCAGATCTAAAAGGTCTCGTGAAGCCGGGAACCCCTTGCCGAAGATCCTTCTCTTTCTCTTTGAAGATAGACTGCTGTTTATTGCTTTGCGTGTCAAGTGCGAGATTGGTTGAGAACTCTTCGCCCAAAGAGCTTTCCACCTTAGGGTCAAGCCGGTCTCCATCTGGCAGAGTAGAATCCGATCGATCACTTGATGTTCGTTAACTAGCCAGAGAGAGCCGTCTTTTATTGATTGGCGAGCTTGAGCTATCAGTCACAGGTTCAAGAACGAGGTATACGAATCTTTCCTTGTTTTTTCTCTCTTCTATTTTGAGTTCGCCACGAAAAAGCATATGAGATCTGGGCTTTCAACCATCTCCCACTCCTGAGAATGGCTTCATTCCACTTGGTAATGCTAGCAAAGAGCAAAGCTCCGCTAAGAGGTAAGAAAAGGAAGAGAAAGAGAACAACATTACGAGATTGAAACATGGTTCTAAGCCCTCTATCAACTTGCTAGGGATAAAGGAGAAATCATACAACCTTAAGAAACTAGAATCAGATAAAGCAACACACCTTACTAGGAACAAAGGAGAAACAAGCAAACAAACAAAGAAGAGCAAGTTCACATTCAAAGTCTCGTTCCCTCCGGGCAGAAGCATTTGCTTGATGAAAGGGAAATCTTTGACGTTGAGATCTTTGAAGATGATTGGTGAAACCTCATCAATCCAGTACTTCAAGAAGGATGCTCCAAGGTCAATCAGACAGAAGGCATTGCGCTATGTGTTGATTGATGATGTTCTGTACCGCTTGATTCAAATAAGATGTGTTGGAGAAGTTGAGGCTGCTAAGATTGTATGGCAGATTCACGATGGAAGTTCACACCAACACAAGATACGTTGGTAGATTGGAATGGAAGACACAGACATTTTTGGCCAAGAATTCTTTCTTCTTGTATTTCATATACTAAATGTGAAGCGTGTCGGCGCTACAGGGGGGTGCAGCACCGTCCAGACTCAGAACTAAACCCAATTATGAAACCCTACCCGTTCTGTGGTTGGGCGATGGACATAATCGGTAAAATTGCACAAGATCTTCTAGAAGGCATGCCTTTTTCCTTGTTCCCACGGATTATTTCAAAAACCTCCTACACCACGATCAACACACACACTTCATGTATGTCATAATATTTCTGACGAAGCAGCTTCACATTCATAGGAAGAGAAACCTGTTGTCCGAGCTCTAACGCACACCTGCCCTCAAGCTGTAAGTCAGCGGGGTTTAGTCAAGTAAAGCAGAAGGTGAAAGAAAGACAGAAGCGAAAGAGGTTAGTTTTCATATTGGAAAGAAAGGCTTTACCATTCCTCTTTATCCCCTTTTTTCCCTTATCCTATCTATACTATACTCGCAGGTCTCACTCTCTCTCTATCCTACCTACATTCGCCTAGCTACAGGAGCTACTAGAACTATCACGCATTCACTCTTAAGGCTTCCTTATTCAACTACCAGTACTGACATAAAGCGACCATTCTCCTTTACTGGTTTTAAATACCTAAATAAGTGAGTGGGTGGATTTGGGGCCTTGGATAGAAATGCATCCCCTTGCCTGTTGATCCCAGTTGACCACAACCCGCGGATCCTTTAATGGGAGCGGAGCATAGGAACATATCCTACTGAACGAACTACTTTGGACTTACGAAAAAGGGAATAGAGATCTTCCTCTTTTCCTGCTAGTCAGACTTTTCGTAATCCTCTATGTGAGTCAGTCAAGGGGAGTTCATCTTTGCAGACTGACCCTGAGAAACCGAACAACCTGGCGGTGGGGGGACTGACTCTCCTACTAGATAGGCAAGCACGGGGTCCAGCCATGAATTTCATTTAGAAAATAAAGCAAGAAAGATTCCATCTTTTCACACACACAGGTACCCCTACACATTTGAAAACCTCAAAGGGCCCATCATATTTTGGAATCAACCCACGATGCACTGTCTTACTAGTTCTTTTCTTCCAAATCTGTGGAGTAATCTTTAGCATCACTTTATCACCAACCATCGGCCTATGCCCCTTGTCAGCATACTTCTTCATTCGCCCAATGGCCTTATCCAAGCAAGCTGTCTTGTGCCTCTTCCAGCATTTCTTTCCTTGAACGGGTGAATCTGTATGCTGCTGGACATTTCCTTCCTGTATGCTGCCTTGGCACTTCGTGGGGAGTCAGAAGACCTGTGGCCAACTCAAAGGGGATCATGCCTGTTTCAGAGGACCGTTGCAGATTATAGCAAAACTGTGCACTGTCAAGCAAGTCCACCCAATTCTTTTGACTAGCTGTGACATAGTGCCTCAACTATTCTTCCAACAACACATTCATCCTCGCGGACCTCCGTACAGCTCATCCTGCTTGTCGGGATATCATTTTGAATTCCGATATTTACATGCTGCTTTGACCTCACCTCATTGCGCTCGGGGTAGGGTATTAGATGACTCATTCGCTTTGTTACGAAATAAGTAGAAAGATGCGAGATGTAAATCCTTTGATCCAATTCAGCTTCAAGGGCCTTACCATCTGGAATGACAGGTCTACGTTCTGGTCCACCCGCACGTGACGAAATTTTACATAGTCCTTATGTCATCCCGCTTCCAAACCCCGATCTTTCTCTGTCTGGGGAGCTTCCCTTAACTTTACTACTCGGCACAAGGATGAAAGGGACATTGATTCGTAACGCAAATCGCTGACGATAGATGAATAGGTATTGATCACAGGCCATCCCTCTGGTCGGCGATTACAATTCCGTGCAACGAGGGCTTAAGTCTTTGAATGTCCGGTATAGGAAGCATCTCTTTGGTCTTTCATTATCCAGAGTTCAGCATAAAAGTCAAAAAAAGTCTAGCGCATGTCATGCTCGTAACTTAGGAAGTAGACTAAACAAATGATAGTTGGTGACAAAGCCATCTCGTCCGTCAATTAACGATGAATAAGTCGTCACTCTCTAGAAGGGCGAGGCAATCCTTCCATCTACAATCATGTAGGGGATGTAAAGACCAAAGTACCAACCCAAACGAGGTATGGATATACAACATAGAGGAAGCTAGCAGCGCGTTAGAAATAAACTGATCTGAATAGCTACCTGACGAAAGGAATACAGACAAGCATTGAACCGTAAAGTGGTTCGACTGACAGGAGATAAAGAGACATTCATCTGTATTGTTAGAACAGATCAACGGAGGCATACCGTGCCGCTGGGGGTGACGGGAGCGCGCCGTACTGTATGGAGGAAGGCAAGATAGCTCTATCCATGCCATCCAGGTGAGCCCCAACCAACTAGCCATTAAAAAGAGACTCCTTATCCTTATAATTATAATAGCCCCTTCAGATCACCTAGATTGATGAAGGCCCCTTTGGAATCGACCTACTTCTCTCCTCTTGGGCTTTCTCGGTCTTAAATAAAAGGGGTATTGATCCCCTTATATGCCGCTTATACTGGAAGTCAGTTCATGAATGAAAACTCCTTTATCAGGGCTGGGGCTCAACCCAATATCCATTTACCAGATAGTATTGATTATCAGCTAGTCATCTACGATCCTACACTTGAAGAGAGTCCTACTGTCGGCTCATCTTCTATCTAAGACCTCAAAAATGAGAGGATGCCTGAAAGCTGTTCTCATGTCTAGTTGCGGTCCGCTCTTTCACTTATTGGTACAACAGCTGAACTCAGATCCGTTAGAGCCCTTGCCCTATAAAGCAGCTTCACTCCTCTCCCTCTGGTCGAGACTTCGTACCTTGGCAGTCATTCTATTACCCACCCCTGATCCCATTCCTTCTAGCTCAGGAACTTCTATTTTGAATCTGAGCTTTTACCTTTCTCCTTTCCGTGTAAGCTATTCCATGCGATGTCTTTCACAAAGGTACAGGGATTTGAGAATCGATAGAGCTGGTGACCTCGTAGGAACTCGATCTCTCTAATACATCAATATGGTAGATAGATCAGGTAGAAGATCAGCCACTAATCCGCTACTCTCGCTATCTTCGATCGGCTTCAAAGCTTCTTCACTTTTTGCGCTTAGCGCTTCCAACGATGCCTGAATGCTACTTTCGTCTAAGTATGGGTTAGATTAGAGAAGCCATCCTCTTTCTATCCTATCAACTAAGCTCTTCTTCTTTCTTACCCCCCCTTTCCCGGGACTGTCCTCTCAAATGCCTAAACTCTTTGTCTTGAGGCTTGTCTCGCTGACTCCTCTACGGGCACTTGTTCTACTTCTTCTGCTTATGCCATCGGATTTGAAACCTTTCTTGTTGCTTTTGTGCTGGCTCCTGCTGAATCAATTGCGTTTATAAGATCAGATGCAGCTCGTGTCAATATCATGTTATAACTCCTCCGCCTATCTGCCTAAGGTCGAGTGTCTACGTTCCTCACCTTTGAAATGGAGTGTATTTCCACTCCCATTTCATCTTTATTTGACTTTGCTCGGGACGATCTTTGATTCTCTAGTCAACCCAGAGTCTTGAAACTCAGTCCTTCGACCCTTATTTTTTTCTCTTTTTTCTTTCTTTTTCTGTGACCTGGCACTGTCTTTCTCTGCTTGCGCATTCCCCTCTTCAGGCTGAGGACAAGGCATATTATCACGTATCTCAGTCCAAGGCTTTTTCCAACTCCATCTCTTCAAATCAAAAGACTTTATTGAGAATCATTGAAATCAAAGAAAAAGGTGGGCCTGACAGCGGTGGGTACCCGGTGGAATGATCGAGTAGATTGTGCAGTGATGCTTGCCTTATTTCATCTAATTTCTTGTTTTCTCTCCGTCAGTCTGGTATCTAAGGGTGACGACGATCATAAAATCATACGATCAAGAACTTCTTATGTCACGTCTTCGCGTCTTCAACCTGAGGTTAGGTCAATCGATAGAATCTCAGGCGAGAAAGAATCCATTCTATGGTGGTTGAATTCAATCAGTACCCGTTGCTTGCTTTCTTTCTCTCTCGAAGATGGAAGTCGAGTTATAGCTGCAGTTCTTGAGAAGCCCCTTTCTAGTATCAGTTTGCCCTAATCTAAGGGTATAACTCCTCCAGTCTATTGCTCTCCATTCCTTTCTTTCCTGGGGTTGTCCCTCTCTAACAATCTCTATCGCTATAGAATTTTCTCTCTAATCAAGCTAGAAGTGCATTCCCCTGCCTTGAATGGACTCTAGATTTAATGCTTGCCTATCCGCTCGGGCCTCCCATTGGTCTCCCTGCGCTCACTTGATGACTTTAAGTTGTTTTCTTATCTGTTATGTCTGATCTCTTTCAAGACTGAAAGCAGCTACATGCCTTTGCCCTAACAAGAGTGGAAGGAGAACATATGACCGGACATGCCCTTCTTTTCCTGCTCCAAGAAGACCTACAACCGGCCTATATTTTAGTTCTTTCGGTTAGATACTTTTATTACTTTTTCTTGAAGGCATAAGGAAACTGGAACTTTTTCACATTCAAGTGGGCTCCTAGATCTCTTTTCTGTCCAATCCTGTGTGAGTTTCTTCCCTGATTATTACTTAGGGTGAGAAATCCATGTCTCCAAGCCAAGGAATCGAATATCTCTCTGCTGTAGCGGCTCTTTCGTAGTCCTGTGCGTGGTCGTGGTCCTCTTGAAATAACCTGTGGTTGAGTGAACCGCTTCGACGCCGTACCATTCAGACTGCTACAATACACAGGAACTAGTATAAGCTGCCGAAACCCCAGTTGTCGAGCTGGTGTATTGGGAATTGTACCATGTTTATATGCTTCTTTGAGTGTTTATACGTGTCAGTATATCAATTTGATAAAGGGCGTGAGCACTCCACTCAAGTATGTGGAAGTGGGATATCACGACGAGACGCCTATAATCCTTTCTATCTACGCATTTTGAAGTAAAGGCAAAGCGAATCTGAGAGTTTGGCGACACGAGATCATGGAAAGAAAGGGACTCATTAGGAGGGTAGCTCGATATGGCCACGGTGCCAAATTACTAGGGTTGGTTGGTAGAGGTTCCCGATGTAGGCGATTCAAGACCCTCCAATTCATTCGTTTTTAAGGATCGAAACAAGTAGCAGGTTGGGGGTGGGAATAATCAGTCCGAGGTACTAATGATCTTCTCATCTTCAGGCAGAAGACTTAGATGTCCCACTTGGTTCATCATCAATAGATGCATTCGAAGGGGTTCCCGTTAGAGGGTTCGAGTTCTTTAGTTCAATGGCAAAGGATTGGAATCAATTAAATGGTTCGGCCCCCGAAGGTCTTAGATATCCATGTTCGGGACCACTGCTACCAGCTTCAGCCTTTAGATACCTTTACTCTGCCTTCGGTGCCCAATACGAAGGGTTGCCAGTTGGGGCCCGAAGGAGATGGGAAACGGATGATTCAATACCTATTGGGGATCGGAGGGGGCAGCCAGGAAGTGGGGGGAGCACCATAGGTTGAAGTACCGCCACGGAACGCGGGTCAGCAGAGTCAAGCCAGTACGGGAACTTTTTTCGAGCGTCAATGAGAGCAGCAGCAATGGTGGCCAAGTGGGTGAAACGGTATGTGCGGTATCGGAGAGGTGGGACTACGTTATTGGAGTTGTGGCATGAACATCATCTGGGTGATCAGAGAAGGATGGTGCGCGGGTCGAATGGGAGCAACGAGCGGAGAAGGGCACCGAGCATGGAACCACAGGATCTATTCAAGGAATGTCTTTGACCACTAAACCACGCTACTGATATATTATATCAAGGGTTTAGAACTCGGCTACTGAACCCTATTCGGTTACTTGCTACTTTCATCATGAAAGACGCTTTCTCAGTATCTCCGACAGAAAAAATGAAGATACTGATCGGACTTCATGCTCACTTCAGAAATGAAGCTAATAAGGCCTAAAGCTGAGCGACGAGTCCACTGGCATGAGAATCAAACGAAGTAGAGCGTCAGTACTCTTCTAATAGTGTTTATCGATTGATCCAAAGAAGCTTAACGACAACTTCCATTCCAGGCGGAAAGAAAGAGACGAAAGCAATCCCTTGCTCCGGGCCTTAGAATACCATGAATCTTGACCCTAGTGAAGGTAGTCGATGAGAGGAATAGGTGGTTTCCAAAGGATAGAGTCATTGTATATGACGCTCTATCTGTATTGGATGGATGCCTTAGCTGTGGATAATTACTTTGTATATGATGCTCTATCTGTCTATTAGAATAGAAGAGTACCTGTCTTTGATCGCCTAAGTCCTTGACTTGAACACTTCGCTGAAATCATGTAGAACCTTAGTGGACTGATTCAACCTTGTAGCATATCTTGCAGCCCTCATTCATGCCTTCCTTCAAGGCCTATTCTTTTGGATATCCTTGTTCCCCTCTTTCCTGGAACATCCTTTTATTCTGATTTATGTGACTGATTTCTGCAATCCCTTGACCCCTTGCCGCAGCCAAGTCTTCCCCAACCTCTCCTGATGTTCTTGGTGAGCTAGCCTGTAATCCACCGCCCCAACTATTATGGTCCCCTTCGGCTAGTTCTTCCACAAGTAACCCATCTGCTTCTTCCTCCAAATGGTTTTGTCCCCTCAAGTACTCTACTCTATATAGAAGTGGTTCTGTCTTTCTTCTAGTAGGTACTCTAGAGGTCTTCAGCCCCATGTTCCACAGATGGACAGCCGACAATATATATCAGTATCAGCTCATGATGCTACGTTCATTTGGTCGAGCCCTTGTCTTCTATGTATGGCTGGCTCTTCTTGATCTTGAGGTCATGGGCTAACTTGACCGTAGGGAGAGGGGTTCAAGATGCCCTCGTCTAAGTCTGTCTATTTCGTTCTTTGCTTTAGGAGCTCGTAGGTCTCAAGGGTTGTTTTCCAACTCGACCAGAGGACTTGAGATGTCGCTAAGGTCTCGAAGAGGGAGGTGAAAAGAAGAAGTTGAGTATATCATAGCTGACCGCAGGTTGGAGAATCTCCGCTTGCCCTGTTGAAACCTCACCCTATGTCAGTCTTGCTCGTCGAAGACGTAGAAATGAAACTGTGTAGATAGAGGTGAAGGTTACAAAATGAACAACCTCATAGTCGAACCTTGTTTTTGTGGAATATGTACCCCAGCCCTGTATCATGAACACACGAAGGGTACGACATCAGGTCAAATAGGAAGAATTCTCCAAACACTCAAATGGACGGAAAAAGGAAGGCGAAAGCCTATCTATAACTAGGGACTTACAACCGATCAACAATAGGCCAACTGCTGATTCTGGTAGTTCAAAGTCGGTACTTCAACCTTATGATACCTAACTCGCTATGCTTACAGCTTGGCACGGTTCTCGGTATAATATAGGTAGTAGCTATTTGATCGAGATTCGAACCTCTCCGCCACCTTCCTTCTGAGATTGGAATCTTGTACACTTTCGTTATCTTTCTTTTATTGATCCAACCTATACCTATTTCCTCTTGCTTCATGCGGCCGCCTGTACCTCTCAGTACTCTTCTAATAGTGAGAAATCCTATTTAGGAAGCTAGCATCCCGAAGGTGAGTCAAGAAGGAACGGAGAGTTTACAATTCAAAACCACACAGAAGACGATTTTGATTTGATAGCAGACTTTCTTTTGTGTCAAAGGGAGTTAGAATGTGCTTTGGTTCATAGGTGGTATATCCCTATATAGATATAGATAGGCTCTGTAGTCGGTCTTAAGCCAGTTTCACCGAGGGTTTCAGCAGTGATGAGGTACGAGCAATAGTCTGATTAGGATTCTGCTGGAACAACGCTCTCTATTAAGAGTAGAAAAGACTGATCACTAAAGAGATACAATGTTGTGTAGTTCCTTTGTGCCCAGAGGACTTGAAAGAGCTTCCTTAGGATTCTAACTCAATTCAAAGTCGTAAGTATTTCGCTTGCCTAAGGTTAAGGTAAGGGGCTCGTTGGTCTTGGTTTCGATTCCAGAGATCGAGATTCGAATTAGCTTTTTTCGAACAAAAAAGAAAGTGAGGTGAGTGAGCAAGCAACTAGATCAAAAATGGAAATAATTGTTCTTTCACTTCCGGGAATTTAGTAGAGGATCCCGGCTTCCCTATCTGATGATTAGGATGATGCCTGAACTGGAACTGATCCCTACTAGTCACCGATGTTGGTGCCTTTTCTGCTCTTTTCGGAGTAGCGACTCTTGGCACTTTTGGCTTAAGGAAGTCGGGTACTTTTCCTATATAGTTTAGAGTAGAGTACTGACTATTAGAGTAGAGTACTTAGGTGAAAGACTACGCACTGCTAATGTACACATTCGGTCGGTCTTCAAGTGAGTGAGTGAGATGAGGAGTGAAGAGATTCGGGTTAGCCAAGTACCATCCATTTAGCTATCAGACGATGTGATCGTCCGCCCATTATTTATTCTTCACCCCGCTTCTGGTCTTCCCACATGCAACTGGTATGCGGTAAGAGAAGTCTTCATTCTACGCGGGTTAGAACCTTATGTTAGCAAGAAGGAGTCGGAAGATCAGAAAGTCAGTACTCTACCCTACAGGTACTCTTATATATAGTTATAGAATAGTACCTGTTGAAAGTGAATCATATCATAATCCAGGTACTATTCTATAACTATATATAAGAGTACCGTAGAATCAGAATAGGACAGTAAGAAAAAATGAACTTCAACCGTTCATTTACGAGTAGGGAATAAGCCTTATCTAGTGGGATCTCTTGGGTATTCCAACCAAGTACTAAAGAACCGGCAGTTATTTGGCATCTTCAAGTGAGTGAGTGGCCTTCAGAAGACGAGAAGGTTTAGAATCCTATTGTGACAATACCTATTGTTGTTGGAATATTCGTTGCTTTCGTTACCGGTCTTCTTCTTTGGCTAACTGTTTCAGTAACCGTTGCATATCTGCTGTGAGAGTTGCCGCTGTTGGCATAGAGGCTCTTACTGTGATCATAGAAGATCCTATTGAATCAGCTGCACATTCATCTCTAGAGGAGCTTGTTCTCGAATACCCTCTTGCTGCAAGAAAAGAAGGGGTTTCTATTGAATCTTCTGTGAACGAATCTGCTGTAGGAAGGGCCCCATCAAAGGTTCTAAAAGATCTGACACCTTAGGGTCAGGTTCTAAAAGATCTGAGACCTCTTAGGTGATGGTTCTAAACCCTTATATTATATATTTAGTAGCACCTTTAGGGTCAAACTATATAGGGTCAAGTACCGTAGATCTAACCCTTTCTAACCCTTAGATATCAAGTAGCCGAGAATTTGAAAGCTTTCGTGTGAAGAGTAAAGGTCAAGCTAGAAATCCAGCAATATATATAAGTAGAAGCACCTATTGGGAGTTCTACATTAAAGTAGAAGCTAGCAAAGAAAGCGGGATACCATGAGCTGACCGCCACAACTAGTTCCATTCTATATCCGGCCCTCCCCTTCGCATCTATTGATCGCTATCCATTCTCCTTGCATCCATCCTGGGAGCGGAGCTGTATCGAAAAATATTGAGAATTCATATCAGTCTTCTATGTTCTCACCCTCCCTGTTCCGATAGTGAGGTTTCGAGCCCTTATATACATGAAGAATAGATCAAGCGATTGAGTCGCGTGAGCAAAGATATAGTCAACATCGAACGAACATTCTCCGTGATGACTCTGACTTCCGATTGATTCGGTCAAGCTCACCAAAGCATGTAAAGAAGTGAGTCAGTCCATTCGTCGAGCTGAATTCGGACATCATATCGTTTGGATCCGGAGAAAGCATCGTTCTATATCGATCGAGCCCTATCACATAAGGGAAGTCTCCGGTATTGAATATGAATGAAAAGTTCCATCTCCTGCTGCCTTGATCCTCTACCGGTTTGCCGAAAAGGATAGTAGTGATAAATTCAAAGAGTCATCCCACAGTATAGCGAGACCCCACCCCTATCTCTCCCATTGCCTCTACAGTCAACTAAGAAACCATTATTGAAATTGAAACTACTCTTGAATCTCTCCATATCATGAGACTTTAGCCTAGTTTCTGATAGACTGGGACCTTCGAGCTGCAAGAGCTTCCTTAGTTGGGTAACTGCACGTGGGTTCCCAAGCCCACGTCAGTTCTACAGACTACTATCATGGCTTCCCACGGGGTTGCTTAGCAGCCTCCGCCGATCATTCTAGTATAGGTCAGTCCTTAGACTCCCTCATTCACTTTTCTGGGTGTTGTTCCTGACCCTTTTTAAAGGGTAAGGTACCCTGGGTATTTTCGTTCTTGGTCACAAGTACTGACTCTATATAGTCTGGCTCGTGCTATATGACCATGACCCTTGTGATTTGGTGGTGGCGTTCGAGAGGGTGGGATCTCAAGAGCGCCAGATCCACTCAATCATAATCAGAAACACCATTCCACTGAACCACCTGAGAAACACTCAGGTATTCTTATATATATAGTACCGACGAGTGGGGAAGCGTCCAGCAGAAACCTTTCAGAAAGCACACACGCACCACTATACTAGACTAGTAGTAGTATGCCAGAGATGTGGCGATTGGACTCGAGTATACTCACTCAAATGGCATTGGTGGCGAAGGTGGAACATGTTGGGAAGGGGGGGTAGCATGACTGTTTTGGCCGTCGAAGCGCTGCTTTCCCTTTCCGCTCGGTCCAATGCTAGAGATGAGTTCCTGTAAGCCAAGGTCTCCCTGAGCACCACCTCCACCCGACCTATTCTGATTCTACAGTACTCTTATATATAGTTATAGAATAGTACCTAGATCCACTCCCAGACTGTCTATTATATCATTTCTGACATCTCAACTACCCTGATATTCGACCTTTCTTGACATTCGACCGCACCACGGGTACTCTTATATATAGTTTCTGACCACCATGCTCTTCCAAACCGACCACCCTCAACCCAACCATGACAATTCCATGCCACCAGCCAATCATAGTCGTACTACTACTACTACTAGTCTAGTATAGTACCTCCAACTCCAATTCCGGCACCACCATATCCACCATCGAACCATCGACTATCATATGAGGCGTCGATATAATATAGTCGGACCACTATAGGCACCAAAAAAAGGTGCCTATAGTGGTCCGCTTATAGACTATATAGAAGAGTACCTGGCTAGATTATACCGATGAACCCGAAATAACCTGCTGCCTTCGGTTTGGCAGATGCATTGGCCCCAAGGTCGACCAGACCATGACTCCGATGCGTTCTCGACCGGTTCCCGTGGTTCCAGTGTCGTTGGCCATCCGACTCATCTGTGTTTGGTTGTATTGGATATGGTGGAATATGGCGTTGTATGTGGTGGTTCGACTCGAGTACCTGAGTGGGGTGGTGGCCCATGAGCTCCGAGCTACCTATTTGCTAGCTGTCTAATTAGTACGAATACGCTTACTCCATGATAGCTCCCCGATCTCCACCACAGGTGAGAGTGCCAAAAGGGATGGTTCACATCTCGCCTATCCGCTCGGGTACTGTTCTTCTACCGAGTCTGAGAATGAGTCCAAGTGGCGTTCCAAGATCCATCCACCAGTGACCACCACCAATAGAGATGATACCAACAATGTATCTGCACCGTATACCGCCACCCGGGTTCCAGCTCGCAATGGGTTGGCCCCGCGCTCGATTCAAGTCCTCTCGTACTAGGGCGTGTACCTTTCCGTTCTCATGACCCCACGGTAGATAGGAACAGAACTGTCTCACGACATTCTAAACCCAACTCACGTACCACTGTTTTCAATCGGCGAACAACTGAACCCTTGGGACCAGCTTCCACCCCAGGAGGTGATGAGTCGACATCGAGGTGCCAAACGAAACCGTCGATCCGAGCTCTTGGGTTTCATCAGCCTGTTATCCCCGACGTACCTGTGATCCGTTTCGCAAGCGCCCAACCACATGGAACTTCCCGGTTCACTATGGCCAACAGCTCAGATTACCTTTTGAATTGTCTGTCCCTGCTTGAGTTGTGCCATCTTGCAGTCAGGCGTTGAACACCAATACACGCCCGGTAGAGTTGGGTGTCTTTGGCCATTGCGCACCACCCGTTACTCTTTAGGAGGCATCCACCCCAGATAAACTACCGAAATCACTCTGTTCCCAATACTTGAACTTGAATTGAATGAATAAGCTGATAAACCAAGGTATCATCCTATATCGGTCACAATTACAACTGTCATGACCATATAGAGATCATACCCACATATAAAGTCCACCAAGACGAACACTATATAGAGATGATACTCTCTATTTCAGGCTGCCCCGTGACCGTATCGGAGTAGTGGGCAACCTTGAAACAAGGGGTATGAATGGCCGAATCGCTTTCCGCACCTATCCATGAATCGTCTGGAGCCTTCTATGGATATGGCCTTAATACTTCATATATATCAGTACCAGGTTGTGCCTATAGTGGAACTGGTGAGTCTCAACTATTAGAATATATTAGTCACTCATGAGGTTAGAGCATTGGGCATTGACCGAAAGAGTGGCCCGGTGGAGCGGTGGCGGTAGGAGACCAGATCACTACTACCATCCTACGAGGCATTCGACTGTCTTACTCACAGCAAAGCGAATAGTCAAGGTGCACGGGGTCTTACCGTCTAGCCATGGGGAGCTCGACATCTGAACTGAGAGTTCATTTTCACCGGATTCCATTTCGGAGACAGCTGGGCAGTCGTGACACCATTCGCGCAGGTCGCTACTTATGCGACAAGGAATTTCGCTACCTTCGGACAGTTAGGGTTACTGCCGCCGTTTTCCACTAGGTCTCCCTCCGCTCGGTACCCAACTGCATCGGCCTTGCAGCACCGGGCAGGTGTCAGACTCTATACGTAGGTCGACCTCTTAGCAGAGTCCTGTGTTTTTAATAAACAGTCGCTACCTTGCTCCCCACCTGTTGGATGCATGGACCGGAGGTGATCCAATGAGATAGGTCTATCCTCAGTACTCTACTCTAATAGAGTAGTTACACAACTGGTGGTTCAAGCGCTTGCTGAGTTCCTTCCAAATGGGTTGCTCACGCGCAAAATAGTATACTCTACTGGTGCACCTGTGTCGGTTGTTGGTACGGTCATCTGTTTTCCGGCTTGATTCGACTCGTCCACTCACAGTTGTTTCCAGTTTATGCTTGCCATAGCCCAACCACTTCCACCATCAACACTGACGGAATGGTTGGAGTGGATTTGGCCTAGTCCCGCTACCTCTACTACCTATATTATACCGATTGCCCCCAACAAGTATCACATGACTATTAGATAGAGTAGCTGAAACTGCCCCCGCCTTCGGCACTACCATATTGAAGGTGGCAGCACTATTAGAAGATTCAGGTACTCTGTCTATATAGTGTCCACTCCCCCTATAGTCGTGAGGTGGTGTCAGTGAATGAGCCATGAAACCGATGACCAGTCACCCGGTACTTCAACCTTATGGTGGTGATTCTCACCTTTCGCTGCCCATTGCGCAACTCAACCCCCAGCTACTATATGTATATGTATATGTATATGTATATGTATATGTATATGTATATGTATATGTATATGTATATGTATATGTATATGTATATGCGATTCGGATGTGCGATATGCCCAATTCCAGCAATGCTGAACAGCTCAGGTACTCTTCTAATAGTGAACTACCGAAGAGTACCTGATCCATCCAGGCACCCAACCATTTCATGGGGAATCATCATTACTCTTCTAATAGTCTATCAACACTATTAGAAGAGTACTGATGACCTCCACCCTGTGCCATTGCGGCACATGGTCAGTACTCTTCTAATAGTGAACTACCATGGAAGGGTCAGGACTTGATTGGTATTTAGCATATAAAGTCCACATATAAAGTCCACCACCAACCGGTACTTCAACCTTATGGTCATGTTCATCGGCGTTTCACTGTCAGTCAAATAGACCTCTCACTCTCGAGTACCCCCATCGGCAAAAGGAGAGCTAAGGGACCGATTCACTCAACACTTCCGACCACCCGTTGAAACCCTGATCTACTGCTAGCGCTCCCCGTGGAAACAGGATTGAAATAGTATACTCATGTCAGCATTCTCTCTTCTGAGCAAACCCCAGGCGTAGTAGCCAAGGCCCTACCATATATCAACAGAACGTCCCGCTACTGACATCACCATCGTTGTCGTATCCTGGAATACATGAAGTATCTGACTATCTAGATGATACGGAGGGAGGACCATGATGGAATCATCTCGTCGCTTTGGTGCACCACTTATAGACCCGTGACATTGTTGGTTCGAACTCGCCCTTGACCAGTGAGCTATGACGCTTTCGATCATCCGTATGGCTGCTTCCAAGCCGACCACCTGAACCAGCTCCGATACCCCCACTTCCTTGCGCACTAAGATAGTTGCTTGGGGACCTTAGCTGACGATCTGGGCTCTTTCCCTCTCGACAGTGGATCTTGGCACCACACCATCTGTCTTGTACCACTGATACTAGGCCAGTATTCGAATAGAGTACCCATGGAGTCGAACACCTCCTAGCATCACATATCCATTGCCAATGCCAACGCACCAGCACCCTCTACCTCGGGCCATTTCGATTGTAGGTACGCACTACTGAAATAGCTTTCGCGGAAAACCAGCTATCCCCGATCTCGGTTGGCCTATCACCCCTAGCCACCAGTCGTCCCATTATTTTTCCACATACTTGGGCTCGGTCCGCCACTGCCAACTAGCAAGTGACCACCTGCCTATGGCTAGCTCGATCAGTTTCGGGTCTAAAGGCAGCACGTCCCAATGGATAGTAGCGCCATTACCTAGTAGCTCTAGCCGCATTGCCCATTGACTCGCTGACCCATCATGCAAAAGGTACACCGTTTGGAATCGAGTGAGTGACCAACCACTCCAATTGAGCCAGACCATAAGGTTGAAGTACCGGCCACTGCTATGCTACTCGCTTCTCCGACTGTCTGAACAACATCGGAATTGGGGTTCTATTTCACTCCCTTCGGAATGTGGTGGGTGCTCTTTCAAATGCCCCTCATGGTACTCGTTGGGCTATCTGTGTCATGGACGAATCCGGTACGTCAACCATTGCAGAGGGTGGTTCCCCGTGTTGCTTCAGGTTGTCGCGGACAATACAGAATTCGAACACGCCGCGTACTACTTATTGAGGCTCCACTCTCAATGGTCAGGACGAATGTCAGGGCTTTCACCTTCGTGGGCAGATCATTCCAAACTGTTCAAACCGCAGTCGAATCGTCACCCCTCAGTACTCTACTATAATAGTCGTCAGTAATCTACTCTAATAGGGGGGGGGGGGGTAGTCGTATTCCTTTCGAGCACAATCGCTTCAATTCCAGTAGCCCAGTACTGAACCCTTATGGTCTTTCTATTTGAGCCGCCAAATGCCGGACCCGTAGGCCGATAGGTGCCCACGGACTGGTGGATACCAACCAGCCGCATGAGCCCACTAACCCCATGGTGCTCGCTCGCCGCTACTGCCATGTTCTCGGTTGATTGAGTGGATGGAGCTAGTCAGATGTTTCCGTTCGCTCTGATCTGTGCCCCCATTTTCATCGCCAACGACTCCCGCACCCATTCGATTGACCCTTGGACGTCCCGTTTCATGGTAGCTGGATCAACCCATCACCTCCATCCCAATCCATCCTACCCAGTCACCACTAGCTGTGCTTGGATTCCACCCCCCACTATAGGTGGATGATGTGGTGGTTGGACGTTTCGCTCCAAGCTTGCTCACCCACGCTAGCAGTGCATGCCCCATTCCCCATTCCGTCTTCCTGATGACCTCATGGAACTCATTTGGTTTGAGTCCTATGTTGAACCATCCACTCGTATGCCGGCCAATGACCCATTTGCAGGTGTACTTCATCTATAAGGGTAAAGAGTAAAGAGGACTTGATTGGTATTTAGCATATAAAGTCCACATATAAAGTCCACCACCCCACCAACTGTCGTAGGCGTAGAAGGTCCCCCATCGCCCCCGATGTTCCGACCGGTGAAGGAAATCTAGGTTCTGCTACTGAATATATAATATAAGGGTTTAGAACCTTCACCTAAGAGGTGTCAGATATTTTAGAACCTTTGGACCTGGCTTCCTCCTGTACCCCCGGGTGCCCCACCTTCAGTACTCTACTCTATATAGTGCGGGAGCACCTAGACTTTCATTCAGTGGTACAGGCCGGTAGGCGGCCTCCAGTACTCACTCTATATAGTCCAGCGATCCGACCTCGAACCATCGGGTTCATCCATCCACGAGTAGTACCACTTCCGAAGACAGCTCACGACCACCTGCCCCTTTCCCGCGTTCATGGCACCTCCGACTAGCGACTACCGAATGGCTTGCTGTCGAAATACCATGACCTGCTCTCTATATATAATATATATATACAATAAAAGAGGATTATTTATATGTGGACTTTATATGCTAAATACCAATCAAGTCCTCTTTATATGCTAGAATACGGTACAGACCGCTTTTCCAGCCTTCCTAACCCTTTCTAAATAAAGGGTCAGATCTTTGAACCTCACCCTAGAAAGGGTCAGATCTTTGAACCTGAACCTTTATAACCCTTAGATATCAGTAGCAGATACTGATATATAAGGGTTTATAACCTTACTGCCAAGTGATTGTTTCAACTGGTGGAATCGGAGCACAAACCCTTGGGGGTCCAAAGGGGGGGGGGGTGAGAACGGGAACCGTATTGCACTCCGCTAGGCCCACTATCACCCGTACCTATGCCCCCTTCACCGAATAAATAGGGAAGTAGGGGCGGGGATGGCTAGCTGTGGATCACGAGTCGAAGGGGCTCCTTCGGTGACACCTCACTGGAAGTGTATACTAGGGGGTCCAACCGGAACGCCTCGAGCCAATGGTGGACTAGTGCGCGGTTTGCCACCACCATAGTGAGATGAATAGATGTGGGGGAAGCGACCGAGCCGGAGTACTGGCGCGCAACGGGCATGGACGATACACGGTGAACACTCAAGGCGTTCAACCGCTCAGCAGGATGAGTTCGATTCAATACTCTTCTAATAGTGAGGCAAACCATTGGAATGTCAGGTACTTATATATATTGATCGTTGACCCCCCTTTCTATATAGTCTATAAGGGGCCTACTACCTATAATATACCGAGCTCGAAAGGTCCAGCAGTTGCTCTTTGCCACCCTCATATCCCCTTCCTGGATATCTTGGTCGCGCGCTCCATCCGTGCACCTCGAACTCCACCAGCCGATGAGCCCCCACCGAACATCCATCTGTTCCATCACCACCCAGGAATTGATGGATGATGGAAAGGGGTGACCATTGTTCTGCCAGTGCGATCATTGGTGTTTGACCTGCATGAGAGGTTCTGAGCGCATCAGTCATACGCCCTCAAAGAAGGCATTCCACCCCCCAACTCGTGGCGGAGGTCCCGTAGAGATGAAACGCAACCCCATTTCAACGCCTTTCAGCTCATGGTTCGCTGAATTTGGTATAATATAGGTAGTGTGTCAACTCATGTATTCTTATAATATAAGTCTCAAACCCCCCAATTCCCCATCTCTCAATGACTCAGTACTCTACCCTATATAGTGATAGGCCAGCAGCTATCCATGTTTCCGATTCCAATTGATCCACCACTACCAATGCTCAACCTCAACTCCAAACAACAACCACCCAGGTACCTCTTCCTTTTCGCTCCATCTCTCTATGACAACTATAGCTAGGAAGGGTGACTCGCTGACGCTACCGTATGAATTGCCTCTGCTGGAATGGGAATGCCAATGATTGTGTTGTACTTGAACCTTCTCTGTCACCACCATCTCTCCTTTGTCCGGGAAGGTTGTTTTGCAAGGCGTAGTAGTGGGGCAACATAGGTGGCAGCCATCGAATAGTGTTGAGTTGGGGTATTGGTGCTCGGGAATTCTGGGAAGTGCATCACCCAACCATCCATCATCAACAGTGTCCTTCGGGCCGAACCTCATTTCTGTACCATCCATACTACTTGTTGAGAAATAAATTCCATATAGATAGCCAACTCGAAGATCGAATACGAGGTGCAACTTGCTACGATTTGGAAGACCAGCTCGGGAGGTGTCACTGTAGTGGCTGGGATAAGCGGCAAGACCAAGCCAAAATGACGAAGGCGACCCAATGCTGTCAGTTCCCATAGGAACGTAGGTGCACCAGCAGCCCGAGTGCGGGAATCGATAGCGAATACGATGGGCCATGAAACACAGATGGAAATGCCTGGGACTACCTGGGAGCTGACCGAACGAAGGAACGAAAATCGAACGGCCAAGTGTAGATGGTATGATAGGCTAGGTAGCATCATGCATTGGAGCGAGTGAGTGGTGAAGTGGTTGGCCCACACGGAAGGAACATTCCAACAAGACGACATGAGCGGGGCTGGAGTTAGGAACTGGAACACCATCAAGCAACCAACGCTCAAATGGAGTAAGCGACGGGATCTCGCCCTACACCCAGAGAAGCAAAGAGGAACCACGAAGCACCACATTTGATGCACCAATAGAGGAAATACGAAGTATACCATAGCGCAGGGAGACGTTTCAACAGTAGTTGGGAGACCATCAGTTGATTTTGAAAGAACAAAAGAGGAGAATGTCGTACGACTATATACTGGTTTGGCTATTAGAGATATGAACTCTTCCCGGTTCCAGTAACGCGTCAACCATGTCCAAACAAGACAGCCCCAGCTCTGAACTGAACGTATTCGCACTTCAACCATCCAATCTTTTGAACGGTATTGACCTGGTCTGTGGGAGCCAAGGGTATCATCCAGACGATATAGTCGTTGGACACTGGGACCCTGCAATAGCTATTGGTGGAAACGAGTGTACTCGTGTGTCTGGATGGAAAAAACGACTAGGACCTTAGTTCAACCATTGGGATATGGCGGTGGGGTTGGAAGGATGGGTGTTTTTGGTTGTTCCGGTGTCACCATTCCCACACAACAGCGAACAATTAGAAGAGTACTGAGCTCTCATATCATAGTAGGGTGTCAAGCTCCCGGTCGACTACTGGGAACGAGCCAAACACAGACGCTAGGTCTTTCAAACTACCGAGCAACTTGAACCATCCCAACTGCCCAACCTTCGATCACACGACTGCTAGCGCCAATGCCAAGATACGAGCTCCGGTGGTTTGTGAATGGCCAACCCCGCTACTCAATTGATTCTGTAGGTGCACTATATAGAAATAGAAGAGTACTGATGGTCCCAGGTACTCTTCATATATAGTCACATGTAGCTTCACCAATGGGATCAGACCTACCTTCAGTACACTGATATCAAGCAGAACACGCACTACAAACAAGACACAAGGGTTCGTTCACTCTTTCAAAACCCCCACTAAGAATAAGAACAGTAGTGGGTGGTGACCTTCAAATGACTATATAGAAGAGTACCTGTGCCTTTTGAGACCTTCTTTGTCAACATCCACTTTCTTCACTTATATTGAGACTTGGTCTTTAAACCTTGATTTCTTTGAAGCATGCATTGGTCTCATAGATGACTTCGTGAAGCTTGAAGAGTGCTCATCTCTTCGCTCTCCTCCTTCTGCTCATGCGAATATCCCGTTCTTGGTTCTAAAAGATATGTATGTCTCCTGCCCCTGTGATGTGAGCCTCTCTCATCTGGTTGAAGCTCTTTCATCATGGGATATGGTTCATCCTTAGGCGCGTGAGCGGTCGATCTAAGTCATTTTTATAATAGGTCATCTCCACCTTCCAGCCCTACCAAAGGTGCTGCTGACTCCGGGCATATGAGTTCTAGGTGAATCAATCGGCACTATATAGAGTAGAGTACTTGGATGGCGGCGGATGTTTCAAAGGACACTATTAGAAGAGTACTGACAGAGGTTTCAAAGCAGCAGAGCATCGGCACCAGACTCTTTCCAAACCTCTCAGCAATCTATATCAGTACCAGCCCCCATACTGTTCTTCGACCCTTTGTTCATCCGCTTGCCCCTTCTTCTCAGACATAGATAGACTATATAGTCTATCTATATAGTCTATCTATATCCGATATGTCTGACTGACTTCTTCTTCTTCCATGAAAGGTCCTTGGGCTAGTCAGGTTCTCTACTACCTATATTATACCGACTGTCTCTTTGCTTTCTCTGGCTTCCTATAGCAGTCAAAATTTCTTCTTTCGTTCAGTCTAGTTCGGTATAATATAGTTAGTAGAGTCTTTTGGTCTCTAATGGGATATGAATCAGTACTATTCTACGGTACTCTTATATATAGTGATAGAGATGATACCAAGTCCCGCTCCCGGTTAGACTCTCTTGAGTGTTCTAGGGGTCTGAGCTCGAACCTCTTTTCTATGCGCCTGTCCGATCGGTAAGGTCTCGACTGCAAATCAATCCCTTTCTTTCTCTCAATAATTCGTCACCCTTGACTCTTCTCTTTCTCAGTACTCTACTCTAATAGTCTAGATTATTCATTCAATTCAAGGATCCATGTATCTCCAATCGGGATACAATAGAGACAAGCGGATAGGAAAAACCTAGGATCAGAATAGATAGAATAGACAGAGAGACGACGTCATCGCTTACTACCTATATTATACCGATAAATGAAAGGCCTCTGCTGCCTTGCCAAAATACAATCACGCTACTCAACCGGTTAGCAGAATGATTCCACTGATAGGGATAAGGAACTTGAGGACGAAGAGAGAGTCTTTCTTTCTGGAAAAGGGGAAGAGCTCCCATAGTTGCATAAGCAGGATAGATAGTCTATCTCGGTTCCGACACTGTACTAGCAGACTAGCAGCGGGGATGTGACCTTGTCCATCTTCTTGGACTCAAAAAGTGATGGCAAGACTATATTCGAAATAGATAGAATAGAAGATCCAACAGATAGTATGATGATAAAGGAATCCACCCTTAAGACCTTCTGGTCTTAGTTGAGGTTCTTCGAAATACATAGAAGATTGAAGGATATAGTCGCTTGACAGAAAAGCAGGGCTTAAGTGAGATGTTAGTCTTAGTCAAGTGTAGAAAAATCCTCCACATTGGTTTAGGAAGAAAGGGAGGTCTTGGTCCTGACCCTTTAGAACCCTTAGATATCATTAGCAGATACTGATATATTCAGTAGCACCGAATACCGAATAGGGTTCAGTAGCCGAGTTCTAAACACTTATAGATTTAGTAGCAGCCCTTTAGGGAGGGGAAAGGTTTTTATTCCAGCTGACTTTGGATTCGATTCTAAAAGGTCTGCAGCGCCTGATCCAACTTAGAGGAATGGGTTGAATCGGGAAGTGGACTCCCCTTTTTGAGAGACAAGAACAACAAATGGTGGGGAAAGAAATATGAAGAGGCAATTGCTTGAGGTTCTGGAATCCGCTTTGATCGGATCAGGACTATATAGACAGAGTACCTGCCATTTCACGCTCTCCGAAACAAATAGCGAAAGCCATTAGTCAACTCTAAGAGCCAGGCGGAACCAAGCAAGGAAGCCAGAAAGGAAAGGGGGCAATGACCGCCGCTGTTGACGCTGCAGGAGCTTCCAACTAGCAAGGAAAGGCATGATTTTGTGTGAAATAGACTCTCCGACAGGTTCTGAACGATCAAACTTTAAGAAAGTTGGTGTTTTTGGCTTCAAATCGATCTTTTAGCAATCCACTGCATCTTTGGCAGAGGTCACCAGGTCAACCAGCTGGAGTTTCTATCCATTCAAAGTCAAATCACCACCTCGCTGCTATTAGAGTGATAAAAATGAAGGTGCCCTCATTTTCTATTCCAGTAGGGCTGCTTGAAGTCTGTTATTCTGCTTTTTCGGACCTAGGATAGCGAGTTTGATGAAACTATTGGGAGGGAGCTCAAGGGGTCAAACGAAAGAAGTTGATAAAGGAAAATGGCAATTGACTCGATATTCGTTCCATCTTATAGGGCTGACTTGGTATTGAATCCAAAACCAAAGGAATTGGAGCAATCGAAGCAAAGCGCGAAATCCCAAAAAGGGAAAAACATTGCCAAAGTCAACTCCAGTTGGAAAGCCAGGATTAGAAGCAGTTCCAAAACCAGCTTTGGGTCAACAAGACAAGCCAAGACACGGTTGTTGTCTCAGATTCATTCTGCAGATGACTCGAATCCTTTTGAAAAACAGGCGTTTGTGGCTGAATAGGCGAGAGCTACCTTCTGACATTCCACGGGCTTGCATTCAGGCTATGATCTTGTATAACCAATTTGATGAATCAAAGAAGTTGCCCAGAGGTTGGTGAGACCTCGCACAAGAGAAATGCCTGATATAAATCAGAAGCGGGGATGAACTATATAGGGTCAAGTACCGTAGATCTGACCCTTTCTAAAGGGTGAGGAGGTGTCTAATTATTATATATTTATATATATATTACAAGTCGGATCATGCAGACTCTAGAGATAGAGTCTGGTTCATCTGATTAGTATGAATCTCAGAGATAGGAAAGACAGTCTAGCCATATCGAGAAGCCCCATCGGAGGATAGAACTAGAGTACAGATCGGGATAGCCGGGCTTGAGGCATAAGTCAATCTACGGGGAGTTCTCATTACAGGGGAGGTGATTCCTAGATAGAGAAGAGGAAGAGGACTCACTCCATTTATCTTTATGTCTGGCCCCAGCTTTCAGAATGATTTGGGATCATTCACAGGGGACTTGTTAATAGAGAGTTCCTTTGGTTCGTGGTTTGATTGACCCTTGAGCACGAACTCAGTTCAGAGGAAGACAAGAAAGCCAAAGGTTCCCGGTATAGAGGCAGTGGGGCTCTTCGAGCCGGAGTGCCTGAGTAGCTGGGGAGAAAACTCCTAGGATAACAGCTATCCTATCATTTGGCGAGATAAAGGACTTGCTCATAAAATGAAATCAAATCCTGACCCTTTAGAAAGGGTCAGATCTTTGAACCTCACCCTATTCGGTTTCTAAAGGGTCAGATCTAAAAGAACCTCGGACATCAATTCCGGTAAGAAAGAGCTAGATTCGAGAGCAGCTGATTCTGATTCAATTTCTGCGAAAAGAGATCCGATATTACTTTACCTATTGTATTATCTAAGGGTAGGCAACGGTCCACTATTAGAAGAGTACCTGTTTAAAACACTACTATATACTCAATCCTATAACCTTCCTGTAACCAAACCTACTACTTGAATTAGTACCATTTCTAGTACCAGCACGGGGAAAACCTGTACCTTAAACTAGTTCCTATTATATGTGTCTACTCTAATATCCTGTTACTGTACGGGAGCAGAAGCGAGACAGGTACTCTTCTAATAATAATAGTGGGGCAGGGTTCGCCAATTCTCCGGTCGAAATGCAAAGACTTACTTGAATACACCCACTGCCCTCAGTCTCTAAGCTATGCTATGAGAATCTATTCCCACCACCACCCTAGGTTTGCAATCTGTGTAGTATAGGGCAGTGGGTGGGGAGGGATGTATGTTGAGGTCGGAATGGTAGGGAGGGCTGGACAGAGGGGCTGGTAGATCAGCAAGGGTCTAAAGGAGGAAAGGAGAAAACGTGATCAAAGGCCTAAAAATGCGCTGCGAACGCCTAAAGGCATTCAACGCGCTTTTCTCTGGCCTCGCTTCAAAGAAGCCGTTGCGCCCCTTTGATTTCTCTCTACCTGACCCACCCCTGACTATACAAGCCTCCGTTAGGTCTCATCCTGAATATTGTGAAATGGCGAGCTTAGTGTAGTAAAGGCACTAAAGAGAAAGATGAGGAGAACTACCTTGTTTATTCCACAAGATAGGGTACTTTCTGCTTACCTCTCATTTTGAGCTCGATCTTTGTCTTGTTATAGAATATTTGGATGGCTTATAAGCATACGGCACACCCTCCTTTACCTAGCTTCCACCAATAAAGAAAGAAGGATGAACCAGCCCCTCTGTCCCTTGGTCCGACGGGGTCAACAAATGCGCTAATAAAACGACTTGATGAGGTGGGCCACGGTCAGCACGAGCTGAGTGGGAACAAACGAAACGGGTGTCCGGACAGGTGACATCGCAGCGGAAACTGTAACGAATGATCAACCCTGGTCCATTCCTGGGATACATGTATCTGACTATCTAGGTTGGAGGACCTCTTATAATATATACCTTGTCTGACCAGACCTTGGAGGACCTGGCGCTCCAGGCTACTATATATTATAAGTCAGTATAATCTAGATAGTAGAGATTGAAAACTTGGGTTTAGGAGAAGCAGAATGCTAATAAATAAGGGGCTTCTCTCTTGTAGTGTTGTCGCTAGAGGTTTCACTCTCTCTGTCGTGCTGTCTCTATTGTACTGGTTTCAGGTCACCTTTCCTCCCTCCAGGTTAATGAATCCATCCTTCTTGCAGTGTTTGAGGGTGGGAGTGCCCAAGTACTCTTCTAATAGTGAGGGTCAACTATTAGACTACTATTCTAATAATAGGGTGTCTCACTTGGAGAAAGAGAGCGACTAGAGTTCACAGAAGGAATAGGGGTTGTGGATGAAGTTGCTAACGAAGCCTGTCCTAATTGTATTTGGTATGGGGTTTTCTCCCAATGGGCTCGAAGAGGAATCTATTTGACTATAGGGCCAGACTTCTAATTTCATATATTAGTATGATGTTATTAAGTAGCGGTCAGTCAACCATCTCTCGAAACAGGAACAACCAAAGAGGCAGGCTCAGTCCCATTCACTTGCGGCCCGTAAGAGAGTTGGAGAAGAAGACTGATAGGGATAAGGAACTCTGAGCTATTAGTTCGATTGAGAGACTCGGGACAAGAGGAGAGAGCAAGAAGGCGGAAAGTGAAAGTCGAAGCTTGAAGCAGGGTCGTTGAAAGAGTTCGTAGTTTCTAAAGTCAGTGGTGAATCCCTAAGGGCGAATCCCAGAAGTGGCGAACTAGAATGATTGGGCCAAATAGGCAGTCGAAGGTTGAAAGAAGGGTCCGAATGCACCACTTTCAACTCTTTGGGCGGCTGATGGAACAGACAGAAGCAGTAGGAGATGCCAATGTGATTCCGGTTGCCTTATCTAAGGAAGGGAGCAAGAACTCTAGCTATCGAATTATCATATTCATTTGTAAAGGGGGATCGGGGCCCACTATTAGAAGAGTACTGAAGCTTGGTGGGTCCCGCTCGAGGAAGGAGGCTATTATATTCTAATAGTTGATGCTTTCCAGGGCATTCAAGACTCGGAGGCTCTCTATCCGCCTATCCTTAATGAAAGGATAGTCCAAACCCCCATTAATGGAGATCACCACAAATGTATCCTGCTAGTTCCTCCTAATCTAAAAAGACCAATTTCTCATAAGGAGGAGAGATCCCTATACTTTGAAGGGGGGCTCTAATCCATTGAAAGTGAACTAAATATGAATGCAAATCAGGAATGGAATCGTTTGGAGCTACTATCTATATTATACCGAATCTCAGCATGTCAAGTAAAGGTACGAAAGGTCCATACTGGCTCGAGAGAGTCAAGGTGCAGACGAAAAGTTTTGTAGTGAAGGGAGTTGAACAGGCCGAAGACGATGCATAGAAGCATTCGTCCTTCGTCAATTTTTCCTCAACAGTAGTAAACCTACTCATCATACCTTATGTAAGACTCTTTGGATGAGAGAAGGGAGGGACAAAAAGAGTGTATCAGGTCTCAATGCTGCATTTTAGCTTTCCTGAGATTCAGTAAGTGTACAAATACTATCAAAAGTCATCCTAACGTACTGACTAGCTTTGGGATAACTGTCAAGGAGCTAGGAAATAAGGAATCGGTTCTAGAGTGATCTACGACCACCCTGAAGTAATGGAACAAAATGAGGCAGAAGTCTCGAAACTTAGGAGTGTGGGCTTCATACGTGAAGATCAGTATAATATAGATAGTGGACTAAGTGCATACTAAAATAGTAAAGGCGTTGTACCAGTGACTAATAAAAACGGCCAAATCCGTGTGTGTGTCGATTTCTGTGATTTGAATGAGCGATGTTCAAAGGAAGATTTTCTTTACTCTTCCTATCCCAGAGATCCAGATTGACTACACATACGGCCATGAGGTGAAAAAAAAAGAAAGATGTTTCCCCCTTTTCGCACACCCTTAGGCGTTTCTTGTTATACCGTAATGTCGTTTGGTTTCAAAAAAGCGGGTGCTACATATCAACGGGCCATGATGGTTCGACCATGTTTAAGGATATGCTGCATAAACCCGTCGAATGCTATGTCGATGACCTCACGGTTCAAAGTCAACGTAAACTTCAATGATTTGTGTCGAGTCTTTCGTAGACTCTTTTTCAGGCTGAACCCATTGAAGTGTGACTTCGGGGTGAAATCGGGCAAATTCCTAGGCTTCATAGTCAGGAAAGACGGGATAAAGTAGTTGCATTCCGAGGTGCATGCATATAGAGGTGCATATCCTTACTAATAGCTTGTATATTCCATTCAACCCACGGCATAAGTAGAGGAGGCCGTCCATGCAACCCTTTATCTTAAGCAGGCTTTACCTCAAAAAGCTTCTGCCGGATCAACTGATTAAGGTGAAGCCCCTGCGTGCTTCCCTCTGTTACTAGCGCTGCCGGTACAGAAGGTATGCCGCTGACCAGAAACTTCGTATGCATATTCAAGTGGCTGTGCTCCTGCTGGTAGGGATGTCGGGGGATCGGTAAACTAAATCCTTCACTAGCCTTGTCGACGATTTTTCACTGAAACAGCACCTCGAACAATATGATATCTCACACCAGGTAAATATTTCACCCTTCCTCCCCTTACTAAAACTACACAATGTTCTTGTAGATTATAGTGAAAGGTATATAAGCATCGATTTCATATATAGAGGTGAATCGTGCTCTATCAACTGAACGCAGGGTACAACCGGGCGGCAAAGTCAAAAGTCCTTTATGATATGAGATTGCGGTTGGTAATTCTGTCCATTGCAGTGGTGGGTCCCCTAATGTAGGCAGGATCAGCTAAAGAGGCTAACTCGTCGGATCGGCGGGACCACTCATAAGGGATAAGAAATTATAGAACCACGTATCTAAGATAAGAAAAGGAAATAGAGTGACGAGAAAGATAGTTCACTTCTAATATAATAAGAGTTTGGCTCTAGGAACATCCCAACTAGCACCCGTGAGAACCTTCAACAATCGATGTATTTACTGGGGAGAAAGAGGTGTGGCACCTAAAAGACTGGCAAGGGGGAATCCAATTAGAATGTACAGAGTGATGACTCCCTCTTGGGCTCCACGGCCCATATCCGATAGCTATGGAATGCTCTTCACTTATTCTCCACCGACTGACTGCTGCCTCGCCTCACATCCATGCAAATAACCGATAGCCAGATCGTCTCCTTCCCAACCGGGCGGGATGCATCTCACACTCATGTTGGCCCCACTATTAGAACCTCTGACCCCTAAAAAAGATAATAGAGCGGGTTTTCACTCTTTGGAACCCTTTTTCACTCGCCGATCTGAGTCACTATTAGAAGAGTACTGACCATGGCAAGGGTGGGGGAATGTGTAACCAACTATTTGTACCCGGTCAGATGGTGAATCAACGTATCTACTTCGGTCCTCGGTGGAGTAGGTATGACCAGATATCCATGTGGATGAACCAACAGTGCAAACTCGTATTCAACCTCTCATCAATTCGAAGTCGACGGTCGTACTTTAAACTAATTCGTATTTCATCTTCTCTTGCGGAGCGAAGATGATGTGATGGATATGCGGGGTGAAAGGTGATAACATCCTGGGCTAGCCAGCTCCAATCGTCGAACTGGTAGGTCCCGTTCCCCTAATTTTCATACTAATATAATATACGACATTTCCTACTCGACGGCTTGGATTGTTGATTCAGGGGCTACTTAACGCTAAGTCCACAGACTTGATATGCTAAAAACCAGTCCTTTAAACGTTCTTCTGTCTCTGAGAAAGTTAGACTTGCAGATGGTCTTCCTCCCGGGGGTAGGAACTGGAAAAGGCTCTCCTTCTTATTGATAGCATTGGTCTCACATCTTCCCTTGCGTGTACTTGAATCTTGTAAAAATAATACATGTTTAGTTAGCAAATCAGTCTCTTTTGGAACATAAACAGTCACTTCCACACTCTCTCCTCGACCCTACGGCTTTTCTCTCGCAGTAGCTCGACCTCTCCTTGATCTCGATCGCCTTGCTCTTGCTCTAGGTCTGTATCTCCCATCTTCAAACTTCCTACTTTCCACTTTCCCAATGTCTCTTTCCCCATTTTCCTACGAGTTCAGAAAGCGGAATCAGTCTCTTCTATCTGGCTGGCTCTTAAATGTGGACCATTCTCCGAAGAACTCTATGCAGCCTCCAGTCGCCAGTTGGGCATTCTCGAACCCCTCCTTTGAAAAGTGAAGCAGGTCCTCTTCGCGAGCTAGACTCCACTCTACTCCTATTAGAGGGCTCGAACATTAGCGGTCTAAAACTCTCGAGGTAATTAGCCCCTCCCTTAGCTTAGTCTATATGGGCTCTCTCTCTTCTGTCTGTTACTGGCTGTCATGGATCGGTTGACTCATCTTACCTCTCCCCTTCCTTATTCACTCTTGAACTACAGGAATGCTAGACTGGATCAAGAACATGATATACCTGAGGGTCTCCCTTAAAATCCCAGAGCCTGAAATACATAACTTCCAACTATTCGCTCTAGTTTTCATGGGCTGCTACTACACCATTTCCAGCTTTGGCTAAGTAGAAAGAAGGCAATGCATGAAAAAAGCCTTCCAGACCCCATGCAGACAGCATCTCTCATTAAAAGGATAAGTAAGGTTGGACAACCAGATCAATCGCTCCCCAGCTTCAACCTCTTTGACCCCTCCTCCTGAAAAATACAATCAAGCTTCACTTTTATGTAGCAATCAGGTCATATAACTCCTTTATCGGTATAATCCCACAACTTGAAGAGAGTGATTTTGGAAGTCACAAGTAAACTGACCATGTAGTAGCTCACCCAGAAAGTTCAAGTGGGCAACTACAGGGTAGCTTTGCTTTCCTAATATCTATCTCGTTGCTCTTGGGTGGTTAAGGAAGTATGAAAGACTCTGTGGTTGCTGACTTTGCCAGGACAGCAGCGGGAAGAAGCAAGCATAATCCTCTTCTCCATTAGTGAACTGCCACACTATTAGAAGAGTACTGGCCATTCTGTACTCTACTCTAATAGTCTCCAAAGACTACTATCATCTCTATCACTATATATAAGAGTACCCGTTTGCCTACCACACTATTATAAGAGTACTGGTCTCTGCGTTCAAGGTCTATCTCTCAACTCTTTCCTGCCAAGCCGCTTGATGAATGTAATGCAATTGTAGACGGGTACTCTTATATATAGTGATAGAGATGATACCAAGTTTCAAGGGTAGAATGCGTCTCAGTCGAACGGGAGTCAACCTTTTGATTTCATAGAACAGAACCTCTCTCCGTGAGATATTTCATTGTGGAAGGGCATGGTTTGGAAACCAAAAATTAGAAGCTCCTCAACAGTATGTCAACAACCTAACCATTTCTATTAGAAGGTAGCGTGAGAAGCTAAGAAAATAGGGCCTGTGGTAAGCTTGTCTTAACGATAGAGTGATAGCTCGGTATAATCTAGCCAGGTACTCTTCTATATAGTCTATAGGCGGACCACTATAGGCACCAAAAAAGGTGCCTATAGTGGTGCCTATAGTGGTCTAACTATATTATACCGATTGGACTCCATCCGAGCAGCAGTTCCGCCAGTGAGTTCTTTATCCTTATCAGTATATGGAAACGGCTCATGAATACATCACCATGGTGAGGTTCGGATTTTTGGGGGGCAAGAAAGAGACTGATAGGGATAAGGTTCTAAAAGATCTGACACCTTAGGGTCAGGTTCTAAAAGATCTGACCCTTTCTCAACCAAACCGAATAGGGTTCAGTAGCCGAGTTCAAAGATCTGACCCTTTAGAAAGGGTCAGGAGATGGTCCGAACTATTCACTATTAGAGTAGAGTACTGATTGTGGCACCCCTACTACTCTTATTGATTGGGTACCTCTTTCCACTCCATTGGTGGTTGTCTTGATGGTCGGGTGCAGGTGGGTCGAAAGGGTAGCGCGATCCGAAACGATCCGTGAGCCGGGGGTGATACGATCCCCATGGCCGAAGAGTCCCCCAACCGCCTGGAGGTGAAAGAGGGGAGAGTGATGCGGTTCGGAGTGTATGGCGGATGGAATGCGAACTGCCAACAATGCTACGATTCCAGTGTCACCAATATGCCGAAGGGTTCAAGTTCAAGTTGCTGCCAGGTGGTGCGCCTTTGACCCATGACATTGCCATAGGAAGTCGCTTGGCATCCAGTGTATAGTGGCAGTCCCCAAACGGTCCATGACGAGAGTTGTGTGTTGGACCTACTACCTATATTATACCGAGTATAAATAGACCATCACAAGTACTCTTCTAATAGTGTCATACGGGCCTTCGAGTTCATCCACTCAAGATAAATTCCGTAGGTTGACTCACTCCATTCGAGGTGTGGGATAAGGACTATTAGATTAGAGTACTGAATGCACTCATTGGTGGTTGCACTACGATTTAAACGGTGTCGTAAACTGCCAGGGAATGTTCGGAACAGAGAACTGACCATCTGCCAACGCCAAATAATATCACGATTGCGGCACAAGAAGAGAGCGAACTGGACAAAGAGATATCAAACGATCTACAAACGGGACATCAACGATCACAACTACTACACGCAACAAACACACCTGACTGATCGAGTGGCATTGGCGGTCCAGTTGAAATTCCTTCACCATTCCCCCCTTCGGCGAAAAGGTGCATCGACGACTATCCAATGGCATCGAACGAAAGAAACCAGATTGGACGTGTTTCTGATTCGTTTCCTGTTTTGTGGTTCCATTCTGCAGGCAAGTCAGCAGGTCAGAAACCTCGTATTGGTGAATGGGTTTCGAATCAAGAATCCATTTCAGCACATTGGGCCAAGAGATATCATTTGTAGTTTAGTTTGAGTTGAATTGACCTTCCGGAGAGCCATCTATACTCAATTGGCAGCGGAAAGCATAGGCTTGGTACTCATTGATAATGTGGGGCAGTACCCCCATTTCCACTATTCTAGCACCATCGCTGAATGGTCTAGGCTACTCAAAACGTTTCGGGGTGTCCATCACATGATCGGTTGGTTACGATTGGTCAGGTCATCTCTGCATATTGCCTTCGGACCATCCAGCAGTCCACCTTTTGGATCCGAAGCACCGTATTTCTTCATAGGCAGTTCGTTCGCAGTTCAACACCGCCACTCGAGTACACTCTATCGTTTTGCTGCTACTACGACTATCGATCACAACCAACCCCATGACACCTTTGTTCAACGGATCCACCCACCAACGACGATTCTGAATACGGATACGGGAACTCAACTTACTTCTTGCTCGCACCCCAACCTCCGTTATAGACTCTTTATGAATCGCATCCACCCATTCGCTCTCAACTCAATACCAGATTCCAATCGTTCTTCGGAGTTGAATCATAGAACACCTACAGTTGTGGTATGCTGAACCCCCCTTCCACAATGACAATACGGGCTCCGAAGGTTCTAAAAGATCTGACACCTTACCGAATAGGGTTCAGTAGCCGAGTTCTAAACCCTTATATATTCAGTAGCAGCCCTTTAGGGACCGAATAGGGTTCAGTAGCCGAGTTCTAAACCCTTATATATAATATTAATATATCAGTATCTGCTACTGATATCTAAGGGTTCTAAAGGGTCAGGTTCAAAGATCTGACCGGTCAGGAGATGAACAAGTTCCTTTTCCTTGAAACCCTGCACCACCATGAAACAATTCTCCAAATTATTAGAATAAATAGAAACATTACAAAGAAAGCACACGAGCCAATAGGCTCAAGCATCTAATGTCCCCAAATCATTCCAAGCCTTAGGTTACTACTACCTATATTATACCAAAAGGCTACGGCACTGCTCCGCACCTCGGTGAACTATGTGAACTATGGATTCTCAACCTTGTCCCATTCCATCTTCTTTGACTATTTTGGCTATTGGATGAAGCCCGATGAGAGATTGTCTTCGATATTCCCAAGACCAACCTATTAGAGTAGAGTACTGATCTTTCTCCAAGACCATATACTGTAACAGGAGGTGACGTTCACAGATGCCCAAAGAAAAGAAAGTCCCACACCTTCAGTACTCTACTCTAATAGGTATGAAATTCGAGATTCAGTAGGTTGGTCAGTCACACAAAAAGGATTAGTGAAGGGTTCAGTTGCATTCACTTCTGCGGATAGGAGGGAGAACTCGCTATTCCTAATACTAAGACTGCGTCTCTTGCATACACTTACTAAAATGCAGATAATCTTGAATGACCGTCGGACATTTTCAGGTGGCGCCAATATTTTCATGAAATAGGAATGACTATATAGAAGAGTACCTGTTTTCTGCCCGTAGGCGCTAATAAATCAGTCAGAAGCAGGTCCAATAGTGAAGGGAGAACACTTGCTGGGTATAACTCTCATGTGGACGTCCTGCTTGATACAAGCAATCAGTAGAAAATCACACAATAAGCATAGGCTATTAGTCAAGCCCCTTAGGAATTTAGTGAATATGATACCTTCTATTCTATTGATCTGGATTTGGGCCAATACGATTGATAGGTAGTCGCCTTTTCAGGTAATGGGCTAGACAAATTCCTCTGTACACGCGTGGACTAGACCGTCAGTACTATTCTAATAGTGGGATTGGAAGGTCGGGTCAGGAAAAAAGACTGGTATGACTCTCCTAGAAGAATGGACGTGTAGAAGCATCTCGATTAGTTTATACTTGTAAATGAAAAGGATTGTTGATGCTCTGCTTGTACACAATAAGTCGAATCCAGCAAGTGTGGCTTTTTCTTATTAGGACCAGGTACTACTTTTGGATGATCATAGGCCCTCAGATAATGATTGTGTCAGTGCATGATGACCCGAAGTCTTAGTATAGCTGACAAAGGGGCTTACAAGCTGGTATGACTCTCCTAGAAGAGTTGAACTAGCTAACGCGGAAAAGAGAAATATTTAGTAACGAATAAAGTGCTAATCTCGCAGTCAACTGCTAAGAAGCGGCGGAGAGAGGTGTAAATCATGAGTCAGCAAGCCTTCCAACAAAGGATTTCGCCGTGGAGATTTGGTCCTTATATTATGAAAGAATATGCATAAAAGAAAGACTTTACAACCTTGAAGCGGGTTCGGTTATCATGAAATGTATAGGGCGGGAAGTGAAGATACTTGCATAAATATGGAATTCGGGCGTAGACTATTCTGATTCTACGGTACTCTTATATATAGTTATAGAAGAGTAACTGATCTGATACGTCAAAAAAGGAAGCGTGTGCCCCATCACTAACCAGGAGGTGGTGTTCATCAAGCCCTCTCTGTAATAACAGATGCAAGTATGCGCTAGCTAGGATACAGACTTAGACAGTAATTAGGAGAGAAGATAGAGTGGCTAAAGCACCTTTGTTTGGTATTTCAAGGTAGCAACTTCGGACCCGCGATGTTATGAATAAAACTGGAATGGATTATGGCCTCTATTGCCTAAAATCCTCCCTACACGTGGTCAGGGTGTATCGACGTAGCAATTGGATGCCCTTCTAAGCCTGTTTAAGCATCCATCATTGGAAGAGCAGTCGACCCCCATATAGAGGGGAGCATCCATCGTTGACCAGTTTCAGTTTGTACTTTTTTAGTGCTCATTGCCCCTTTCCTCGTGGTTTTTGTGTGAAACTGATGATTTGAAGGTAGCCTCGTCTGTATCCTTTCGCGTTTTCGGGGTGTCTCTTAAGGCAGCATTGAAAGCATTCGCTGTAAAGTCCCCTTTTCTAATTGAGATGATTCTGGGACGGCAGGCTTTATGGAAGTAGTAGTGACATTGCTCTCCTCTTTCTGTTTATGGTAATGAGATCAATCTACGTGCTTACGCTAAGGTGACTGAGAGTGGGACTGCTAACCTTTGGATTCGCTTTACCGTGTAGATTCATTACTTTCTATCTATAGAGCTAGCGAGTGCTCATTCTATGGTTGATCTTTTTCTTCTGGTAGTCCTGGCTAACTGAACCGATTGCTGCTCTCTTTGGGCGGAGCCCTGTCCTAGCAACAAAGGGAGGTTCACAAGTCATGTACCCATTCTCTATTCCCCCTTTCTCTTCCTAACGTCCACGCACAACGAGAGTGAAGTCATGCGAACTCAGAATCAGCAGCATTTGTTCCGTTTCCGGCTGGCCTATATTGTATTGCTTTCTCATCGCGGTATACTTGAAATCAATCTTTGTCTATCTGATGGAAAGCGAAGTAGCTTGCGCGCTTCTTTGCAGTGTTGTTCTCTACTACATCTTATCCAGGAACCGATGCTTCGTCTCTTGTTGCTGTTTCGGCAGATGCACTTTGTCTAGGAACCTGTTTATCTTATTCAGTATCAACTGACGGGGTATCCCTGTGCTTTAGATAGGGACAGAGCTCGAAACTCCCCAGCGAATGAGGTAAAGACAGAATGAACAGTTGGTCGGGCGGTTGAAGAGGATCCACTTAAAGGAAGGCATATAGAAGGCCGGGCAAGCAGCCAGAACAAAGAAAGAAAGAGGAGAGCGAAGAGAAGCTATCGAATGGCTCGAACGGGCACGAACCAGATAGGCAAGAGACATTTTTTTCTGTTGCTGGTTTGATAGAGCAGGTGTAATAGGGTGAGATGAGAGCGGATAGGCAAAAGCTCTTTCTTAAACGAAGGGATCTGAGCCTTATAGTCTGTCTCCTTCGGTTGGTTGGTTCGGTCCCAATAAGGTCTTTCGAAAACGCGGGAAGAGCTCGTTCTCCAAGTCCCTTTCTAAACAGGTTTAGGGAAGGCCGTTATGTAATAGGGGACTCCGGGAAGCGAGACGAGAGGAGTCAAAGGGATAGGGATCAGAGGAAGAAAGCGCCCTTTTATGCCCAAAATTAGACAAGGTCTGTGTTTCATAGCTAATAAGATGAGGTCTTCCTTTCTGGGATCGATGTGTCATAGCCGAGGAAAGATGCTGATGTGAACTGAACTGATTATTCTTAAGTCAGTGAATCGTGGCTAGATTTCATTGAAGTTATAGGCGCGAATCTAATCCCTGAGACTGCTGGGTCAAAGTGGAAGGAGAAGTATAGGCTTTCCGAAACGGAAAGCGAAATACCCATTATTACATTTTCAACTACCAACCGCACAAGCAGAGGTTTTTATCCCAGTTGAGGGAGGAATAAAAACCTTTCTGACAGAATTAGGTGTAGACTAAGATGTGCAGCTGCTCCTTCTCTTATTAATGCACTCGGGGAGAGAAGCCATTATTGTACTAATACAAGAACCACCTATTTTCTTACACAAGCATTTCTGTACTAAAGCGGTCGTGGACAAAGAGCGCTTGCTCTTACTTCTATTGAGAGGTCCCATTATTCAACTAGGGAAGCCCCTCTGCTTGATCTGATCTTTCTTGAGGAATAGGATATTTAAACCAGCAAGACCTTAGCCCTTGCCAGGAACAAACTCAATACCTAGCCTCGAAAGGATAGGTCAGAAGGAAGCTAATTGGTTGAATCTCCTCAGCTCTTCGCCTATTGGACACAATTCATCTGGTTATGCCTAGTACTCTCGACATACTATATATCCATTCCCGGGTCTGACCACAAGGTGGATGTCACGACCCTGGCAGTTGAAGGCCTTCACACTATTAGAAGAGTACTGAGGATCCACCCACTCCAAACCACAACCCCCAACTACCATCTCAATCACAACACCACTACCTACTGCTTTTCTACTGGACCACCTTCCAAAAGGCAACAATGGATACATGGTGGCATCACACTTGCTTGGAACGGATAAGCGGGGAGTCCGCCTGGCTAAGGTAGCACCAGCCCCATTCCATTTGTTCCCAATACCACAACCAGTGTCCAGGCATTCTTGTCTACTACCTATATTATACCGACATCCAAACCCCCACTCCTAACCAGAGATCTGCTATCTAGTATGTGATTCGCCACTATTAGAGTAGAGTACTGAGGCATGGTCCACGTGTTTATTGAACCGCTCCTGACTCTATTCTATATAGTAGGGTGCAGGTTGTCGTTCAAGTACCGAAGTCGAGTTGTTTGGCTATTCCCATCGCCAAATTCCCTGATACTTATATATATTGTCATGAGATGGCATCAATCGTACCGCTTTGTGATTTGTGATTTGTGATATAGTAGGAAAAGGCCTTAATATATATAAGTACCAGGTGGGGTCCAGAATCAAGTGTTTGGGTTTCACCAGTTAGAAGGCCATTTGTCCATTGGTGGTTGGCCTCGAGAACCTCACCGTACCCCCTTGTCTCAGTACTTCAACCTTATGGTAAGGTTCTAAAAGATCTGACCCGAATAGGGTCAGGTTTAAAGATCTGACCCTTTCTAACCCTTAGATATCAAGTAGCTGAGAAAAGAGGCAAGTTCGTGGCTTTGAGTCTTAACTGACACACTATCGGACTTGACTGGCTTGAAACTTTCAGTTCTCTTACTCGACTAGTCTGTATAATATAGATAGATCTGACTCTTCATTATAGAAGGTTATTTCTGTCCAATACGGGGGAATCAACTTCCAATATATATCAGTACCAGGCCAGCATCTCTCTCAGCTGCAAGAAGATCAACTGCATTGCCAAGATCAAACTCTGGTTTTAGCTTTAGTCGGCTCCTCTTGGAGTTCGGAATCGGCAAGAGATAAGAGGGATGTACTTAACAGCAAGGAAGTGGAATCAATCCCGTTTGCTACAGGCAATATATATCAGTACCAGCTTTCAGGTAAACCCCTTTTTACTAGAAAGTCAAATCTCAGTTTGAAACCCCAATACTTGCTACTTCAGCAGATGCATATTCCTGGCTTAGAAAATATCCGCTCCTCAGACTCCTAGTCGAGATCTTCTCTTTCTCCTATCCCGGTAGACGGGCTCACCTTAATCAGTTCGTTTTCAAGAGAAGGACTATATAGAAGAGTACATGTCCTCTCCTTTCCTCAGTTCTTCTTAGTACCCTTTAATGAATGGGAAGAGGAAGTGGGAAGACCTCCCTACCCAACCGGTCGAGCAGTTTGCAACTCCGATCCCTAACCTAAAGGTCAGTTTGACCCGGTCTAACAGCGTATTGTCCTCTCAAACTAAGAACAGTTTGGAACCTCCCTATTCCTATGGGTCGAGTGAGCTCTTGCTTCTCCGCTTCGAGTAGCCGACTCGCCCTTTCTTACCAGATATAGGATTCCCTTTCAAAAGATGTCGAGCGGTGATTTTATTCTTCAACTCTAGTTAGGCATAGTCCGAATTAGCTCGTCAGTGGTAGAAGCTGGTTCATCGGCTTAAGCCAGTCAATCTATCCAAAGAGCCTACCCTACGCCTCCTATAATAGATTCATCTCCAGCTGCGCTTTGCTTCTTTCTCAATCCTGACCCTTTAGAAAGGGTCAGATCTTTGAACTCGGCTACTTCAGGTTGAGAAAGGTGCTACTGATATATTATATCAAGGGTTTAGAACCTTTATCTTTCTGACCTTTGTAGAGCGGATACAGAATGGCTTAAGTCGAACTAGTCCAGAATTGCATGTGTGTAGCATATAGGTAAACTAGTATGAGTATTTCTATACGAAATGAATTGGTTTGTATTTAGTATACCCGCGTCAGTCTCACTCGCTCGCTTGCTGGCATGACTGACTCTTTTTTCTAGGCGTAGTTTGTATAGTCCTTTTTAGCATTGGAAATGGACAGAATAAGAGCTGTTTCAATACGTACTTGAGGACCGAGCTTGCTCCATCCTCTATTACTTTGTAGTGGGATTGATTTAGGATAGCACGTGGGACCAACTCAAATTCATGGTGGCGTTCAACGTATTGTATCTAATGGAACGCAGAACTCAACTATCTATGCATAAGAGTAGTCGGTCTTCCAAAAACCTGGGGACCAAGAAGTCAAGTAGACCGGTGGCAATCAAAATGGTCGAAAGACGTCGCGATTTCAGTACTCTTCTAATAGTGATATCCAATGAACTGCAAAACCTAGTCGATCCATCTCGTACCTTCCTAGCCCAGTACATTTTTCCTAGCTACCAATGATCATCCACCAATCGTTCCGACCTACCTATGTGATGTCACCTTCGGCCTCGAGCGTCACCGCATTGCTTGCTCTAGTACTCATCGGAACTCCTGCCTGTCTCATGACTGGGTTGTTGGGCACACCACTCGATCTTCAACAAGGTGAACTTGCTCGTCTTTCGTATGTTCATGTTCCCGCTGCTCGGATAAGCCTGGGGGTCTATTGCACGACTGCCTCTTCGGTTTTTTTATTGGTGGTTACAAAACATCCTTTGGTTCTGCTATCAGCTCAGTCCGGTACTGCATTGGTTGCTTGGTCTACGGGGTTGGTCCTAGTTACTGTTTGGTTTCAGGGGTAAGTTCTGAAATGGCATGGCTCCTATTGGAATTGGGATGCTCGTATGACCTCTGTTTTTCTCTCGTTCCTCATTTCCCTGGGTTCACTGCGTCTTCAAAAGCTACCTGTCGCACTGGGCCCTTTCTCACTACTGGCTGGAACGATCGATCTCCCATTACTCACTTCTTCCATCAACTGGTGGAATACATCTCATCAACCAGGTAGAATGAGCCGCTCTGGTACAGCAATACATGAACCGATGAACCATCCCATCTGGTTGAATGTTTCCCTTTCCTCCTGCGCTGCCTTTTTATTGTTCGTTCTGGAAACAAGACTGCCGATTCCTTCCTTTTACGAAGAGCGAATGGGGTAGCTCGTCGAGTGGGGGTTGAGCCTGGCTTGAGTTCATCCTTGGGGTCAAGTGGCCTATCCTATACTATAGAGTAGAGTACTGGTCCAATACCAATCAAATCAATAGTAGTACTT
This sequence comes from Viscum album, assembly GCA_963277665.1. Taxonomy (NCBI): domain Eukaryota; kingdom Viridiplantae; phylum Streptophyta; class Magnoliopsida; order Santalales; family Viscaceae; genus Viscum; species Viscum album. The sequence continues at coordinate 391,553,447 of OY728147.1, read as the reverse complement.
CTCGCTGCCGAATGAACAAGCGGTACGGGGGGGGGGGGGGGCAACTACGACATCGATGGATCAAAGGGTGGTGGCAATAATGGCTCTATTGGAATGGAGTTGGTGGTGACTATTAGAGTAGAGTACTTGAGAATGGAAGGTGAGAAGGTACGACTTTGAATTGGTGGGGTTGGGGTTTTTTGGCGGATGGGCTGGACTTTATATGCTAGAATACCAGGTTGTTGGCTACATTGCAATACCAATCGAGTCACCAATGAGTTGATGCTGGACACTGGAATGTAAATGGTGTTGGGGGTCAGGATCGAATTCCAATGAACGTCTACTACCTATATTATACCGACTCAAACACTATGAATGGGTGGTCTTGCTATGATGCCGAAGGGTGGAAGAACATTGATGTTCATCCGGATTCGTCGGGGATTGAAGGTGGTTGTTGTACCCGTTTTCAGCCCTTTTATCGAACCCCTAAGGAGGGATGAGTTCGGTGCACCAAAGTCTCTCTTTTGATACAGAGAAATGGAATGACACTATTATTTTCTAATAGTAGGGATATTCGTTACATCTTCTCGGTCTGAGTCTTCATTGACTCCCAAACCACGAACTGGGGGCAGGGGAAGCCAAGGCAATACATGCACTTGCTTTATCTAGTGGGCCGCCCCTATTATGAATTGGGGGAATTGAAGGGCGGTCAACACATGAAATAAGAGAAAGGGGGAAAGCCGGACTAGCCAATCGAATGGACAAAACCAAGTACTCTGTCTATATAGTGTCAAAGTCCACCATTCCAATCAGCTCAAGGTAGCTTTCTCAATTCGTTAGCACGACCTCAGGCTAGTCTCAGGTACTCTTCTATATAGTGTAATTTACTATATAGACAGAGTACCTGTCTTCCTAGACCCCATTCTTGAGCCTCTAGCTAGTCGATTTGAGAAACATTAGGGTCCCTCACGTGAGATGCTTTCAAGGCTCTCTGTTGTTACACTGAACTGGCCATCAAATTGATAGCCTTCGATCTGCTCCGAGGCTGCTGATCCCTCTTCTCGCTGAGTTTCTTGGGAAACTTTTCAATCATTTAATTCGACCAGGGTCATAACCAGTGAAGACAATTCTGTGTCAATTCTATAGCCATATTTCTTATGTGCTGCTTTGAGATTCCCCATTCCTAGCGTCAACTATTAGAATATAATAGCCCGATCCCAGCCGAGCTCTGAAGTCGGTCATTGCTTCCTAAAAATAGTACTGGTAATCTATGACCCTCCATTAGCCTCTGGCTTGATATAGGTAATGAAATTCTCCTTCCTAAACCTAAAGGGGCATATGAGTCAGGGGCGGAGCGCTGTTTTGTTTCATCAGTTCCCCAAAGGAAAGGGGCTTAGGGGGGTCAGTAATTAGCTATAGCTGGAATAAAAACCTGTTCTTTTCTCAGCTACTTGATATCTAAGGGTTAGAAAGGTGCTACTGATATATTATATCAAGGGTTTAGAACCTTCGGTGAATGCTTTCTTGCCAACATGCCTTCCTTTTAGACATAGATCTATCATTACCGACTAAGGAAGGGCAAACATGGAAGATTTCCAATCATTTTGACAATGTCGTACCTTCCTTCTCGTTTGATCCCAGGTACTTTCTATTTACTATTCCTCTTGAAAGCACTATGGAATTAGACAAAGAAAGTCTTTCACCAAGATGACTGAATGTCGTACCCCTTGCTACTTAGATTTTCCTGCGAGTTCGATTTCTTCTTACTTAGTAGAATGGCAACCATTGGAGTTCGATCCAAACAAAAGCAGAATGCCGGAAAGGAAATCTCTTGACTTCCTTTTCACTTCTAGGCTTTTACCAGAGAAGAAAGAGATGAGATTGACCAAATCGGAATGCACACCTTCTTCATACTATAAATTATCATGCGTACTTCCCTCCAATGCCTCAGTTTAGGCTATGACTGATTGATGAGCCTTCTATCTCCTTCGGTCAAGCAAGGCTGAATGAATCAAGGGATGAACAACTTATAGGCTTTCTGCCTTCTCTTCTAGCTCATTCGATTCCCTATAGGTTATAGGTCTAGGTCTATGCAAAGAGAACTGGGCTAACTTGACTTGCTCTTCTCCCATCCACTGATGTAAAGATTGGGCATGGGAGAGGTGAATTTGACAAAAAAACCTTTCCTGACCCTTTCTAAAGGGTGAGGTTCAAAGATCTGACCCTTTCTAAAGGGTCAGGAGCGGTATCAAAACTATTAGATATTAGAGTAGAGTACTGACTTTCTCTTTCACGGGGTTTCGGACACAGGAAAACCCTTATAACAGGTATTCATTTTATAAGGGCCTGTTATAAGGACCTGTTATAAGGGTCGTACCCACACCCGGCTCAATAGGAAGAGGAGGGAGGACCTTGTTTTGATATTTCTCACGTAGCGCTCAGAAGGAAGGGAAGAGAAGCTGCTCAGTACTCTACTCTAAGAGTCAGTACTCTACTCTAATAGTGAGGAGTCCGTCAATATATATAAGTAACAGCTGTTTTCACGAATCCCAATGGAAAGATTGCAGCTGGATTGATCAGGGGGCAGGGTCTACTACTTCGAACATCATCTAGTTCAATCATGTTTAGGAAGATCCCACTATTAGAGTAGAGTAATGACACTATTATAAGAGTACTGAAAGAAGAATAGCTAGAAGGGAGGAATGTCCGATTGTGATAGAATAGTAGCCTATCTACGAATGCTATGGGTCACTAGCGGTAGTATTTGCTTTTCCTGTGACCGAATTGACTGCGAACTCAGGGCCTTATATTATGAAAATATCAGTCAATTCACTCTTTTGTTTCAGAGCTCTTGCTGAATCAGCCGAGAGGAGCAATATCTGAATCGACTCGTCCGAACCTGGTCTTGAAACAACATCAGACAGTGGATTGAGCTCCAAATCATACGTTGTGGCTACCTACGGTTGGGGGTAGATGGTTGGTTCGTAGGCATCTGAATAACCGAACGTGCCTTTCATCCGCAAGGGGCTATAGGGGCAGTTCATCTTGCCTTTCTCCCGTTTACATCGATCGTTGCTAGGTGGCCTGAGGTACTGATATATATTGTCGGTATAATATAGGTAGTAGAGTATGCCCCCATTGAACTGCGCGATACCCCAACTATTCACTCTGATCTCGCTTTCATTCCACGGCTAAACCACCAATCCAAGTCACGCTACTAGTACCAGTTTCATTGGAACCACTAGGCAGCCACCATGGAACCCCGAGGCATGATGTCGCTACGTACACCTACCATCACCCTACTATATAGAGATAGAGTTCGGTATAATATAGTTTAAGTAGTAGAGGTATGTCCACCCGGCTCTACTGCCTATATTATACCGAGAACTGATGGTGTGGAGTTGCCAGACGACTCTACTACCTATATTATACCAACTGCGGATTGGATCGTTAATGCCCGATGCGGAAATTTATCTACCGACTAAATCATATATGAAAATAATTTAGTCTCAAAATATATATACCGAATAAATTAGACTAAAGTATTGGAAATTTATTAAAAATAATTCTTGAATATTTTAAAATTTTCATTAATTAAATGAAATTGTTACTTACCACTATCCATTGAAAAAATGTAGAAAATTATGGATTAAAAAACTGAAAACCTTTTACATTGTACCGAGGGTCTTGGATGGTGTATTTCGCTTGTATATGTTGAGTACAGATAACATAATATTTATTGTGGGTTATGTTATCAAGAACTGTCATGACCCGTCCTAGTGGGGCCCGAGCTGCAACTCCCCAAGCCCACCCCCAATAGGCCAGGGGATGGTGACTAGCACCGAGTATGCATGCTACTAACATGGGAGGCATTGCCTAAAACCTATACACATGTACACACATATCCAAGCCCAGAAAGCTAAAAAGTAAAAGCTACTAACGGTGTGGAGTTCGGTATAATATAGTTTAAGTAGTAGAGGTATGTCCACCCGGCTCTACTACCTATATTATACCGAGAACTGACAGTGTGAAGTTGCCAGACGACTCTACTACCTATATTATACCGACTGCGGATTGGATCATCAATGCCCGATGCGGAACGTCAGTGCATCCAATAGTGGGCATCTGGGTTCCTTGTTCCAGGTCAGACCATACTCGGGCCCATTACGACCCATTTACTTTCTTTGGCCATAACATTGGCACCGGACGTCCGTTTGACGAGCTGTCAGCGGCGTTGGGAACCTTGGAGCGAGTTGGTCTTTTTGAGTAATACCCCACTGAGTTTTGGATTGAGATGGGAAATGGTCAGGTTGGGTCGAGCACAAATCCAACCGAGCCCCTAGAACTAAAAGGCTAATAACTCACAGATCGGGCGTCCGATTGATGTGTCATCTGTTATGTTGAGACCCCTATGATGTGGAGGACCTTTTAAATACTTTTTCATGGGACTTCATGATAGTTGGAGTATCGACTAGTAGATTGTGGAGCAGATCCTCCTGAAGACGAGCGAGCATAGTGTGGAGACCTAGTGGCAGGCTGAGACTTGACGACTGCTAACCGTTTCGACTCGGAGTGACTCGACAGGCCCAGTGGGGAGCGCCTTGGTGACATGAGAGACCCACAGTGGGGAGCTCCTTGGTGATGCAGCAGACCCACGATACTTGACAGAAGGAGTACCACAGTAGGCCACAAGGGAGAGCGCCTTGGTGATGTGGAAGACCCACGGTGAGGAGTGCCTTGGTGACGTGGCAGATCCACAGTACTCGATGGGAGGAGTACCTCAGTAGTCCAAGGTTAGTGGGAAGTACCTCTGTGTGACGTGGCAGGACTGCTGTACTCGATAGAGGAGGAGTTATCCATTAGTTGAGGGTTTGGAATGTTACTTGATACTACCCCTAGAATAAATCCCGGTGTGAGCTAAGTCATAACCTCTGTGTTTTCCTCATGATTAAGATGGATTACTTGATAGCTTAGGTATATGTATGGACATATACCTAAGTAAGGTTATCTATTGATTTCATACTTTTTGTTTTATCCCTATTGGATTATGTGAGACCTAGAGGGTCTCGAGGTACCTACTGAGTATCGTTATACTCACCTTGACACGGGCTATGCCCGCACCTTGTTGTGTTAGACGCAGACGACGGACAGTGCTGACTGAGGCCGTGAGTACCAGGACTGGACGATACATGGAGGTGGACCTTATGAAGAGTCGGAACACAGAGGAGACAGACGGATGAGGAGTGCTAAGGAGGCGATTTTTACCTACCCTTCAGATAGGAACCTCAGAGGACGACCTAGCAGCTGACTTTCCCTTTTCTTCAGTTGTGTTGTATCACAGTTGTACTTGTACTTTCCAGTTGGTCTTGTATTCTGGCCCTTTTTTACTTTCATCACTCTTTTTTTTATATAGTTTACTTAGTGTTTCATATCCAGCTGTGTTCTCGCTTGTGTGTGTGTTATAGTATATAAAGGCAATTCCTTCGCAGTTTTAGGGAATTATGCCTTTGGTGCTAGTCGTCAGTCCCTGGCCTATGGAAGGTGGGCTTGGGGTAGTCACAACATGATCCCCAAGGGACAGGTCGTGACATACAATATAACACATTCATATTACACATTAATGAATAAAGATCAAGGGATATGAATGAAGAGAAATATGAGTCTGAATGAAGAAATATAATGGGAGATCACATTATGCACCCATTATAGAAAAATGGAAAACATTATTCCCTCATTTTATTAGTAGTTAATATATTATAATATTTTCATTTTGTGAAAAAAGAGAGAGTTATTTTTAAAGGATTTTACCATTTTATTGATAGTTAAAATGTGGAAAACACCTTTGTCATTGACTTTAATTATGGGTTTGAATAATAACTGAATTTTATTAATTATCTTGCATGATTAATTTTATTTCAATTTTAATTTTAAGTCTTTTATATCATTTGATAAAATCTATTCACTAGTGAGTGGTTCCTAGAGGTGGTGAATTAAGAGTAAAAGGATTTTTATTTATTTTGGATGATTTATTTTACTTATTTATAGATTGTTTTTATTAGTTATTACAATGATGTAAATTCTTATCTTATTACTAATTTATTATTTGGTTTAATTAATGAGTAAGGGAGGAAAATTAAAGTAATATGGTATTATTTTGTCTATAAAACTAGCCTTGATACTTCTTTTTTAATAGAAATTGAAACATAATGCATCTTGGTTTAAGTAGGTTCTTATCATCATAAGGGGTTGAATGAATTAATATTCTATTAAATTTAATTAATAATGGTTAAATTTTAGGAATCTCACAACTAATCAATTCAATATTTTCCATAAGAGAATGAAATAATAATATTTAGAAAACTCATCATTTGAAATTAATGAATCATCCCTTATTTTCAGTAGAAGTAATCATTATATTAAGTTAAAATTGTATGATTGTTTTTATTTTTATTTTTATTAATATTTAAGAACAAAAGTTAAAAACTTTAATAGGTTATAAACATTTATGTGATATTTTTTCTTAGTGGTTTGAACTTGGGCTTCCATAGTTATACTATATTCTAATAGTTTTACAAAATGAGTCATGATTTAATTTCTAAACATTGGATCTCATAATTGGTAAGTGATGATGGATAAGGGAGGGTGAATTATTGACTTCACCATCTCAATCATCATTATCAGACAAATTGATGAAAAACATGAGACATTTAAGAATTAAGAATTAAAAAAACACAAACAATGAGATAATTTGAAACAACAACCACTCAATATCCTAAAAAGAGGATAATATAAAAAAATTGAAATAAAGATAAAATGTTGTATATAAGTAATTGAAATTTGAATCCAAAATATAATTACCCTATCCTTTTACACAGATTATTAAATTATTTTAATCATAATTAACCATTAATTACAAGACAATGATCATAAATTCTAGTTTATTTAGATGATTAGATACATGATTAGAAAGAATGAAACCAAAGAAACATATTTTATTTAATGTAAATAATTAGATCCCAACTTAATTTGATCTCTTACATCATCATAGGTTAATTTTGGGAATACATTAACAAAGCTATGAGCTAAAAATCCAAGTAAGGGAATGAACATAGGAAACAAGAATAACACATGGGTTAGAAGGCATAACATGATGTCATAAAATGCACGGAACATGAAAAAGATTATGGAGTCATAACATAAAGAACATGTGATCATGTAATCATGGAAACATAGGAATACAGAAACAATATTTAATATGGCATAAACATGAGTCAAGGAAGACTACATAGACTATATCACATGGTGGTCAAAGTCATATAAATGAATCAGGTTCACTCTCTGTCCAAACATGACATCTCATGAGATAAAAAATTACTCAATTAATTGGAGGATTATCTTGGTTCAAACATCATAACATGTTAATCCATATGTGTTTCATATGAATAATAAATCATAAGCAATGAACATAAGGGTTACCCGCAAAAATAAATGTGTGTCGTAATCATGTCTTAAGGCATAACAAAAGATAGTATCATAAATGTTTTCAAGAAATAATGTATTTGAATCATACATGTACACTTATAAAGAAAAATAGTCATAAATAATGATAAATTACATCCAACTGAAGTGAAAATAGGTAAAATGGTGTGTAAGAAACTTTCAAAATGAGCCACTTTAGTATTGTTTAAGGGATAATATTAAAAATATTTAAAGAGGGAAAAGGCATAATTTTTTGTATAAAACACAAAATGAAAAAATATATTTTTTCAGGAAAAATTTATTGATTTTTGAAAAATAATTATGGGTTAAAATAGATTTTGTATTTTTCATTAAAATGGGTAAGAATTTGAGAAGTTCATTTTAATCGGACTTACTTATTAGGAGGAATTGAAAAGGGAACCTTATAAAAATGTATTTACTAATAAAATAAAGAATAATTGATCTAGTTAAATATGTTTTAGAATATACACATATAATTTATGAGTATCAAATTATCATTATTAATAATTTTATTGGGTTAAAGAGAGAGAAATCATAACCCAAAGGAAAATAGAGGTTCCGAGGGAATCCCTTACATTATATTTGAAAGTGTTCTATACTTGTAATTAATGTCATGTATAATAAAATTAAATCCATTAATTTATTCATAACCTCTTATACATGTATTTTATTAATTATAAATTTATTAGATTCATTTATGGCCATTTCATTGAGTTGTAGTGTTTACTTTTATCGTTTTGGGAGTACTCATTTAATAGTTTCATGATCGGTTCACTTGTTTATAATTATAGAAGTTCTTGAGAAATGGAAGAGAAACTATAGAATATGAATGATATGGTATTAATATAATTCCATTGTTTTAAATTTTCCCATAAAACATTTTTTTCAAATATTAGTATGATTCATTAGATAAAATTTTAATGATGAACGTTAGTTTATTTTGGTGGTTTTTCGATCATCATGAACTAGTTTTGTTTTATCATTAAATATTATATATATATATATATATTAGTTCCATAATATAAAAAAATTAATACACATATTATAATCTCTTTTAACTAAAAAAAAGGTTTTATGACCGACCATGATGGCGGTAATGAAAATGGAAAACTCACCATCCATGAAGGCGGTGAATCGATACCTCATGGAAGATGTTTTTATTTTTAGAATAAAAGGAGATGAGAATAGTTTTTAAGACGGATATTAAATTAATAAAGTAACATTAAAATATATATATTTGATATGGTAATTATAATGTTATTTTTTATGGGGGTGAGGGAAGGATAAAAAAGAATATAAATTAAAAGAGAAATAAGGAGGGTTTTACCTCTTGGGTGTTGTCTCTTTAAGAACCTCTTTAAGGAACATTGAATTTGAATTTTGTTGAGACCAACAATAAAAAAACATGAGGAAGAGTTTTGGGATATGAATTGGGTTGAATATAAGTAATCTCAAAGACTTATAAGGTGTGGTGATAAGAGGTGGTGAGGGTGGTATTTATAGGGAAGGAGGCATTTTTTGTTTATTTTATTCAATTGTTTATTATTTTGGATCAAGACTATTAGTAGTGTTTATTATTGTGAATAATTATAGTAAATAGTTCATTTTATTTTTAAAATAATGGTTTTTTATTTAATTTATGACTCAGAAATTCATTTATTTACTTATAATGTTAAATACTGTAAATTACCATATTTCACTATTAACCAAAAAGTCAACTATTTTAGAAAATAACAAAAATTTCACCCTAGAAACTTTTTATACCTATATATTCCAAAAATGAACTCTATTTTATGAAAAAAAAGTTTCAAAATATGAGAAATTTATTTTTTAAATAAAACCATCATTTATTTTAAAAATACCAATTTTAATATTATAACCGATTTTTTGACACTTTAAAAATTAATGAAGGAATAATCAAATTATTATATAATAATAAAATAACAAAATATTAATTTATGAATCTATTTTGTGAAAATAAATTTTCTATTAAATAATTATATCAATTATAAAATTGTAACTATTCATTTACATTTAACAAAAATATTAATGCTGAATTTATCATTTTTAAAACATTTATTTACTTATTCAAAGATATAAATATATTATATTTTCATTCATAAGATACCTAAATTATATTTATACTTCCATACATTAGGTTACTATTCTATTGGCCGGTTTTACTAATCCAAATGGACACATTACAATTCCAATAGTCAAGTAACTATTACATCAGTATAGGTTACTTAATTTCTAGAAATGCCTCTTATTTAATTCATTCATCATTTATAAATTTTTTATTGTGTTAGATATGTGATTTTAGGTTATTTATAATATATTACACAATTATAAGAATAGTAATTTTATTGATAAAATTATGGGGTGTTATATTTGAACCCTATGAAATTTTTCCCATGAAATTTCATTTTACATACTAAGGTGAAAAAAAGTGAGGGTACTTATCCTTAATTACTTCCTTTGGTTCCCATGTTTCCTCTTCATAATAATGGTTCCATCATAGTACTTTGATTGGGTGAGTATTATTGTTTTGTAGAACTTTATCTCTATGGTCCAAGATCTTCACTAGTTTCTCCTCATAAGATAGATCGTTTTTAAATTGTACCACCTCTGAATTCAGTACATGTGAGGAATATGGTATGTATTTCCACAAGAGGGATATTTGAAATACATCATGTACTTGAGACAAAATTATTGGAAGTGCTATTATATAGGTCACATCTTTAAAATGATTAATAATTTCAAAGGGGGTGATGTACCATGGACTTAGATTTCCTTTCTTCCTAAATCTCATGATCTTATTCTATGGACATATGTATAGGAATACCATGTCTCAAACCTCAAAATTCAGTTCCTATAGATGTATTTCATCATAGCTCTTCTATCGACTTTGGGCAGCTCAAATATGTTGTTGAATGTTTTTCACCTTTTCTACCATTTCTTCGACCATTTCATGTCCTAGAAGCTTACATTCATCGACTTCATCTCAGCATGTCATTGTTATGCATATTTTCCTGTAAAGTAATTCATATAGAGCCATTTGGATAGCCCTAATGGACCGAAGGCCTTATTTTTTAATTTATTATGGATAATCACCCTTTTAAGGGTTGAAGGGGAACCCAAACATGACTCGTAGCCCCAAGGCACAAGGCCTGACAAACCTGCAATACATGACCCGAAGGCCCAGAGGCATATCATGCCCAATACATGACCCGTAGGCCCATCCCACTTGAACTACCCCTCCCCAGATTTCTACTTCATTGATCACCTAGCTCCCCACCTTGCATTGCTGATCGGTTAGCATTGCCCCGTACAAAGCTTCACGGTGCCTGGTCCCGATGGTGGCTGTCATACCCTCTCATTCTTCCAATCCGGTTAGCTCTGCATCTGGTGGCTGCTACTCCTATTTCTCTGATCTTCTTCTGGGGCATGTTCTATGTGAACTGGGCTACTCCATGGTTGATGTGACCTGAATTCCCTATGGCTCGAAGGCCTTTGATGGCCCGAAGGCCCTGGAGACCTGTAGGCCCAAACCGGTGGCCCAAAGACCCAAATCGAGGGAATAGTTCCGGATGCTATAGTACCGAACAGTGACTACTACAGTGACTGTTATAGTGACTGCTATAGTACTGCTACAGTGGATACTACAGTACCCCGGAAATTCACCTCCACCCAGTTTTGAACCCGGGTCTCTTGGATGCCAAGCAGGTGCCCTTACCACTCGGGTACGGGCTCGTTGGCATAGAGCCATCTAGATACTAGGATGGAAAATTTTATTATAAGATAACTCGATCAGAGGTAGATATTGGCCCCATCCCCCCTTGAAGTCCCATAGAACAATCTTTTAACATTTATTCTACTATCTGAATAGTCTACTCAAATTGGCCATCTGTTAGAGGATGACAAGCCTTACTAAATTTAGGTTCGGTATTTAGAGCATGTTGGAGACTTTTCCAAAACTTGGAGGTAAATATAAAATATAGATTAGATACAATCAATGGTGGTACTCTATACAGCCTTGCTACATCTATGATGTATATCTGTGCAATTTGATTGAGTGAGAACTCCTTTCAAATTGTGATAATGTAATCTATCTTTTTAAGACAATTCACAATGACCCATATATCATTATTCCTTATGGATTTCTTTATAATTCCAATGATAAATTCCATGGTGATGTTTTTCCATTTCTATGTTTGTATGGTTAATGGTTACATCATTACCATATAATTTTTCCTTCCATCCTTCTCTTACTAACATACCATACATTTTTATGTATATTCAGTGATCTCCTTCTTCATATTTCCCCACCAATATCACTCACTAAGATCTCTATACATCATTTTTCTCCCTTAGTGAATAGAGAAATTTGGGTTATGTGTATAATTTATAAGATCCTTATTTATCTATGTATTAGATGGTACACATAGTTGTGACCCAAATCTTATGGCTACTTCCTCATCAGAATTTCACTCAGAGGATTTCCCTTTTATAATTGTTTCCACCTTATTCTGAATTTCCATGTCATCTCTTTTATCGTCCTTTATTTTATCTATAAGAGATAGTTGAGAAATAACTTCAGAAAGGATTGATGATGTTCTTTCCTTAATGATTTCCATGTCTGTCCTTTATAGTTCTAAGAAGATTGGATCATATAAATTTTCATCATTGATAGAGTTGTAGGATTCTTTCAACATAGAGCATCTTCCACCTTATTTTCTTTATCAGGATGGTAGAGGATTGAGAAATAATAATATTTTGTGATCTCTAAACATCTTCCCTGGAATATATTAAGCTCCCTCTGAATGAATATATATTTTAGGATCTTATGATTAGTATATATCTCACACTTCTCTCCATAGAGATAATACTGTCAAATTTTGAATGCAAAGATCACATCCACTAACTCCAGATCATGCATGAGATAGTTTTTCTCATCAATGTTTAACTTCCATGATTCTCATTCCATTACTTGATCATTTTTCATCAGTACACAGCTTAATCACATCTTTGAAGCATCGTTGTACACTGCAAGAGTACCCCACTTGTCGTAAGTGTGAGTATGGGGCAGTGATAAGCTTTTTTTCAACTCTTTGAAGCAGTCTTCACATTCACTAGTCTGGATAAAATTTACTTACTTTCAAGTCATCTTGGTTAGTGGGTTTTACAATTAGGATAAGTTCTTTAAAAAATTTCATTAATGACCAGCTAGACCAAGGAAACTACAGATGTTTGTTACGTATGTTGTCTTAGGATACTCTTAGATTACCTTTGACTTGGAAGGCTCTGGAGATATTTCTTTACTGGTGACAACATGCCTCAATAATGATAATTCCTACATCCAAAACTTGTATTTAATATACTTTTCATAAATTTTCTCCCTTTCAAATTCTATAATGTAGTATTCAAATTATCCTCATGTTTCTCCTTGCTCTTGGGTATATCAAACTATCATCAATAATGGATACCAAAAATTTGTTGAGTTAATATCTAAAGACTCTATTCATTATGTTCATGATAATTTCTAGATCATTACTGAGCCTGAAGGAAATCATAATGAACTCATAGTTTCCATACTTTGTTCTAAATGTAGTATTGGGAATATCTTCCTTATTCACCTTTAGTTGCTGATATCCTGACTAAAGATCCACCATAGAGAAATACTTGGCCCCATGTAGTTGATTGAACAATTCATCTATCTATGGAAGGGGATATTTTTTATTTATCATAATTTTGTTGAGATCACTATAATCAATGTAGAGGCTCATTAATCCATACATCTTCTTGATAAAGAGGATCGGCACACCCTATAGTGAAGCACTCTAGTATATAAAACCCTTGTCCAGATTCTCTTATAATTTCTACTTCAGTTCTTCTAACTCAATGGTGTATATTTTATAGGGTTTCTTTGATATAATAATATGTCCATGTATAAGTTCAATTACTAACAAAAACTCTCATTCAGGAGGAAGATCAGTCAATTCTTCAGGGAACACATCAATCTAGTCCCTCACAATGGTCATGTCTTTGAGCATAACAGTCTCCTTTTTCTCAGTAATTTTAGATAGATATTCTTTATCATAAGGTAATAATATCTACAATTGATATGATGACTCTGAAGTAGATTCATCCTCCTTCTTACACTTGTACATAATTGGAGGATTCCTTGGTATGTGAAGAGTAATCTCCCTTTATCAATAGTTGATGTTAGATTAATATAAAGATAGTCAATCCATGCTCAATATAGCATCAAACACCCCCAAAGAAAGTAAGATAAGGTTTTCTATTATATTTAGTCAAAAAAATATCCAGGGAGGATTTATATACTTTGGATGCAATAATTTTCTCATTCTATACTATCACAGATAACTAAACCTCTATATTTTGAGGTGGTGTTTGAATAGTTATAATAAATTTTCAAGATATGAAAGAATGTGTAGAACCATAATCAAATAGTAAATTATCTATTATTTAATGGATAACTAGTGTACCTATCACCACATAATTTTTAGGCTCTACCAAAAAAGTATTGATAGCATATTCCCTTCCTTATTTTCTTGGAAGTTATTTTTGATTTCCTCTAATAATCCTCAACTAAGGTAAATAGCTCACATAATGCCCACATTCCTTGTACTTGAAACACTACACTACAGGATAAGTGTTAATCTGAACCTTCCTTTCTTCCTCTACATTTGTGGGATTCTTTATATCCATTCAAGAGTTATTATCTAGATTACCCCTTCTTCTACATTTGAAGAATCTCCTAGTTCCATTTAGATAGTTCTAAGGATGCTTATTTCCACAATTTTAACATAGGGGATGTTGGTTTTTATTTCCATAATGGAATTTATCTATTGATCCTCCCATACTAAACTCAATTTTATACTTTTTATCACCAATCCCATGAGACCACTGAGAGTCTTTGATCTCTATTTCAACCTTAAAGGCACAATGGATAATCTTCTCATAGTTTTCAAAGTCTCAAATATCCAATTATTTTTGTAGAATCAAATTTAGTCTTCAAAAAAAGTGATTCACCTTTATTTTAGTGTTCATGAAAATCCATAGTAATATCTTGTAAGTCTTGTGAATCTTTCTTCATACACCCCTATAAACTCATCTTTATTTTTCTTCAGTTTGAGTAACTCCCTATCCAACTAAGACTAAGAGTTTAGGGAAAATATTTATTGAAAAATATTTTCTTGAAATCATCCTATTACATGGAATCATTTTTCTTCTTTTAATTCATGTTATTTATCACTTTCCACCACTCATCATCTTCCCCATCAAAACGATAAACTTCCAGTACAACTTTCTATTCTTTTAAGCATTAGAGGACATAACATATCTTCTCAATGGATTTAATCAATTGTTCCAAAATTATGGGATCGAAATATCCACTAAAAAGGAGAGGCCCTTGTTGCATAAAGGATTTTATTGTAACCTTATATTTCTTAGGATAAGGATGGAATTCTACATGATTCATGTTATTATTAATAACTTGAGCTAGTTGATCTAGTTCTATCATTAAGTTTTGAGCTCCTATTCCTATCAGGTTTGGAATTTAATTAGGTCAATATTCACATTTCCTATCACATTGATTATTATAATGTGTTATCCAATTTCCCTCTATTTACAATTAGGAGGATTGAATAATTATTTAATAATAATATAAAAAGTAAACTTTTAACATATATGGAAAACATATAAATTAAAACAATATCCTATATTTTTTCCCTAAGTTTCAATATAGGTTATCCATGTTGATAGAATTATACCTAGGGTTTTTAATAAAGTTTTATAGTTAAAATCTACAAAACTAACTTGATCTTTCTTTGATAATAACTATACTGACCCTATCCTTTTACACATATTATTACATTATTTTAATCATAATTAACCATCAATTACAAGCCAAGGATTTTAATTTCTAGTTTATTGGGAAGATTATATATATGATTAGAAAGAATGAAACCAAAATAAAACATCTTTTATTTAATCACCATAATGATCTCATAAATTTCTTTGATATCTTACATATGCATGGGATAACCTAGGGAATGCATGAACAAAGGGATGAGCTAAAAAAACCAATAAGGTAATGAAAATAGGAAAAAAGTATAGAACACTGGTTAGAAGGAATAACATGATGACATAAAAGGCATAGAACATGAATAAACATATGGAAGAATAAAATATAGAACTTGTGATCATATAGTCATGGAAACATTGGAATGTGGAAGATACATATAACATGACATAAACATGAGTCAAGGCTAACTACTAAGACTATATCACATGGTGGACAAAGTCCTATAAAGGAATCAGGTTCACTCCATGTCCTAACATGATATCTCATGATACTAAAAATTACCTAATGCATTCGAGTGGTATCTAGTTACACCCATCATAACATGTTCAAGAATATGTGTGACCCGTGAATAATTAAACATAAGGAAAAAACATTAGGTTTACCCAAAGAAAGAAATGGTTTTCATAATCATGTCTTAAGGAAAAACAAATGGGTGTATCATAAAGGTGTCCATGAAAGAATGGAATTAAACCATACATGTACATTAATAATGTAAAATTGGAATAGATAATGACAAATTATTTCCAACTTAAATGAAAACATTTAAACATAGTTTTAAAAAACTTTCAAAATAAACCATTTTACTGCAGTTTAAGGGAAAATATTGAAGAGACTTAAAGAGGAAAAGGCATAATTTTCTATATAAAACCATATATTAAAAAAGATAGTTTTTCATGATATAATGAGTAATTTTAGAAAAATAATTTTTTCTTAAAATATATTATGGAGTTTACTTTAAAATGGGTATGAATTTGGGAAGTTCCCATTAATTGGACTTTCTTATCGAGAGGAACTGAGAAGAGAACCTTATAAAACATGTATTTCTCCATAAAAGAAATAATAATTGATCCGTATAAATATGTTTTGGAAAATAAATACCTAATTTATGATTTGTACATAAGAATAACTAAGAATTACACTGGGGTAAAGAGAGAGAAAGTGTAACCCAAAGGAAAAATATATGTTTTGAGAGAATCTCTTACCTTATGTGTGAAAGTGTTATGCACTTGTAGTTAATGTCATAGATAACCAAGTTAAATCCATTAATTAATTAATTAATAACCTATTATACATATATTTGACTTATTATAATTTTATTAGGTTCATTTATGGCCATTATTTTGAGTTATAGTGTTTAATTTCATTGTTCAGGGAGTGTTCATTTCATGGTTTCATGATTGGTTTGCTTGTAAATAATTATGTAAGCTCTTGTAAAATGGAATAAAAACTCTAGGAATATAATGAGATGGTATTAATAAACTTATATTGTTTTAAATGTTCACCTGAATCATTTTTTTCAAATATAGGTATGATTAATTAGATAAAATGTTAATGATGAACGTTAGTTTATTTTGGTGGTTTTTCAATCGTCACATACTAGTTTTGTTTTATTATTCAATATTATGTATATATATTAGTTCCAAAAAATAAATAAAGTATTAATAAATGTATTATAATTTATTTTAACCCAAAAAATATTTTTATTATAATCCATGAAGTTGTTAATGAAAAACAAAAACCCGTCGTCCATGAAGGCGGTGAATTGACACCACATGGACGATGTTTTCATTTTTAGAATAAAAGGAGAGTAGAAAAGTTTTGATGATGGATATTTTATTAAAATAATAGAATTATATTATATGTATGATACTAGTTTTATCATGTTTTTTTGGATAGGATAGGTGAGGTAAGTATAATAAAATAAATTAAATTAAAATATAAATACGGAGGGTTTTACCTCTTGGGTGTTGCCTCCTTGATAACCTCCTTAAGGGACTTTGAATTGTTCTTTTAGTGAGAAAATAAAGACCATAACATAGAAAATAGGGTTGGGAGAGTTATTGGATAGAATATAAGTAATATTAGATTCTTAGAAGGTGTGAGGAGAATATGTAGTGAGGGTGGTATTTATAGGGGAGTAGAGGGGTGTTTTTTGTTTATTTTTTCATTTGTTTATTATTTCAGCACAAAAATATCAATAATGTTGATTTTTGTGACTCAGTATAGTAAATAGTGAATTTGAGTTTTAACTAATGGTTTCTTACATCATTAATGACTCAAAAAATCATTTATTTACTTATAATGTTAAATAACATAAATTATCGCATTTCACTATTCACCAAAAATTCAACTATTTTAGAAAAATACCAAAAATCAATACTAACCATTTTTTGACATGTAAATTCAAAAAATGAACTCAATTTTATGAAAATAATTTTCTAAATATGAGAAATTTAATTATTAAATGAAATCATCATTTATTTAAAAAAAATACTAATTTTAATATTATAACTGATTTTATGACACTTTGAAAAATTAATTAAGGTCTCATAAAATAATATTTTCATCAAAAGAAAACAAGATGTTAATTTATTAATCTATTTGGTGAAAATAAATTTTATTTTAAGTAATTATTTTAATTATATAATTTTAAGTAAATATTTACATTTTACAAAAATATCAACACTTAATCTATCATTTTTAAAACATTTATTTTCTTATTCCAAGATATAAATATATCATATTTTTACTCACAAGAAACCTAAATTTTATTTATACTTCCAAAGGTGATTTCATTATTCTATTGGTTGATTTTACTATTACTAATGGTCACTTTACTATTCCAACAATCAAGTAATTAGTCAATCGGCATAGGTTCTTTAATTTATAGAAATGCCTCTTATTTCATTAATTATTTATTTATAAAGTTTTTATTGTGTTCTATATGTGATTTAATTTTATTTATAATATATGAACAATTATAATAATGGTAATTTCATTGATAATATTTTGGTTTGTTACACAAAATAAAATGAAGAATAATAAAAACAAATATAAGGATCAATGAAAATGTCAAGAAATAATGGGAAAAGGGCTAGTAAGGGTCATTTAAATTTATTGGTTAGTTCTCAATCTAAGATTAATGTAATATATATTGATATGAATCAGAAAAAACACATGGTTATAGAGTGTGAATTTCACACTAACAACATGTCATGGAGGATAAAGATAACAAGACATTCATGTTTGGAGCTTATGGGTCCCACTATGTCATGTAATAGGTTTTTACTCATTGGGTCAATAAGTTGGGTGTAGGTTTTGTTAAAAACTGAGGTTAAATTTTTTCCAAGTTATGAAAATTAAGTCTTTTATTTGGAAAAACAAAATTGGATGAAATTTTCTTACATGTAATTCAACACTACATCATGATGCACACCACACTATGAAATATCAAAATGATAATTTTTCATATATTTTATAGAATAATAGAGACTAGCAATTGAAATGACACCATGGTTTGCATAATAGATCACTATAAATAACTATTATAGAAACTATAATGTAATGATCATCATGATAAGAAAAATAATATCTCAAATAATAGAGAAAATTTATATTAAAATGTGTATGCGGTTCATAAGAATATAAAATAGAAATATAACAAAAAAATCCACATATATTATTAAACATATGTTCTATCCTTGAAAAAAAATTACATAACATGTTTCTATGAATTTAATATGGAATGTGAGATGTTTGGGTCCCTTATTGATTTTTTAGTGATCAGTTGTAGACCAACTCCCTTTTCCAAGTCATTCTACCACCCAAATAAAACAACTATACATGGAGAGAGTATTATTTTAAGATCTCGTAGAAGAGTGAACAAAAAAAGAACAATAAAGGTATAAAAAATCCATCCATTTCAATTAAGTTTGAAAAAACTTATTGAAAATTATTCATAACTTTAAATTTTTCATCTCTTGTGTTACTTATAGAAAGTTTTTTTGTTTTTCTTTCTAGATTGCTTATTGAATATGTGTTTCCATGTTGTTTATTTAACTGGTTTTCTTAAATAATCTTTGTTAATGTTAAAAATGAAATAAAACATTATATTTTAACATTTTATTGAGACCAAAAATCTATATTTATAGATAAAAATAGATACAATACTTGATAAAAATGGGAAAATCATATTAGAGACAAAGTAAGTCAGATATAGTTAACCTAAAATGTTGAGTGAGATCTTATCAAAAAAATAATCATAAGGAATAATGAGTAAAGTATGACCAGTATGTCATAGAAAGTAATTAGACCTATTATCACTGAAGATGTAATGTTTATTTTGAATCCTTCTAGAAAAAACAGAAATAAAGAAAGAAGATGAGGATGGAAGGATAGACCATGCCTAAGTTTAAGGGGATCATGAATATATAAAGAGAAAAATATGATGAGAGACAATGAAACAGACTGGGTTACTATTATAGTATGAAATGTGGACCAACTCACAAATCTCCCAGAATGGGGGTTATTTTAATATTTTAGGAGTGTGTAGAACCCCAATGATATGAAGAGACTAATGCAGGAACTGAAGGGGGAGAATGTGAATAGATATTGGGTTGTGGGAGACAACATTCCTTTCATTATCACTATATATTAGGAATGGGATAGTTGATCAAGGCACCAAATCCATGCTTATGGAAGGTAACATTGAAGGTGTGCCAATTTTGGTCCCAACTGATAATGGAGTTGGAAATGATTTAGTTTCTAAGGCCTATTAATGTATATGGATACTCATGTTACTGAAACTAAGACATTTTGGATTTGGATGGGTGATGGATATCAAATATTTTCACATTAAAAGCATGATGTTCTTCCTATAAAATATGGATACATAAGGATTGAAGTGGAATATTAACTTTTCTATTTAACACTGCATGAAAATATTTAGTACTAGGAATGTCTTGGTTGAAAATTATTGGGGCCATTACTGCTCATTGGAAGAAATTTTCTATGAACATTGAATTTCAAGGAAATATAATTACTCTTCAAGGAATTTAGAAATCATTGGAGCTACCTTTATATTTCAAAAATATTTTTGGAAGTGGAATTTATTTTCTCAAGTTCACCAATTGGATTCTAATTTGGATGAAGTAATAGAGGGATCATAATTACAACCCAAAAAAAGTGGATAAATTACATTAAAAAATTATTAAGTATAATAAGATGTTTGAAACCCATAAAGTGTTTCCACAATGGAGATTAATAGATCATAAAATAAAATTTAAAATAAAAAGTAGGTCCAATTAATGTGAGACCTTATAGGAATTTTCATCAATTGAATGATAAAGTGTAAATAAAAGTGGGAGATTTTCTTGATACCTAAATAATCTCACAATACAAAATAGTTTTCCCGTTCCATTATAAAATAATTTGATAGATGGTTTATATGGGACTACATATTTTACAAAATTTATTCTTAAATTGGGATTTGATCATGTTAGAGTAAAGGAAGGGGTAGTTAGAAAAACTTAATTTTAGAATCATGAGAAGAGGGTTCTGAGGTACAATGGAATTGGTGGCCAGATGCCCAAAATGTTTTATCATTTATTTAAATGGGTATTATCTAAAAAACATTATGAAGGTAACCTTAGAATCTATTAGAGTGGATATTTCAAAATTAATTTACAATTAATTTGAAACAAGAATTACCTCAAACATGATAATTATTCTTAGTCAATTTTAATGTTGCTCTTATTTTATCATTGTTATAGTGGATAATCTAAGTGGTGATTTCTCTAGTTTTATCCACAAGTAATCCATAAATATCTAAATAGTGATCTTTGTATTCTAAGTGCTAACATAGAGTAACCCAATGTCTTACATCGTTCATTTTCAATTTCAACAATAGAATTATATTATTATCTCTTTTTTCTGAGAGGGGGGTAGGGGTAATTTTCTCTCTTGGGATTAAGATAATTTATAGAGTTTATCCATTATTCATAACAACACACTTTCATTATAAAATGATATAAGATAGAATATATTATTATGAAAAATATTTGATAAGTGTGATAAGGATATTTATCAAATATTATTTATAACTTATTCCCTATGCCTAATAATAATAATAATATTATTATATCATATGATATACACATATTTAAATATCATTTTTTAAATAAATAAATCAATATTTATTTAAATGATATTAAATAAAATATATCATTTTTAGAGCCTTTTAACAAGACCTGTCGATCATAAAAATTTATCAAACCTTGAATAAAAAATAATTATTTAAGAAATAAATATTTTTCATTAAATAAATAAATATATGTTATATTCACTAAAATTGAAAATAAATATTTATTTTAATATTTAAGTAGCAAAAAAAATATTTATAAGTATAAATTTATTCACTAAACTAGAAAATAAATATTTATATATTTATTATCTTATGAATAATAAATAAGAGATAATATTTAATTAACTTATTCTAAACTCGAATGTATGGTGATTGAATTTATGTGATCAATGATATCTTAATTAATAGTATTTTGAAAGCTGATAATAATATTAATTTTTAATATTTAAATTCAATAGAATTTAATGAGATTATGGATACACTTAGTTTGTAACCATCTAGGCCTCTTTCTAAATGACATTAGGTAAATGTACCAAAATTTTAAGATCATCGTATAGCAACAAGTCGAGATACCAATCATTAAATAAGTTAATTTCTCAATGAAAACAACTTCTTATGAATGATACTCTATAATATAATCCATTATTCACATTATCTCATCATGTAGGATTCATACCTATATCATTAGTCTTTATTTTTGAATTATAATTCTTTGAATTTCATTAATGAACTCATTGGGGAACTACCATGGTAATGGATTTAATCATATAGTTTTACTTAAATCTAAGGTCCAAAGATATATCTTCCAATAACTCAGAAAGGGAAAATACTTTTTTGACTATTTTAATTAAATTCATATCATTTATAAAGTGTGTAACGTATATTACCTCGCTGTGAGTATATGTCATAGTGGTTTTTATCTATAAATCAAAGTACATGATTCGTGATACATAATAATAATAATCTCAAGTATAAGGACCAATACACATGACCATATATTGGAATATCCAATGAAACATATATATATGGAATTCTTATTTTCATTTCATTTCAAGTTCCTATAATCTCTTTTATTAAAAATTACCAAGTCTGAACATAATGAGAATAAGACTTAAGTTTTAACCCTACAACGCCTGATAGTCAAACATCCTTTGTGTGTCGTTAAATATATATTGTCTAAACCAAAGGAAATATGTTAAACAATATTGTTATATTCATTCTAGGTTCCTGTTATAGTGAGGAACTACTATAACCTATCAATATGATAATTACTCTAAGAACATTATCACATTAATGTTATACAAAATAATAATAATCCTATGATAAGATATTATTAATATTCTATTAATAAAATGTAAAAAGTTAGTTGGTTATAGGGAACCAACTACAACATATACCCACTTTCATTATATCCAAATCATAACTAACAAATTGATAGCTCTTACATTATAAAAATACTTCTTTTAAGGAAGGGCTATAACTTTTAGGCCTATCATGTTCTCTACTATAGCTACTCTACATACTATAACTTTAATCTAGTAAGAAAACCCCTAAAAAAGTGATATAACCTATTATATAAACTTTATATATTGTCTAAAACCATAGAAATAATTTTATCATATTATATATTATGATAATACTTTACTATCTTAGTATAACTCCAAAATCTAGAATAGATCATTGCTAAATTACTTCTTAAGCTGCATTAAAATATGTTATGTACTCAATTTATATAGATATGAAAACCCCTGGTTTCAATAATATTCCCTTTCATGTTTACATTATATTCAACCAAGCCTTTCATAGATATTATTAAATTATTTTTAATATAAACATACATTAAATAAAACAAAATTATTGAGAATCTTAGTGTCTTTTGAAAACTAAGTTTATAAAACAATAAAGTAAAACTAAAATAAAAAAAAATTATTTTAATCTTCATAATGAGATCCTAAATAACATTGATATACTAAAACTACATAGGCTAACATGTATAATATATAAAAAAAGTTTTGTTCTAAAAGTCACAACAAGGAAATAAACAATATTATGAGTCATAACAGGTGATTCAAACAACATAAAATGATATCATAAAAGAGAATGCATGTCAATAATCACATGGGATAATAATATAATGAAGATGGTATTATATGGTAATGGAATGATAGGAAAATGGAAGAGAAGTATAACATGATATAAACATAATTCAAGGATAACTTCCAAGACAACATCGCATAGTAGATATTATCCCATAACATATTAGGTTTACTCCCTAATTGTAGAAAAAAACTTATCAATTGACAAAACCATTACCCAATTCATTACAGTGATATCTAGGCACAACCAGCATGAAACATACATGATTATGTGTTTCCAATATAAAATAAATCATAATTAATAGACATAATAACTACCCATGTAATAAAATGGGATGCATACTCTTACCTCATATCAAAATCAAAAGATAATTCATAAGGAAAACATTTGAGAAATGAATATAAATCATGTATTACCCTATCGAATGAATGGAGAATAATCTGGGTATATATGTGAGAGAGAAAAATATATATATTTATATATATATATATATTTATTTATTTATAATCATTACATATCATTAAATATATATAGAAAGATATTTAGAGATAGAAAGTTTATAACCCAAAAAAAAGTGGTTCAGAGAGATCCCTTACCTTAGGTTCCAGAATCAGATTCCACTTTCACTTAACATCTGGTATAATCAAATAAAATTCATTAATTACATAATTTAGGTAATTTTACATCAATATTTTACTAATTATAATTTTTTACATTCACTTATAACCATTTTAATGAAACATAAAGTTTAATTTCTCTTTTCTGAGGGTGTTTGTTTCATGGTTCCAAAGTCAAATCAGTTGTGTATAATTATTGATGCTCTTTTGAAATGAGAATAAAATTACAAAATTGAAATGAAATGGTATTAATATAAAAATGTATAGTTAAATGGTCCTAAATTTCCCTTTGTGTTCCAATATTTTAATGTTTCAACTAGTAAAAATTTTAACATTACACGGTTAGTTCATTTTGGTTGTTTTACTAACCATCACAAACTAGTTTTGTTTTATTTAATATTATGTTAATATATTAATTATAGAAAATTAAATATGATATAATATAATTATTATCATATTATTTAAATATAATAATACTTTTATGACCATCATTAAAGTTGGTGTAAAAAATGAAGTACATTTTTCCTGGAGCAAAGAACCAACCATATTGTAAAGAATTTTCTCATTTAAAAAACAAAAGATTGGAGGGTAGAAGATAAATATTACATTAACACAATAAATTCCCATTATATTATTAATAACTTATTCATTATTCCAATTTTTATGTGGGATTAAAGTTGATGGTGTATGAATAAATGAAATTTAAAAGAGAAAGTTTGATAATATTACCGCTTGAATATCATCTCTTGAAATACTCCTTAAGGCCCTTTGGGGTTTGAATTTTTGGATGAGAAATGAATATACGGATTTGGGTAGAGATGTGAGGATAAATTTTCATATAAATTTATAAATCAATAAGTCTTGGAAGTTTTGAGGATAAGGGGTGGATAAGGGTGGTATTTATAAGGGGAGGAGATGGGTGTTTTTGAATATTATATTCATTTGATTATTATTTTGGATAAAAAATATCAATAGTATTGATTATTGAAACTATATACACTAATTTATCATGTGAGTTCAAAATAATTTGTTCTTAAAACTTCCACAACTCAAAAATTCATTTATTTATCTTATAATGTTAAATATTGGATTTTACAGTATTTCACTATTCACCAAAAAACAACTATTTTAGAAAAAAATCTAAAAAATCACACATACCATTTATTGAAATATAGATTTAGAAAATAAAATCCTCATTTAATTGAAAATATCAATTTTAATATTATGATCGATTTTCCAACCCTTTGAAAATTTACTTATAGTCTCAAAAAATTATCTTATCATTACAATAAAACATAATATTCATTTATAAATCCATTTTATAAAATTAAACTTTTTTAAATTATTATATTTATTATAAAATTGTGATAAAAACATTTATGTATTTATAAAAATGCAAACACTTAATTTATCATTTTTAAAACGTTTTTTAGTAGTGACATAGAATAAATATATCATATTTTAATTTTATAAGATTCTTAAATATTATTTTACACTTACACATGTGAGGATACTATTCTAACAGTCATTTTACTATTCTAATGATCATATTACTATTCCAACACCCAGATTTTTAACATTCATTTGGTATCCATAACTTCTATAAATACCACATATTTCATTCATTCTTAATTCAGATCTATTTTCTTCAAGGTTATATACATTTTAAATTTCATGATGAATATTGTATTGCCAATTTGTTTTCTCACTTCTATAGTGTTTTTTGTGAGTGTAGTTATTTTAGTGGATTGAGTATATCCAAATTTTTAAATTTTATTTTTCTAATTTTCTATTTTTTGACCCATTTTAAAATTTTCAACTCTTATAGCCTTTTTTCTTCTTTAATTATAATGTTTAATTTATTATAATAAATTTTACTTGGTTTTATCATATAGTGCATATACATTATATTATATTAATTAATATGTACCAACTATATAATTAGAGGTAAAATTATATTGATAAGATTATGTATCATTTCATTATTCCCCCTTAATATATCTCTCACTCGAAATTTCATTTTACTTACTAAGAAGAAATCAGATGATGGTACTTATGCTTCATAGATTCCTCCAGTTACAATGTCTCCTCCTCGTACTTTTGGTTTCTCTATAGTACTTTGACTAGGTGAGAAATCTTATTGTCTATAACCTTATCTCTATGTTATAAGATCATCACAAGCTACTCCTCATATTAAAGATCATTTTTTGTATGTACCACCTCAGATTTTAGAACATGTGAGTAATCTAGTATGTAAATATTGAAAAGGGATATGAGGAACATATCATGTACTTGATAAAGGTTTGGTAGGAGTTTCAATCAATATGTCAAAACTATGATTTGATATAGAATCTTAAATGGGATGATTTACATAGGATATAGCTTCCCCTTATTCTCAAATATCATGAGTCACTTTCATGGGTATATACAGAGGAACACTTTATCTCCAACCCCAAACTCTATGCCTCATAAATGGTTGTCAAAATAGCTCTTATGTTGATTTCAATAATCCTTGATGAGATGCATAATGGTCTTGACCTTTTCTACCATTTACTCAATTATTTCAAGTCCCAACATCTTGGTTTTTCGAACTTCATTGTAGCATGCATGTGTTCTACATTTTTTCAATAATGGGAACCGTATGGATCCATTTGGATGCTTATGTAGAAACTATTATTGTATTATAACTCAAACAGAGGAAGATATTGATCCCATCTTCCTTTAAAGTTCATCGAGCATACTCTCAACATTTCTTCAAGTGTATATATAGACTACTTAGATTGACCATTAGTTTTGGGGTGATAATATATACTGAAGTTTAACATAGTTTTTATATAATATTGGGCACTTTTCAATAACATAGAGGTAAATCTTAGATATCAATCAAATAAAATAGAAATTTTTGTTTCGTACAACCTCACCACTTATCTAATGTATATCTATACATTTTTATCTAGTGATAATTCCTATAAAATCACAATTAAATGAGAATAATTTCTATCAAAATACACTACAATGCATATAGAATTATTTCCTCGATGTCGTTGGAAGACTAGTGACAAAGTAGATGGTGATGTCTTCCCATTTAAATGTATGTATGGGTAATGGTTTCATCATTACCTTAGATTTTTGACTTTCATCCTTCACCTACTAATACTCAAAGAACTTTGATGTATATTCTGTTATGTCCTTCATCATATTGTCCCACAAATAGTTATCATGGAGATCTTGATACTTGTTTGTGCTCCTCGAGTGTATGGATAAAGTCTACATATCTTCATTATCTACCACTCGTTTTTTATCTCATTATTTTATGGTACACATAGTCGTGAACCTAATATTATGTATCCTTCATCAAAAATTTTTAACATTGAGGATTTACCTTTTCATATATCATACTCATTTTTCTAAATTTCAATGTCATCTCCTTGATAATACTTTATCTTACCTATAGGGAGGGTTAAACAATTATTTGAGAAATGATGGGAGATGTTTCTTCCTTTATGATTCCCATTCCAATCCTTTATATGTTTACGATGATTGCATTCTTCTCAATTCTCTTCATTGATAAGCTTGCAAGATCATTTCTACTTATAGCATCTATCACATTATTGTATTTATTAGGATGGTAGTAGATTGAGTAGTCATAATCCATGATCATCTCTAACAATCTTCATTGGTGTACATTAATCTCCTTTTATGTGAATTTTTTTTTCTCTTATGATCCATATGTATTTCCACTTCTCCCCAAATATATAATACTAATAGATATTTAATGTAAAGATCACTAATTCCAACTACAAATCTTTCATTTGGTAGTTCTACTCATAAAATTTGAAATTTATTGAGGCATAGGTTAATTGATTTAATGTTCAAATTTATTACATATCCCAATCCCTTCTTTAAAGCATCATTATATACCATGAAAATTACCCCACTTGAGGGTATCGTGAGGACCATTTCAGTGATAAGACAATTTTTTAATTCTTTGATGCTCTCTTTAAATTCATCAATCCAGAAAAACATTACTTCCTTCTGAGTAAGTATTTTTAAAGGGTTTTATAATAGTGAAAATTGTATCACAAATAATTGGTAATACCTAGCTAGTCTAAGGAAACTATGGATATTCATTATAGATGTCGGTATGTGAGACTCCTCAATTGCCTTTATCTTAGAAGGTTCCACTGATATCCCTTTTCTCATGATATAATACCCCAAGAATTATACTTCATCCACCCAGAACTCACCTTTTTTTTACTTTTCATGTAGGTTTTCCTTCTGAAATTTTTTTAGAATTGTATTCAAATTATCCTCATGTTCTTTCTTACTTTTGGAGTATATCAAAATATCATACATAAAGACTACCATAAATTTGTTTAGTTGATCTATAAAAACTCTATTCAGTAATTCCATATTTTTTATTAAAGATTTAGTGAGTCTTAAGGGCATCACTATGAACTCATAGTATCCATACCTTCCTCTAAATGAAATCTTGAGAATATCTTCCTTCTTCACCTTTAACTAATGATATTCTAACATAAGGTCCACCATAGATAAATAATAAGGCCCACATAGTTGATAAAACAAGTCATATATCTGTAGAAGGGGATAATTTTTATTTATCGTGGTTTTTTTATGTTCATTAAAATCAATGTAGAGTCACATTACCCCATATTTTTTCTTGAGGAAGATGATCAGAACACCCAATAGTGAAGCACTCGTGTGTATAAAATCCTTCTCTAGATTCTCTTGTAACTTATTTAGTTCTTCTAAATCAATGTATTTAATTCTATAGGGAGACATGGATATGGTAAAATATCCATGTATATGTTTGATTTAGAGATCAACCTCTCAGTTAGGAGGTTAACCAGCAAACTATTTAGGGAGTACATTAGCATAATCCCTCACAATAGGCTTGTAATTAATCCTGATTCTATTTATTGTCTCAATCATTTGAGATAGATATGATCTCTTAAAATGAAATAATATCCATTCATGAGATTGATATTATAATAGTGATTCATCCACCTACTTATAGTTGCAAAGAAGAATAGGATGACCTAGTATGTGAAGAGTGATCTCCCTCTCTTAACAGTTGATGTTGGATTTATATAAGTATTTTCAATCCATGGCCAATATATAATCCTACTATACTAAATAAATTAAGATGTAGTTTTTGGGAAGGATGTGTCCAAAAAACATTGACTGGGGAATATTTATATACATGGGATGCAGTAATTGATCCATTTACTACTCCCATGCAGCCCAACCCCCATGTTTTGAGGTTATGATTGAATAGTTCTACGAAACGTACAATTTATGAAAGAATACATAAAACCATAATAAAAAAGTAACTTCTCAATTATTAAATGAATGACCAACGTACCTATCAACACATCATTGTTGGGATCCACCTCAGCAATTATGATAGAATATTCCCTTCCTTGATTTGTATTCCTTAGAGGTTATTATCATTTTTTATCTCTGACAACCCTTGGCTTAGGTAATTTTCTTGCATAATTGCAATGTTCCATGATGTTGAAACATTGTACCACAATCTAAGTGTTAATATAAACCTTATTTTCATCTTCACTATTAGTGGATTTTATAATTTATCTTCAATAATGATTATCCTAGTTCCCCTATTTTCCATAATCAATACACCTTCCATGTAACACCTTGTGATAATATGATAAAAAAATCATATAAATTAATTTCATTGGATCATTTTACTATATGAAATAGTGGGTTTAAATGAACTATGACATTTAATTAAAATATTATTATTTAATTTTATTGTTATCACATTATAGATAACCATGCTTTTATATATAAATATCACATATCTTTAGAAGGACATTCAATAAATTTCATAAACACACACTATAAGATCATAATAGTTTAGTGTATTTAGAGACTATAAACACAATACTATTATTTAATGAAACTTCTTCAAAATATCCCACAAATATCTTCTCACATAGTGATCCTTTTTGTAATTACCTATCTAAACCTTTCTTCATAACCTAGGGAAGGAAAATTAGAAAGGGTGAGCTCAAATACTCTATAATTGTAAATATATGAGATATAAATATATGATCATGTGAAATAATAATATAATCATAAGGGTATGTGATCATGAAAATAACATATAAAGTTTATACCCAACCTTTCATAGATCATAAACTTGTGTCATGTGATAAAACATTATCATTTCCTAAAACATGTCCCATAAAAGTGAGAAATCATCATAAATCAATCATTAACCATAATTTCACTTCATAAAAGTGTGGAACCATCATAAATATATAAAAACCATTTCATATTTCAAGGTTAAATACCAATACCATCAATATAGTGGATCAGGACTTATCACTTGTTTCCCATTATGGATCCGGAGGCACATGTTTCCCATAGTGGATCAAGATGAACCTATTTCCCATATTGTATCAAGCCCATCAACTTTTTTCTCATCGTAATCTCATGAGATATAAATCTATAACCAATTAATTGGAGGTAGATATTATTATCACCCTTCTTATAATTAAAATAATACTTATTTGTTCCAAAATATCATAAAACATTCATCATATCATCATATCATAACTCGTGTAAAGAAAACAAGTTTCATAAACACTTAATCAATTCACCATAGCATAAATCATGAAAAATAAATGGGTATCATAAAAATTGCATCAATTAAAACATTAACCACCCATATAAATAATAATTATGGTATCAATAAATCTTATTCCTAGTAAAGCATAAGTAACATCAATGGATGTCATGTTATATGGAAAATAATTTTGAAATATAACATGGAATATTTCTTGATGAATATATCCTTTTAAAATTGAAAAACTGTTTTTAAAAAAATAAAACATTTTTAAAAGCATTTTCTTTAAAAATAAACTTATAATCTTAAAAATTAATCATTAAAAATCATTTAAAACATTTCTTGAGGGAAATATCCTTTTTATTTTAGAAAATTAATTTTTAAAACAAAATATTCTTAAAACATTTTGGAAATATGTTTCTTAAAAAAAAAAATTTTAAACCTATAATGTAATCCTTAAAATAATTATTTAGTCATGATTATGGAAAATACCATTCATGTCATAAATGTTAAAATAAATATTTCTTTCAATTTTTTGGTAAAAGATAAATGGGGATTTTTTGGAAAATGACATGAATATTCATTTTAAAACATTTTATAAAAATTTAAAACATGGGTAAAATTTTTATTAATATATCATTTTGAGGATTTAAAAAACATTTTTAGAAAACCTTATTTTGGAAGTAAAATGATTTCCATTATATGATAAAAGTAAAGTCATGTTTCCTTATAAAAATATTTTTAACTCTTGAGTACATAAAGAGAGACAAAGGATAGGAAACCATGTGTTATCATGACATAACCAGTGTATAATAAATTTCATGAGTTTCTTTAGAGATGAATCATAATATTTCATCATCTAAATCATATGCATAACTAATCTTGATAAACAATGAGATTATATCATAAAATCCTTACAACTTTGGTAACATTTATACCATAAATACCATGAATGATAGATACTAAAATGTATATTTAAATCCAAATAATTTTTAGGATATTAATTATAAAATAAATTCATGGGTATTGTATACACCACATAAAAGAAACACATAGTAAATATGGCATATGTTACATAAAAAATAAGAGTGAGACAAAAATCCATTACTATAATTATTGAATTCCATTGAAAACATTAGAACATAATTTATAATAAATATAAGTTTATTATTAATCTATTATAGAAACATAATTATATATATAATTCCATATATGATTTAATTATGACCTTTTATTACCCTTTTATTTATAATTCCTTGTTAAAGTCACATTCCGAATAATAACTACTTTGTTTTTCGTGTATGTTTTGATTTTTTATTCTTGGTCCTCTTACTTTGATCATGGTTAAATCATATTCAAAATGTTATACATGATAAAAATATCATATATATTCATTATATATTTATTTATCTTGATCCATAAATGTTATATATAGAAAATAAAAAAAAATTGTCATGGAGATGGTAGGTCATATGTACACATGAACGATGTTTCCATTTTCCAAAAGGAAAGAAATATATAAAGATAAATAATATATTAACATTAAAAAATAATTTTATTTTATATATTTACATTAAACAAATCCATATTAACTTCCATGTAAATTATAAACAAATCACATCACTTTGCAAGGTGGTAGTTTAATGTACACACCAACGACATCATCGTATTCCCATGGAATTTAAGTTAAGAAGGAACATATGATATCATTATTAAATAAGAATAATATTATCATAAATATAATATATAAAAAACAAATACATCATTATATAAATCCATTAGAGGTAGTTATGGAATATGAATAACATCTATTCGTGAGGTGGTAGTCCGACGTACACATAATAGATGATTTCGTCACCCATTTGATGGAAGTGGAGAAGGATTTAGTTTATTAAATTAAAATTATAATATCTTAGTATATTGAAGATAAATTTTTTATTATAAAATAATTGTTTGATAATAATTTATAAATGTCTATGAATAAATAAAATAAAATGGTCGGTTAAGGATGTTACTAATTCTTCAGACAACTTTTTTTTATTTTTACCAGAAGGATTCTTATAGGGGAATTATGAAAAACCTAGGGATTATAGTATGATATGAGGAAATTAAGTATTTTATTTTGTTAGTTATTTTAAAAAAATGGGTTTTTATGTGTGAAGAGGATAGGAGAGGGGGTGTCCTTTTATTAGTGAGGTGAGTGGAACACTTGTATTTTCTGAAAATAATAAAGTGTACCCATAATTTTCACATTCCAAAAGGCTCTAAAATAATCCATTATTTATCCTATAATATATAAGGTCTAAATATTTCCAAATAAATTTGTTTTTGATATGTTTTTTGTGATTTTAAATCCTTGTATTTTAAGTTTAAACCCCCTATAAACCCTTTTTACCTTAACTACGGTAAATAATTTTTACTATTTTTACTATTAATTGTGGTAAAACATTAAGTTGTAATTATTATATAATATAAATTGTTAATAATAAAAATATTTAATCCATTTTTATAAATTTAATTCACATAGGTTTCATAATTTGATTAAAAATTTATCCTGAAGACACGATGAGAAAGTGATTTTCCAAAGGGAAAATGCTCAAATGTTTAAAAAGTATTTATATAAAAATTCAGTATGAAATTGATTAAAATGAACCAAATTTGATTAAGAGACATATAATTGAATTAATTTTTCCTTTAAACTATCTTGAAATAATTATAAATTTTTTAAATTCTTTAAAAGAACTAATAATTTTTAATAAAAACTAGTATTTTTCACTATTTTTTTAAAAAATAATCTTCTGAGAAAATTATCAAAAATTCATCCTAAGATAATTTTTGGCCGAATATTTCAAAATATAATTTAATTTTTTCAAATAAATTTTCTTAAGTAAAAAAACGAATTTTAAAATAATTTTGTAAAAGGTTACAAAAGTTTTTTTTAAAAAAATATAGTTTTAAGCATAAAATTGGATTTATTATTATCTCTTGTCTACAAAAAAACATAAAATAAAAATTAAATATTTGATTGAATATGTAATATATAAATTTCTTTAAAATAATTCACAAAAAGTGATTTATTTAATTTATTAAGGTAAAACATGTATCTGAGCATAAAAATAATTTTTCAGAAAAAGATTCCCTTTATTTTCAAATAGTTTTTATCTTTACTTATAATTAATTGGTCACCCAATAATTTATTATATATAAATTTTTGAACCATATATTTTAACAATTTAGTAAATCTTATTCATTCCTATCATTCCAATGGTTAGGTTATAACTGTCATATTAAATAATAATATTTTAATAGTTTTTCATGTTTCGTTTAACCTATGTGTTGCGTGTTACATAGGCTAACACCAGTGTTCCATTTAATGAAAGATAAATTTAGTGTTATGTGCAATGAAAGCTAAAATTGGTTTTTCATGTAACACAAGAAAAACTTAGTGTTTCTTGTGATGCAAGATAAACCTGGTACTGCATGTAATGAAAAATATCTAAAATATTAAATTTATTTTAAACATATATATTTTGAAAAATATTTTGGGATTACATTATACCCATATAAAATTAATTTCAACCAATAAATTCATCACTTTGGTACCAAAAACTAAGGATAATTCTACCTTATTATATTCTTAGGTTCTTGTGTAGCTTCTTCATGTTGGTGGTTCTATCATAAAACTTTGACCAGGTGTGTGGTATTGTTCCGTAACACTTTCAATGTATGATCCATAATCTCAACCAATTGTTCTATATAAGAGAGATCATGCTCCAGTAGTAAAACCTCTAAATTTAGTACATTTCAAGGATCATGTATGTACTTCCACGGGAAAGGTACATGGAACACATCATAAACCTAAAAGAGGTTCGGTGTAAGTTCCAAATGATAAGCTACTATCCCGATATGGTCATGTATTTAAAAGGAACCGATATACCTAGGTATTATTTTTACCTTATTTCTTCCACAAAAATATTAATATAAATACCTTATCACCAACCTTGAATTATATATTACGTAGATGATTATCAGCATAACATTTTATTCAATATTATCATGTCCTTAAATGATATCGATTGGATCTAAATTTCTATGCCATATCATAATCTTGCTCATGTCCAAATATTTATCTTTATGCAACCTCATTTTTTTAAATTGGAGTTATACATTCCTTTCCATATGCTCTAGTGAAAGTTATTTTTGCAAGAAAACACAACTGGTGGAAGGTGTTGATACCAACCACCTTCGAAATCCATAGAACAAGATCTTAGCATATCCTCTAAGGTTTTAATTGTTCTCTCAGACAAACAATATATCTAGGGATGATACATTGTGATGAAACTCAACTTTTTATCAAGATATTATTGATGAGTTCACCAAAACATTGAGTTAAACTTCAGATCTCGATAAAATAAAATTTAATGTGGTACTCCATAAAACCTTTCCACTTTCTTAATATATATTCTGGAAAGGATATTTTGATAGAATTCATCTCTTAAAGCAATGAAGTTTTATGACTTCATAAGGTGGTTAACTATAACCCATAATTATATCAAAATCAAGTATAAGATAATCTATAAAGGTTACCAATACCTTTAATAATTTTTCTGCAAACATTAAAGTAATTCCAACTTAAATAACTTTGTCACTAAAACAATTACAAAACCAAAGGGTTTTAATTTTATAAATACCTCTTAAAATATCCAAATTCTTGATAAACTATGATCATATAAAACCTCAAAAATGGGTTCCAATGAGTTCGAACTTATGATCAACCATAAACTCATAAACCCTGAATGGTATCCATAACTCTTAAGTTAATCTTATAGGGATACATATACACTTCCAAAAGTAAATTTGTCATTTATTCCTTATAAAATCTCTTATCTTAAATAAATTTTTTTTTATTTGAATCTTAGGTTCATCCTTGTGCCAATAAAATATAAAATATGATTTAATTACTCTATAATTAATGTAGAGGTATATAATCACATTAAATTTCACTAAATTAAGAACAAAAATATTTTCATAGGGCTCATTCATACAAAATAAAAAAATGAAATTATCAAATAAGTAGAGGAGGGTAAGTGTACTCTAATATCATGATTCACTTCATCCATTGTAATTTCATAAGCTTTCACATTTTCATTTATCTTTTATGGTTATTTTGTCTTATCATCCATATTATCCCTTGAATTGGCCCATTGATTCTCATAATTCCTAAACTCCTTTAACTTGAAACATTGGAGTGTGGGTGGTGAATTTTTTGGCATACTTTTCTCCTCCATTTCATTAATCATCCCATTAATAAAATTTTGACATTCATGGAATTTATGGCCTTCTTTTCCATATTTAAAGCACCACCCAATTCCATTCAAGTAATTCCCTTGATGTTTCTTCCCATATTTCTATCATATAGATGGTTATAATTTTATTATACCACTTGAGTATTTATATGACTGAATATTCCTTTTCTTATCAAAACCATAGGAATGGTGGGAATATCCAATTACCATTTCAAACTTCAATGATTATTGAATGACTTATTCATAGGTACTAAAGTCCATTATATTTAATGAGTTTTTAATACTTGGTTTTATGCCACCAAAGAATCGATCAATTTTTCTTTTAGGGATGATGATTAAACTATAAGAATACCATGTAAGTCTTGTAAATTTAGTTTTATATGTACCAATAGATTCATCATCCTTTTTCTTATTATTAAGAAATTACTTCTCTATATTTATTCATAGAATATGTGGGAATTAAAAAACTAAGAAATTTACCCTTAAACTCTTCCCATTCCACTGATTCAGTTTCTTTTTGTTCCCTTATGTTCTTAATAAGAGTCCACCACTGGTATGTTTGTCCTTCCTAATGATAAATAGACAAAATTAATTTTTCATTCTCCTAATACTAAAGAATAGAATATAACTTTTCATCGGTACTGATCCATTACTCAGTAACTAGTGGATCATTACAACCACTAAAAGAGGGTGAAAGCTACCTTGTGAAGGACTCAACGGAACATTGTCCCCTCCTTTGCTTGTTTGGAAGTTTTTGAATGGTTCAAAGCCTAATAATTTTATGTGAGAATAGAAACATGGTTCTTCATTCCAAGGCAAATCATTTAAATATCCCGCACACTCATCATTAACATGGTTCCTTCAGATTCCATCCATTGACTAAAACCAGAAATCATACAATGAGAAATAATAATCATTGTGGAAAACCACATAATCATAAAAATTATTTATAGGATATATAAATTATGACAAGTTATTTTAAATATATGATACCTTAGGCTTAATCAAGGTCATTCAAGGTTATTATTTAAATCCTTAATGATGATCCATAAAGAGTTTGTAAATTTTTAAAGAATAGCCCCTAGGAATATCAAACCAGGTGTGTAGCAAGGACTATTTTCATGAACCAGGTGATGATTGAGTCCATATAAATACACCATTTTCAGTGTTATTGACCCTATATACCTCTATTTAAGAGCCACATATACTTTTATTTTCAAGATAGGGAAGTAATTTTTTGGAAACTCTACTCTATCATTCCCCAAAATTCCATGATATTTTCCTATACTTAGAATTATCCGTAGACATATCCTTCAACATATCCCTATAAATATACTTATACATATCCCTAGGGATCTCACTAATGTTTTTCTAATACTAATCACAAAATACAGACTAAACCATTCCAATGATACCAACTATAGGACCCAATATTTTATATATAAATATCACATATTTTTAGATGAATATTTAATAAATTTCATAAACTCATACCCAACGACTATAATAGTTTAGAATCTTTGGAAACTACAAACACAACATTCTTGTTTAATTAATTATCTTTTAAAACTCCCATAATCTTCTTCTCATAAGTAATCCTCTTAGGAATACCCTACAAAAACTATTCTTCATAACCTAGGGCAGGAAGCATAAGAATGATTGAGCTTAGATGATCAGTAAGGGTTAGCGTAGGATATATAAATCTATGATCATATAAAATAATAATATATGAATAAGGTTATGTGATAATAACCATAATATAGTAAGTTCATACCTAACCTATCATAGAACATAAACATGATTCACAGAATAAAACATTATCATTTCATAAAACATGGCCAAAAAGAGTGAAAAATAATCATAAATAAATCATTAACCATAAGAACATTTCATATAATTGTGTATCCAAAATAAATATAGAAACCCCATTTCATATTTCAAGGTTAACTAACAAGACCACCAACGTAGTGGATTGAGAATTATCACCTATTTCCCATTGTAGATCAGAATGCACCTATTCCTTATAGTGGTTCAAGAGACACCTTTTTCCCATAGTGGATCAATTCCATCAACTTGTTTTCCATTATTATATCATGAGATATAAATATTTACCCAATTTAGGGATATATATGTCCCTCAATTATTATAATTAAAATGATACTTATGTGTGCCATAATATCATAAAACATTTATCATATCATCACATCATAACCTGTGTAAAGAAAATGGGTTTTATAAACATTTCATCAATTCACCATAGCATAAAACATGAAAAATAAATGGGTTTCATAAAAACTTCTTAAACATAAACATTAACTATCTACAGAAAGAATAATAATGGTATCATTCTATCTTATTATCACAAACCAGTATAAATACCCCGGTACTCTAATACCTAATCTAGCACATACATGGAATGAAGGGTGTTCTCGATCCCCACAGGTTGGTGACTATCCCCTAGCATCATAAAAGAAAATATGGGAATGTTTTTTAATCAACATAGGAAGGAAAAGACACAATTTAGTATGATCAAAATAAAACTCAACAGGGAGAACAAGTATCGAAAGTCAAACATGTAAGTAAACCCAAATTATAAGCACAAATTACTAAAAGATGAAAGATAAAAACCCAAGTCCCAATGGACATAGATCTCTAATTATCAAGGAAAAAAAATAATATCCATTTACAAGTGATTATTTACCCTTACTCAAACCTGAAAAAGATAATCTACAAACACTAGAAGGCATATGTAGGGTGTAAGATAAAATCACAGTAAGGCCTCGCCAAGGATTCCATAATAATATACAACAAATAATTAACCAAAAATAATGCTTTCAATTTTAAATAAATAAAAATCATAGTACAAAATAATATTTAAAACAAATCATTCTTTACATTTAAATTGATAGAAAATATTTCTAAAGAGTGGATTAATAAAAAATTTATATAAAACGGTTTATAGAAATTCACAAGGCATGTGTAAAATAGTTTAAAAACAATGGAATATATATTAAAATAATAATAATGGAAAAACATGGACATATTATAAGAGTTATGATAGTTCCAGGTTGCGGGATCCTCACATACTCATATGATGATAATGGAAATGTGAACACACATCTCCCTAACACTGGCCAAAGAAGAGTAACCAACATCCCATTGGGGAAAATATTTTCTAATAAGTTTATGTTTGGGTTTTAATGCATAAATCCATTGTTGTGGAATTCACATCCTAGAATTTTTGTCCCTAATTACTCACTAACCATCTAGTCTAGCATGTTCTA
This sequence comes from Viscum album, assembly GCA_963277665.1. NCBI lineage: Eukaryota > Viridiplantae > Streptophyta > Magnoliopsida > Santalales > Viscaceae > Viscum > Viscum album. Next base: position 391,514,015 of record OY728147.1, on the reverse strand, counting down.
TATAATAATAAATAATGGGAAAATTATTTCAAAATATCTTAAAATATAAATATCCCTTTTTCTATTTCAATATACCAATTTCTCTTTAAAACCCAAACATGGGTTTTTAAAAAATTTATTCCTTTTTTAAGGATAAAATTAAAAAATTTCTTATCAAAACAATTGAATTCATTTTGTAAAATCAATTTCACATGATAATTTCACAATTCAATTTCAAAATTCTATAAATTTCAAATCACACCCCAATTCATTGGAATTAGGTATTTTCCCTAATTTTTCATGCCAAATCACATTCAAATTGTAATTTAATTGAATTGGGTTTTTCCTAATTCAATTTCAAAAAAATAAATTCCATAATCCAAATGAAATCAATTTAATTGAAATCAAGAAATTTAGTGTTAAATATGTTTCCCAGTCCTAAACAGAACCACCTACCGAAATAAAGAGGTTATGCCTCACATCGCCCGTAAGGTGAAACTCCAACGAAGAACATAGGAAATAGAGATATGATAATCAAACCTAGATTCAAGATCTAAAACAATGGATATTATATCCTCAACAATATGGGGATATATTAAACCCTAAGGATGATAGAGGAAAGAAGAGGGAGAGAAGGAACGGGAAAATAAATCTTATTGGGGAGATATCGAATGAAGTTTTCCTAGATTCGATCAACTTCATAAAGTTTTTGGAGGATACAAAATAACTTTTATGGATCCTATAAGGGATAATAAATCACGTTAAGGTCGAATGGGATCATTCATCACTTAAACTAGGGGTTTTGGGATTTAAAAAAAGGAAATTAAAATTTCTCATACCCATGGTTAGGTAGTCAGGGATGCAAGGTTATACAAACTATGTGCCCTAACCATGAGCCCGATGTAGTGGGGTGCATGGTTTCTACAAGGTGGAAACATAGTATTTCAAACCATGCACCAACCATGAAAACCCTCACTATTTGGGTTTTCAAGGTTTACCCTAGGTGGGGGCATGGTTTGGGAAAATCGTGCGCCAACTATGCACATCCTACAAAGTTCTAAATATTTCCAAATTTCTTCCCAAAAAAACCCTTAAACAAGACCCAACCAAAGCATGATCAAAAGAGGGGTTTGGGTGTACCTGAAAATATTAATAGGATATTACAACCTCTCTACCGTAGAATCTTTATGTCCTAATATTTCATGTTAAAAATATTCCATATAAAAAATATGTGGCCACTGATCTCTCATCAGTGCCTCTATCTCCTAAGTCTCATGAGTATGAGAACCCCACTACCATAGAAATCAAACCAAAGGAATTTTTCTCCCAAAAGTCACCTTGGATTCAAAATCAACTATCTTGAATGGATGCTCAGTCACAGATAAATCAGGATTGACATCAGGAACACTCTAGCTCAGAACGTGTGATGGATTAGATATATTCTTTCATAGCTATGAAACATGGAACATTTTATGTATCGACATAAACTGTGGAATAAGTGATAAATAATAATACACTTTACCCACTTACCCAAAAACCTAAAAAAGTTCTAACAAAATGATGATAATGTTTCCCTTTCCTCCCTATTCATCGATGAACCAAATGAGGTGAAACTTATTAGAACATATGATCACTGACTAAAAGTTCCAATGGTCTATAATGAAGATCAGCATAATACTTATATCAGCTTTGTACCGTCAACATTCTATGAAGAATAAAATGAATATTTACTTTTATCTCTTGAACCAAGCCTGGTCCAACCAATGAACTCTCACTAATCTCTGACCAACACAATGAAGATTTATAAGGTTGACCATAAAATGCCACAAAATAATCCATTCTGATCACAGTCTCGTAACTATTTTTATATGAAAACTCAACCACCCCTACATGGTCATCCCAATATCCATCAAAGTCAAGGATTTAGGATCAAATAATATCCTAAATAATCTATATGGATCTTTCTATCTGGCCATCCAACTGTATATGGTATGTCATTCCTAAATGAACCTGAGACTCCAGTGCCTTCTGAAGGCCTCTCCAAAAGTGAGAATTAAACCAAGGATCTCTATTAGAAACTATACCATATAAAACTCAATGAAAATGCACAATTTCTTTCACATAGAGATTTCCCAACTTCTCAGCTTTTGTTGTATCATTAATGGGTATAAAATGAGATGATTTGGTCAGCTGGTCGATCTCAATCCATATCACATTATTCTTTCTCTGGTTACATGGAAAACCAACCAAAAATTTTATAGATATATTATCCCACAACCAAGTAAAAACCGGAAGTGGCTGAAAAAAACTCAATTGTCTCTAGTGCTCAGCCTTGACCTGTTGGAAAGTATAACAATGAGAGATAAAATCAGCAATGCCTTGTCTCATACCCGGCCACCAAAATCATCGTCACATATCATAGAACATGTTTTTGGTTCTTGGGTTCTCAAAACATTGGGAATTATAGAAACCCCATATAACTACTTTCATTACCACTAAGAGAACAATAAAATGATTCCAATAGAATAGAATTCCCTCTATAGAGAATGGCCATTTAGAAATGGTCTCCCTACCAAAAATAGAGCCTTTAATGATATGAAACTAATCATCAAGCTACTTCTATTGAAGAATCATCTCGATAAGAGTAGAAGTTAGCTGAACACTAGCCAAAATTACCTCAACCCCTAATTCTTGAACTCTAATATGCAACTATGAAAAATTATTTATCAAGTTCCACTCTTCTGATGATTTATTCATGGATTGGATCAGAAGCTTCATGCTCAAAGCATATTTTATGACATTCCATTTCCATAGGGTATAGGTAATATTAAAATAAAAATATTTCATGTATTCCACCCAATGCCTCTTTTAGAGATTTAGATCTTTTTTAGAGAAGGTATAAATCAAGATCTTGTAGTTAAAAAACATAGAAAACATTTCTCCAAAAAGGTAATGCCTCTAAATCTTAAGTGCATGCATCACAACTACAAGTTCAAGGTTATGGGTAAGATAATTCTTCACATGTGACCTAAGCTTCTGAGATCCATAAGCAACAATGTGATCTTCCTACATGATAAAATAGCCCAAACCCAAACTTGATGCATCACAGAAGGTCGCATTGCCCTGTCCAACCTCTGGAATAGTTAACACTAGAATAGTAGTCAAAATATGTTTTATCTTAAAAAAATAACTCTGTAATTTCTCATCCAAAACAAACTTTACTCCCTTCCGTGTTAGGTAAGTCATCAGAGAAGTCAACTTTGAGAAGTCCATTATAAACTAGTGATAATATAAAGTTAAACCCAATAAGATCTGAATCTCAAAAACATTTTTTGGTTGCTCCCATTTCATAATAGCTTTATTCTTTTTAGGATCAACTGAGATACCTTTTTATGACAACACATGTCCCAAGAACTTCACTTCCCGAATCCATAAAATCCCAAGAATGCTCAATATATAATAAATATAAAACACAAGTATGACTATAAAAACCTATCTCTCTCTTCATTTTGAGGGTGTAGTAATATCCATAACATAAGATAAAAGCTACATATAGAGATTTAGAAGATTCTCAACATGAGTCGAAATTAAAGAATGAGATGAACCAACATCAAATAAAGCATTCCCAAAAGATGAATAAATAGTGATGGTACCTTTCACTATTTCTGGACCCGTATCTGCTTCCTCTAGAGACTCTACCCCTATGTGAAGAAACTTATTTTCAGATACCTCTGGCTAGAACCCATCTTTTCGTGAAGAATATTCTTATACCGTGGTTTTATTATGCACTGATGATCTCATGCCACTATATAGAGTAGAATATACATGTAAGAACTTATTAAAGTGACCTTAGTGTTCGCAGGATCCAAATATCTTCAGTGCCTTAGTACAAGAATGTTTTGAGTACCCAGGTTTTCCAAACTGGTAAAAAATCAAAGAGCCTCTACCAAGAACTGTAGGAGGTATAGAAAAACTGAGCTGCTGAGAACCACCACAAGAGTAATAATGCTTTCTATTATTTTTATGTGAACTAACAGAAATTAAACTAAGAGAAAAAGGAACTCTTGTAAACCCTAACTTACTAGCCAACTATATTTCAACCATCAACACTCTATCCATAACATCATCATAAGAAGGAAACTTCAATAAGAAAACCAAAGAACAAATATTATTTTGAATTCCCATATCAAAACATTGAGTCTTGATCTTCTAATTTGACACAAAAATAGGCAAAAACTACACAGTCTTAGAAAAATGATATTGATATTCTATCACGGTCATGTCATCCTGCTCGCACTTGAAAAATTCAATAGCCTAAGCCAACACCATCTATTATGGATAGAACAGGTTAGTGATAATAACATTAAATTATTTCCACTATAATCTCTCATGCTAATTCATTATCACCATCATGTCCCACCATCTCTTACTAGGTCCCTCTAGCATTAAAGTGTCACATTTCACCTTGATTTTATAAGGTGCTTCTACAAACTCAAATAGAGGTTTGATATTTCTTAACCAATCCTAATCCAGTTGAGGATCATTAAAGCCTTGGAACGTGAGTGGATTTTGGAAAAGTAACTCTTAATAATGAATTCCAAATTCATACCTATAAGATTCCATAGTTTTAGTATGAATGGGAATGGGTGTATGTTCTTGCCCCAAATCATGGAAATCACGCACAATAACTTTGTAGGGAAAAAATTCCTCAAGGTAACATTGAATCATTCATTGGATTGATTGTGTTTGTTGACAAAGAGGATTTCCTTGGACATTAGTGATGTTCTAGAGATGTTTTTGATGATATATGTTGAAAAAGAACCATGAAAAATTAATGGATGATATGGAGGTGTTACAAAAGAATAGATACAAGGTGGAACCGTTTTCCAGTGTTTGCAAAATTTTTGCGCCTAAAAACCAGGAAAATAGAGAAAGTTGTTTTTAGAAAAGGAAGTTGCATGCAAGATTGAAGAAGGTTTGGAAACTTGAATGTAAGGTATGTTTCAAGGATCATAACATCTAAAAATGAAAAATTCATGAAGTTTGTGAAATAATGGAAAATGTGCACAAAATATGTGGTTGTGCAAAAGAAACTTGTGCACCAAATGTGACGTCAAATTGGGTTTTTAGCACACAGATGGAATCTTGCACAACTTGTCGAATCTTCCTCGTAAGGGTTGGTGATACCTATAAATAAAAACTTGACCCCCTGATTTAAAGTAGCCCAACAATTAGAGAGAATTCGAGCTCTGAATCACATAATATTTGTAAGCAAATGGAGTTTCATGAAAGAATTGGGGTTGCACACAAGCTAAGGAATTTGAACATAATATTTGAGTTGAACGTAGGATTAAAGTTGTGCACAAAATTTATTTCATGAAAAATGTTAAATCTTGGATGTAAGGCATTAAAGTTTCATGTAAGGTGTAGTAAGGGTTACTTGAAAAATTTTCAGTTTCCCAGTACACCTATGGTAAATCATTATTCATCGGTGGATGAAAGAGGTACATCAATAGGAAATTTGCATACATTGAAGGATTAATTAATTTGATATAATTAAGGGACCTAAAAGTCTATAAACTATGATTGGATCTTCTGAAGAAGCAGTAATCACAATTCAGTTTAGAGATCAGTGATATTTCAAATTGTGATTGGTTGTAAACCAGGAGGGATAGTGAGTCCACCCCGAACATTGTAAATAGTAGTGTTATTTTAGTGGATTTGGTTCATCAGAACATTTCTATTGTATACTCCTTGGACATAGACCAATGAGGGTGAATCAATTAAAAAATGGATGTGTCTCGTGCATGCTTTAATTTCTGTTCATAATTTTATATAGGAAAGAGAGAGAAGAGATTTTTTTACAGCAAAACAAGATCAAAAGGGGCAGTTTTTTTAATATGTCATATCCTGATTCACCCCCCCCCCCTCCTCAGGGTATTTGACCTAGTGGACCTCACAATTTTTACCAAAGGGAAAGGTTAATATCATTGTTTCACTCTCAATTAAGGTCACCAATCACAAAGGGATTCCGATCTTTGATGGGAATAATCTTCAGTTATGGAAGAATCGGATGCAACACTACTTCTGATCCTTAGAAATGTATGTCTTCATAGTAGGGATGCATATTATATTAGCCGATATCAATATTGGTGCTTTATCAGAAGCTGAAAGAAGGGAATTGGATGTTGACGCCAAAGGAATCAATATTTTAGGGGGATCCCTATCCAATGAAATATATATGAAGGTGATGCCATGTAAAACATCACATTCCATGTGGAAAAATCTATTGAAAATAAATAAAGGTGATTTAAAGGTCATAGATAAAAAGATGAAAGTTTTTTAAAACAAGTATGAATATCTAAGAATGAAACCAAATGAGTTTGTTGATAAATTCTTTGATAGGGTAAATATTGTAGTGGAATACATGCGAGGTCTTGGATAATTCATAGAAGATATAAATATTCTGAAGCATATCTTGAGTAAACTTCCACCTCAGTTCAATCTAAAAGTTTCAATATTGAAAGATAAATATTTAGAAGAGCTGACACTAGATAACTTGCAGAGTACCCTTGCAGCATATGAAATGAAAAATGATGATAACTATGTTATGGAAAAGTAGAAATCTAAAGAGGTGGAATTAAAGGCCATGAAGAAGATCTCTATTGAATATTATCAGGAAGAAGAAGAGATAGATGATGTGATCTCATTACTTTATTTAAATCTGTAAAGAGGAATTGGAATGTTTAAGGGGAAACTTCCACTTTCTTGATTTATATGTGGAAAGGTTGGTCATCTTGCAGCAAGGTGCCCTAAGAAGTTAAAAGAAGATGATGAGGATGAAGTTAAAATCCATATGAAAAATTATTCAACCTATGTGAAAGGAAAGAGAAATTTTAAGAGAAATTTATTCAAGAAAAATAATCTTCTTTCACATGAATGTGATAGTTCAGATGAATCAGAGGTTGAAAATGTTGAAGAGATAGATAAATGAAAAGATTGTAGAGCAAATTCTATAGTGGAAGTTGTTGGTAATTCTTTGAAATAAAAAAAGAATCCAACATTAGTGAGGAGGAAATTGAAGGAATAATTGATATAGAGGTTGAATTAGAAGTATATATTGATGAGATAGATGTTTGGATATCCAAAATGATGAAATACAACAAAGTGGATCGTGATGCCAAACTCTACATACAGTGGCAGGATGAAAAGATGTCTGAGTTAATAGAAGAAATTGACAATCTCAAGTCTTCATTGCTAGTGGACTCAGAAATAGTTGGTGAGCACAAACTCAAGTTTGAAGAACAGATAAAGTAAATTGATGGTTTGAATAAAATAGTGAAATATCAAATCAAATGCATTAAAGAACATGAAGAATAAGTCATCGGTCTATGATGAAAAGTTAAGGATTAAGAAAAAATCTGGATCCCCAATGTGACATCGGGAAAGCAGATCCTTCAGAAGATAGAAAAGTTGGAAGTGGAGCATAGAGGTCTAGAATAATGAATGAAACATTCAAATCTAAGTGATAATGCTAGTATGGGGCTTGATCAAAAATAGAAAGAAATCATGGTTGAAGTCATCTTGTAAGCACCTACTCTGATATTGTAATTTGAATTGGGTACGTAGAAGTATCATAAGATTTATATAACTAAATAGATAACTAGAAGTGTAGAAGTAACATGTAGAAATGAACCTTACATCAGGTTTTATTGTTGGGGAAAGATGGAAAATTCACAAACGGTGTGTTCCATAGCCAGGAGATATCGAAGGGAATAAGAACAATAGTGGAAACCAAACACAATGAAATACTCTAGGATATTTTTTAAGGGATATTGTTTTTTGTTGTAGTGGATTTGGGAACATGGCTAGATACTATACATAATCCATTCAGAAGAATGTTTCAAAGGATAATCAAAGTAGTCACAAGTAGTAAATCAAATAATCAATAGGTGATTTGAGAATGAAAAATAGATTTTCAACTTTGCAGGATGAAGTTTATTTATTATATTCTGATGAAGATCAAGGTTTTAAATCAATATTGAGTATGAATTCAAAATATGGACCAGGAATAAGAGAGATGAGAAGGTATTGGTTATTGAAATTTCCCTTAAAGCATCAGATCATTTTGGTGTATGGGTCCTTGAAAGTGGTTGCACATCCTATATGAAAGGGAATTAGGATCTTTCTATAGGTATAAATTATTAAAAATAAGGATTTTTCAAATTTGGAAATGATAAAGGCCTAAAGATAATTGGTTTAGTAAAGTCTGGGTTTGGGGGGAAAGAAATGAAAGTGTTGATATCTTAGTAGTAGAAGGTCTCAGTCACAACTTGCTTATCGTTAGTCAACTATGTTACTCAGGGAATTCTATAAGATTTACTAAGAAGATTTGTATTGTCAAAGTAATAGATGGTGCAATTGTTCTATAGGGAAAAAGGAAAAAAGGAAATATATACCTTGTAAGTGGGGAAGAATATATGTGCCTTTTATCCATAGAGGAAGAAAACAATTTGTGGCATAAACGACTTGGTCATATACGCCAACCATCCCAAGAAGATATAGTAAAGTGTGATGTATCTAGAGACCTACCTAAGATATCATGTGATCATACACATACGTGTGAGGAATTTCAGTAAGGAAAGATCATTAGAAATATGTAAAAGGTAAAGGAACTGAAGTCAATAAGACTGTTTGAACCTATGCATGCAGATGTTTGTGGACCTATCTTACCAAGAGCCATTAACGGGAAGATATATTACGTTATTATAATTGATGAATATAGTAGAATGGAATGGGTATTTTAATTTCCAACAAGTTTTATGCATTCGGTTGTATAAAACAGTATAGAAGGGAATGTGAAAGAATGCCTGGACAGAAAATTTTGAAATTTTGTACTGATAATGGAACGAGATTCACAAATGGTAAAGTAAAATACTTTATTGAGAAACATGGGATAATGCATCAAGTTTCTTTAGTGGGAACTCCTCAAAATAATGGAATGGTTGATAGGATAAATTGGATCATCAAAAATACGGATAAAAAGATTCTTATTAAAAAAGACCTACCAGAGAAATTTTAGAAGGAAGTAGTCTTGACATCAGTCTACATCTCTAATAGGGCTTCGTTGTGTCTGAAGGAAGGAAATACTTCACATGAGATATGGTATTGAAAGAAACCAATGTTAAAATATTTTCGAATCTTTGGAAGTAGGTGCTTTATTCTCCACAAAGAAAAAAACCATAAATTTGAGTCACATGGAGATGAGGAGATATTCCTTGGCTACATAGGAAAAATAAAAGCATATAAATTCTTTAATAAGAGGCTGGGAAAACAAGCTATATGGAGTGGTTCGGTTCACCTTCCCTGGTATCTCACTACCTGTTGGCTGAATTGCCTATCTTTTCTCTTGGAAATCAGATACATCGCCACACATGCCTACTGAGAAGAAAACATGGTTGTTGATGGTCTGGCAAACAAAGGGATCAACCAGAGCATTACTTGACGGGATGAGTTTCCTGTTGATCTGCTTCACATTTATGAAAAAGATTGTAACAAGATCCCCTCCTTCAGAATTTTTTAGCTTTTTTCTCTATTTAATAATAATTTGGGTATTTTAGAAAAAGAGGTTGGGAAATGTGGTTGAGAGAAATGATGTCATGGTAATGAAAAATGAAGAGAATATTAAAAAATACAGTGAATAGTTCTTAATGAAAGTGATGAGGAGGAAAGAAACACAAGGGGAGAAGAAGTGGAAGATGGTTATTCAGAAGAAGAAATTGATGATGTGTAGGAGGAAGTCAATTCTGTGTCTACATAGAAGCCAAAGAGTCGAGCTGAAATTGACAGGAAAAATATCATTGGTGATCAGGCAACTCTTGTTCAAACAAGAAGAGTGAAGTCATTATAATAGAAATATTTCTTATATCAGGTAGATCCTAAATGTTTTTCTGATACAGCAGGATATGAAAAATGGGTTTAGGAAATGATTGATGAACTAAACCAGATTGAGAAGAATAAAAAATGGGAGATTGTTTCAATTCCAACAAATAAAAATTTCATCGATACTAAATGGGTATTTCGCAACAATATGAATGAATGTGGCATAGTGATTCAAAAACAAAGCACGATTAGTTTTCAAATGTTACTCCTAGATAGAGGGTATTGATGTTAACGAGACATTTTCACCTATTGAAAGGCTAGAGACAATCAGATTATTCTTGTCCATTGTAGTGTAATGGAAGTTCAAAGTTTTCAAGATGGATGTCAAGTCAGCATTTTTCAAAGGAGTTCTAGAATAAGTAGTGTATATTGAGTATCCATATAGTTTTCTCATTCATTGATATGAGAAAAAAGTTTTTAGGTTGAAGGAGGCTGTGTATGGGTTGAATAAAGTACCAAGAGCATGGTATTCAAGACTAGATCAGTATTTGAAGAATATCAGTTATCAGCATGGTGGAGTTGATTACAATCTCTATGTCAATAATGACAGTAATCAAAAGATGTTGGTGCTAGTTTATGTCGATGACATAATATTTGAAGGATTAGATGAAGCACGATATAGACATTTTTTTGAATTCATGAAAAGTGAGTTTGAAATGTTAATGATCGGTGAGTTGGCATTTTTCCTTGGTTTATAGGTGACACTATGAAGGAATTGAACATTCATTTATCAATCAAAATATACTAAGAAGGTTTTGAGTATATTTGTAATGGAAAATTACAAGGCGATGAAAACTCTAGTTTTTATGTGGATGAAACTATCAAAATATGATGATGGAAAGGTAGTTGATATCCTAGAATACAGGAAAATTAATGGAAGTTTATTGTACTTGATAGAAAAAAGACCTAATATTGTTTTTACACAAGCCAAGAAGTGAGATATCAAAGTAATAATAAGGAAATACACATACTTTTAGTGAAAATAATACTTCAGTATATCATGGGAACTATGGATTTCGGTTTGATATATAACGAAAAATCTCATCCAGCGCTATTGAGAAATACAGATATAGATTGTGGAGGAACCCGGGACACCCTGAGAGGGGAGGGGTGAATCAAGGTGTCACCTTTTTCTTTTAAATCAAGGATCTTATTCCCATGTTGGTAGGAACACTTTAAACCTATAATACTGAAGGGAACAAAAAAAAAACAATCACATGCAAAGTGACCCCACAACACTTTTTCTTGGTTCACCACTAAGGGTTATGTTCAAGGATAATACACCGACAGGTTGTCGGTCGTACCTAATTTCACTAAACTTCACTATCTGTGGATTATAAGGTTCTGGTACAGTCACTCTGTCCTAGACACACTACCTTTACAATGGTTCAGGGATAGTTCATTGTGTTCCTAGGATCACTTCTGTCAACCCACCCTAGCTCACTACATTGAGAGAAGTCAAACTCAGTTTATCAACTTGAAGGTATCTTCAATAGATTTTCATTGAAGTAGTTGTCTCTGTTTAGCACAAGACACTACTTGCATCAAATTCCTGGATTGATGCACCTGAAAGCACTGAACCACTGAACTAGATATATAGAAAATGTAATAATATTATACTAATAATTGTGCGCAACACCTTCCCTTTACGCGCAAGATTCCACTTTTGCACACAAGATTTTCTTTGCACGGGGAAAATATTTCGCGCAACTAAACCCTTTACGCGCAACCTTTTTCATGAAAATTTATCTTTTCTGTGCAAATTTTACTTTTTTGTGCAGCTTTAATTTTTCCGTGCAAACTTAATTTTTTGCGAAAACTTAATTTTTCCACGCAACTTAAAATTTTCCATGAAAACTTAATTTTTCCAAGAAAACTTAATTTTTCCATGCAACTCCCTTTTCGCACAACATTTACGCGCATCAGAACTCGGATCTTCTCTAAGTCTTTTTCCACACCGAATGAGGGGGGTCACCTCTTATTTATAGGCGTCACTAACCCCCCATGTGCAAAACCCACTATGTCGCACAAAACTCCCATTCTGCACATAATCCCTTTTTGCGTAGGAACTGTTTTCCGCACAAACTCCAGACTTTTCACATAGCTAGTGCCTTTTCCATATTTCAGATTTCTGATCCCGAAACACCTTTTGAAAAAAAAATCAAAATTAATTTAGTTCACATTCCATTCTTTTTGTGCACCTTCCTTTTCCAAGAACATATCTCTCCATTTTCTGATTTTCAGGGCCAAAAATTTGACAAACACTAGAAAATGGCGCTATCTTCAGTACTATTGTCTTCTTGAATAGTATAACCCCTTCTCTATCATACATTATGAAATTATAATGAGGATTGACAAAAAACACAAAAAAAAATCTATATATTTCATAGAATGGTCGTGGTTCCAACAATATCCCCCTTTAGGTTTGTTGGAAATCACCAGAAAAAATCAATAGAGCACCAGCCACAGGCAAACCTGAAAACCTGAAATGAAAGAATCAACTCAGCCAACACTCTAAATCTACATGGTCAATTCTCGATGTAGAAAAAAAGAGGGGAATCCTGAAAGGGTTCTCGTGTTTTGGAATTCTAAAAGAAACTACATGTCCTAAACAATCTGGAATTTATTCCTTTCACCCCCATTGACAATAAACCCAAAGACTGGTAAATCTTCATTGAATAGATCAAAGACCCCCTGGATAGTATCTCCCCCATAAACCTACATGACATCCACAAACAGATTAAAAATATTTAACAAAACTTAGGAGAGGGGTATTTCGTAACCTCCTTATGCATTGGGAGGTGGCTGAACTCCAAGGTTCAATCGATGTTTCTCAAACACAGCTGCTGATAGGGGCTTGGTCAGGATATCAGCCACTTGTTCATCAGTTCCCACATGATCCATTTTAATCACACCGTGTTCAACTTTTTCTTTGATAAAGTGATATCTGATATCAATATTTTTTGTATGAGAATTATGAACAAGATTCTTGGTAAGATCAATTGTGCTCTTGTTATCATAGTAAATCACTATTGGTTGTTTCACCTCATTACCAATATCTGTCAGTTGTTACTTCATCCATAGTAGTTGAGTGCATACCTTTGTAGCGAAGATATACTCAGCTTCATTAGTATAAAGAGAAGTACTTTATTGTTTATTTTTTAACTAGCCAACACATTTCTGCCCAATATAGAATGATCCACCACTGGTTTAATTTCTTACAATTACATCTCTAGCCTATTAAACATCAAAAAATTCTGATAATTCATTATCCCTTCCTGTAGCAAAGTATAAGCCATAATTGTGAGTACCTTAAATATATCTCATGATTATTTTTACTACTTCCATATATTCTTCCTTAGGATTACTATGAAAGTGGGTCACTAATCATGTTGCAAATACAATGTTTAGTCGTGTTTCTGTTAGGTACAATAAGCTCCCAATTATCCTTATGTACATTGTGGGATCTACAAGTGTCGCATCCTTATACTTTCCAAGTTTTTTTCCAACTAAAATTGGATTCGACATTGGTTTGGAGTCATGCATATTAAATTTCTTCAACATCTCCATTGAACATTTTTTTTATAAATGAATGTATAATTCTTATTTTGAATCACTTTCATCCCTAAAAAATATGTGAGTTCACCAATAATGGACATTTAAAATTCAGATTTCATGTGATTGGAGAATTCATCCATTGATCCCTGCCTACTTCCACCGAAAATTATATCATACACATATACTGATACCATGGTCTGATCATTTTGAGAATTCTTCACATAGAGGTTCTGATCCACTCCTCCTCTTTTGAATTCAATATTTCTTAGATAAGAATCCAACTAAGATTACCATGCCCATGGTGCCTATTTCAAGCCATAGAGTTCTTTCTTTAATTTAAAAACCTTCATTTCATCATTTCCAAGCAAGAACCCCATGGGTTGTTCAATGTAGACTTATTCTTCCAAAACTCCATTTAAGAATGTTGTCCTGACATCCATTTGATACACATTATAACATCTTTGGATTTTCATGGCTAGAAATAGACTGATTGACTCCAATCTTGCTAATAGATAAAATTTTTCCTCAATATCGACACCTTCAATCTGTGAATATCCCTTGCAAACCAGTCACACCTTATTTTTGTTCACATTACCATGCTCATCATATTTGTTCTTAAAGATCCACTTTGTACCAATCACATTGTGGCCTTCATATCTTTTGACCATATCTCGTGTCTGATTCTTGTCAATTTGATCTAACTCTTCATTCATGGCCTTCACCCATGATCCATCCTTTGCAAATTTTCAAACAAGGACGGTTCCACAACTGATAAAAATGAAGATTGTGCATTACTCCTCATTCTCCTCATTTGTGTGGGTGTAGTCCAATCCTCAATGATATTGGATTGATCAATTTCTTCTCTTCAGTTCCTCCATCGAGGTTCATCTGAATTCTCTCCAGCTATGGTTTCAACATCAGACTCTTCTTCTGAGTCAACATCAAGATGTGACTCTTGAGATTTGTGAACACTTTTCTCTATTTTTTTATTTTCATTTTCTCCATGTTCACACTCTTTCTCATTTTATATCTCATCAACATAGGAATTTCTTGAAGCATTCGGGGTTTTTTCTTCAATGATCTTAACATCACTGCTTTCCATAATCATTCTCAAATACTTATTGAAATACTTATAATCTCTGATATCCATTGGATATCCAAGTAATAGTATTTCATCTCTATTGTCACCATACTTCCCTTGATTCCCTTATTTGTTTTGAATGAAACATTTACTCACAAATACATGAAAGTATTTCAATAAAGGCTTCCTTCCATGCCATAGTTCATATGGTGTCTTCTTTTCTCCCATATAAATCCCGTTCTATATTGAATGTGTACTACCGCTTCAACAGCTTCTTTCTAGTATTAGTGACAGATACGACTCTCAATTAGTGTAGTCCTGGACATGTTGTTGACCTATCAATTGCGGCACTCAACAACTCCATTTTTCTATGTAGTTCTCATAGAAGCTACCTCATGTCGTATTCTATGACTTTCTAGGTAATTCTCAATCTAAATGGATGTGTATTATCCTCTATCATCAGATCGCAGTACTTTGATTGTTCATCCAGTATCCTTCTCGGCAATTTGTTGATAAGTTTTCATGAAATCAATTACTTGCCGCTTCTTGTGAATAACCTTTACACAAGCTATTCTACTATAATAATCAATGAAAATGATGAAGTACCTCTCTCCATGAGTTTCGAAAACGTTTATCGGGCCACATACATCTGTATGGATGAGATCAAGAAGGTGTGATGCCCCTTTCTTCTTTGTTCGATATGAACTATATACTAGCTTCTCTCGTATAAAAGCATCATAAGTCTTTTACCATTCACATTTCATAATATGGATATCTGTGACTATCTTCAGCTTAGATATTTTTTTCATGTCTTGTTGGTTAATGTGCCCTAGCCTTTGATACCATAGGTTTTTTTATACTTCAATAGACATATAGAAAGAATTATCTTTACTGTCAACTTGATATAAGTTTTCATCTATTCTATAGCATTTCATGAGAGAATTCTCTATTTTTTCTTTTATAGTGAAACCTTTGTTATTGAATGTTACTATGATCCCTGAGTCATTGAGTTGACTCACACTGAGAATATTATAATGTAGATCTTCCACATAAAGAACATCAGTCTTCTTCAGCTCTCTATTAGCCAGAGCATTATTTTCACTTCCTTTAATCTTCAAAGCACCATCATTACCAAACCTCAATATTCCATCAACATTCTTTTTAATATTATTTAAAAGTTCAGCATTTCTTGTCATATGGTACGAGCATTCACTATCAAGAATCTGGGTGCTGCTGATTTTTATAGCTTTGAGGGCTACTTCTGGAAGATTGGATTGCTTAATTTTATTCTTCTCTTTCCATGAGATATTAGATTAATCATAGGACAATGATGGCCTTCCTATTCTTTCTTCCACATAATCAAATTCTTCATACCCATAATATTCTTCTAAAGGAGAAAACTTGTTTGTGAGAACAACACTATTGGGAGGGTGAGTATTGACCCATCTTTGAGAGTTGTATGAATTTCTCCCGTCATACCTCTACCTCTAATACATAGCTTTATGACCAAAGTAAGAATAGTGAAAACAGTATCTGTGGAAACTATTTATTCTATAAGATGTAGGATATGAAATCGGCCTCCCTTGTTGACTTTCCAGATCTTCCCCATTGAAATGTCTCCATTCCTCTCTATAAAAGGACATAGTATGGCCCAAATAGCCACAAATTTGACACTTACTTAGTGGAAATGTCTTCTCACTTATATTTCTCCTCATTCCATCTTCCTTGGGAAAATTGTTGGACTGCCTGTCATTTTTGAAAGTTTGAGGATATTATTCAGGTATTATTTTAGTTTGGATTGAGGGTTTCTTTTTTAGCACTTCAAGAAACTTTTCAACATGTCCAACTTTCATCTTGTATTTCTTTTGTATCTCTTTACTTCCAGTAGTTTATGTCTCATCTTCACAACTGATTCCACTATTTCCCATGCAAATGGGTCTTTGATCACTCAAGATTTTTTCAACCCCATATGAACCAAGATTCACTCTTACCAGTAATTATGCATCTGAGAATCTTCCAAAATGAATTTTCTTCTTTTCCTATTGTGTGGTTGATTGACACTCAAGTTTACTTCTAAGAGTGATAACTTCTTTCTCAAGACCCTCAATAGTATTGGAATTATTTTCTTATCTGGACGTAAGGCCTTTGATCACCTTTTCTTGTTCTTTAATTCTAAGTTTTAGTAATACAATGTCATCTGCGATTTCAAGGATTGAAGATTGTAATCTCACTAGTTCTTCTAGTCATTCAATTTCAGCTTCAAGCTCATCAACATATTCTGATGATTCTTCCAACATTTCTTTCCACTTATTGCATCTCTTACATTTATTCTCAAGTTTGTAAAATGAATCCTTAATTTGAAAATTGGGATCACCATTATGAGTCATCTAATTATCTTTATCTTTATTGATCGAAGGTTCTGAATTCTGAATGGTAGCCATCATGGAAGCATGGTTTCCATTTTTAAATTCTGGTTCTTCTTCTTCATAGAATTCAATATCATCATTTTCCACTTCACAAAAAAACTCTTCTTCTATACTTTATTTCCAGATTTGAAGTATCCCTTTTTGAAAAAACTTTTCTGAGGATTCTCAATGTCTTCCTCTTTTCTCTCTTCATCATTGAAATTTCTTTGGCACTGTGAGGAAATGTGCCCAACTCTTCCGAAACGAAAACATGCAAGAGTTAACTTACCTTTAAATTTACCTTTTCCTTTCTATAGATTCTTGGAAATGAGAGAAATAATTTCTTTTTCCTGATCATCTTCACCACCACTATCTACTTAAATTTTCAGTTTGTCCATGGATTTGAATGCTATTTCCTTGCTAACACCAGTTATAGCATCTTCTGGTTTGACTCTCATCTCATATGTCACTGGACTACTTAGTATATCATCTAGAGATAGTTTAGATAGATCTATTTCTTCAAGGGCTAACACCTTTGCATTGTACATAGATGGAAGTCTTCTCAATATTTTCTTGATGATAACAATGTATTTTTTTCCTCTCCAAGGCCTCGAATTGCTCCCACTACATCAGTAATTCGATTGAAGGAGGAATTTGCATTCTCATCAAGATGCATCTTCATATCATCGAACATGTTGTGCAGGACTTGAAGTTTTTCCTCCTTCACTTTGTTATCTCCTTCATTAATATTTTCAAGTTTATCCTACAGAGACATTTCTAAGGTGCAACTCATCACCTATAGATAGATCTGATCTGAAAGAACCACAATGATAGAATTCTGAGCTTTAGCATCTACATCAAGAAATTTCTTGTCAGTATCAGTCATAGTAATCCCTGTTGGATCGGTGACTTGTATTCCCTTCACAGTATCAAAGAGGAATACTATTCCAAGGTATCTTAGATGAGATCTCATTCTGCTTTTTCAAATATGAAAATTACTTCCATAGAAGAGAGGGATTACCCTGGTATTGGTAGAATTCTCCATGATGGAAAAGGACATATCTAACACCAATAACCTTTACCCTTTGATATCACTTTTATAACCCCAGGACAACCTAAGAGGGGAGTGGTGAATCAGGGATACATCTAAGGATTATAAGTCCAAAGTGACCACATATAAATTTTACATGGTTCACCACTAAGGTCTACATCTAAGGAGCATATGCCGATAGGTTTTCAGTTATACCTAATTCCACTAAACTTCACTATCTGTGGATTACAAGGTTTGGGTACAGTCACTCTATCCTTGGCACACTCCTTTACAATGGTTTAGGGATAGATCATTGCATCCCTTGGATCACTTCCATTGACTCCCCCTAGCTTGTTGCCTTGAGAGAAGTCAAACTCATTTTATTGACATGAAGGTATCTTCGATAGATTTGTATTGAAGTAGTTGTCTATGTTCAGCATGAGACACAGCTTGCATCGAAGTCCTGGATTGATGCACCTGAAAGCACTAAACCACTAAATCGAATATTCAAAACATGAAATCCACTTATACTGACAATTGTGTGCAACACCTTCCCTTTGCATGCAAGATCTCAATTTTGCACACAGGATTTTATTTGCGCGTGGAAAATATTTCATGCAACTACACCCTTTACATGAAACTTTATCTTTTCTGCACAACTTTTACTTTTCTGTGCAACTTTAATTTTTCCATGCAAACTTAATTTTTCTGTGAAAACTTAATTTTTCCAAACAACTTTAATTTTTCCATGCAAACTTAATTTTTCCTCCCAAACTTAATTTTTCCACGTAACTCCCTTTTCGCACAACTTTTACGTACATTAGAACTCAGATCTTCTCTAAGTATTTTATGTACCAAATGTGGTGGGTGACCTCTTATTTATAGACATCACTGACCCCCATTCGCAAAACCCATTGTGTTCCGCAAAACTCTCATTCTATGCGCAATTCCTTTTCACATAATAATAGTTTTCCGTGCAAACTCCAGATTTTTCACGCAGCTCATGACTTTGCCATTTTTTGGTGTTCTGGTCCCAAAACACCTTTTTTTCAAAAAAAATAAAAAACCAATTTATCACACATTACATTATTTTCATACACCTTCATTTTCCAAGAACATATGACCCCTTCCCTATCATACATTATGAACTTCCAATGAGGATTGAAAATAAACAAAAACCAAACTCAATTTATTGCATAGAACGTTCGTGGTTCCAACAGATTGTTCTAGATCAGCAGACAATAGAAAATCAATGTTAGGAGGTGATTTTTATTTTGGCGGATTGTGTATTTATTGGTTAATAAATAAAAAATATTTCCTTTAATTTGGAACTGTAGAATCTGAATATATTGCAGCTACTCAATAATTCATGCAGTTGTTATGGAGGAAGCAACAACTTGATGTTATAAGAATTGAAGTGAAGTCTCTGATTAGAATCCATTGTGATAATTCAAGTGCTATAAGTCTTAGAAAAAATAAATTCCATAATTCAAGGAAAAAGAACATTGAAATCAAATATCACTTTATCAAGGAGAAGGTGTACTAAGGTATGGTGATGTTAGAGTATGCGCCCATAGAACTGTAGGTTGTAGGCATTTTAACAAAAGCCTTAACCAAAGAAGCATTTGAGAGACATCGACTAGCTCTTGGAGTTCAATCAACTCCATACACTAGAAAAAGTTTGGATGTGGGAACCATCATCCCCTCTCCCCAAGGTATGGTGTATTTTTTCCTTATGCATTGATGTATGTTTTTACCGTGTTGTAGACCATAAAGGAGTGACCTTTAGGTTTGTTGACAAAGAGGGGTAAATTATGGCTATTAAAAGGGATAAAATATCTTAGTCAAGACACAGGGAGAAGCTTAAAGTTGGAGTAACAAGATAGGGGAGCTAATCAAGATAGGAGAAAAGGTGGATAGGGGGACTCACATGATGAGAATTTCTCAGTGTTATGTGGAAATAACCAAAGCTTATCTTGGATTACTTTAATCATTCCAAAATATGAGAACCCAAGAAGTGAATTTGGGGGAGTATTAAATCTAATGATGTTGTAATTGATCGATCAAAGAAGATATATTATGACTGCTAAGGTTCATGATGAAACCAATTTATTGTTTTCAAGAATTGGTGTCAGGAATGAAGTGATTCATTGATGAAATTTTTCATTATACTCTTGTTTTTCACACTAAGCATTACTCATGTGGGCTTAGAGTATGTGTTGAGTAAATATTTGATCACTATCTGAACCACATAATGTGAATGGTGGTAGAAGATTGAAGAATCTATAAAGAGGTATCACTTTATAAAAGAGTTGTCAATAAATGCAAAGGGGGAGATCGTTGGGAAAAAATCCCTCAAGGTAACATTAAATAATTTATTGGATTGATTCTGTTTTCTAATAAAGAGGGTTTCCTTGTATAGTTGTCTTGTTCCAAATATATTGTTGAAAATCTATGTTGACAAAGAACCATGACAAATAAATGGAAAATCTGTAGTTGGTACAAAAGAACAGATACAAGGTGGCACCATTTTCTAGTGATTTCCAAATTTTTAGGCCTCAAAATCAGTAAAATCGAGAAATTTGTTTTTGTAAAAGGAAGCCGTGTGTAAGACTAATGAATGTTTGAAAACTTTAGTGCAAGGAATATTTCAAGATTAGAACATTGAAAAATAGAAAAAGGCATGAAGTACATGAAATAATAGTAAATGTGAGTGAAAGATGAGGTTTCATGAAAGAAACTTGTGCACCCAATGCGACGTCAAATTGGATTTTGCGCACATGAAGGGGATCTTGCGTAAAGCATATAATATTCCACACAGGGGTTAGTGATGCTTATAAATAAGAGGTGACCCCCCTCATTCAAAGTATCTCAAAACTTAGAGATAATTCGAGCTCTGGATCACATAATATTTGTATGTAAATGGAGTTGTGTGAATTAATTAGATTTTCATGAAAGCTAAGAAAGTTGCATATAATATTTGAGTTGTGTGTAAGATTAAAGTTGCGCGCAAAAGTTATTTCATGACAAAATTTAAATCTTTCGTGCTAGGCATTGAAGTTGTGCACAAGGAGCAGTACGAGTTGCGTGAAATATTTGCAGTTTCCCAGTAAACTTGTGATAAAGTGGTGTTCATCTATGGATGAAAGTGGTACATAAATAGAGTATCTATATACAATGGATGATGTATTCATTTGATATAATTAAAGGACCTACAAGTCTATAAAATTTTAGTGTATCTTTTGAAGAATTAGTGAACACACTTCAGTAAAGAGAGCAGTGAGCTTTAAAATTATGATTGGTTGTAAACCAGGAGGAAGAGTGAGTCCACTCAAAACTTTCTAAATAGTAGTGTTATTTTAGTGTATTTGGTACATCATTAAATTGTTGTTGTATAATCCTTGTACATATCCCAGTGAGGGTGAACCAAGTAAAAATTTCTATGTATCGTGAATGCTTTAATTTCTATTCATACTTTGATATGGGAAAGATATAGAAGAGAGTTTTGTTTAACAAAAAAACAAGATCAAAAGGGATAGTTGTTTTAATCTGGCATACCCTGATTCACCCCCATCTCAGGGTATTTGACCTAGTGGACCTAACAAACTTCAACCAGATTCTGGTCCATGGGAGGATTTTCTTTTTGTGGTTCATCAACAGCTTCCTCCTAGATCCAATTCACACATAGAGGTATGATGTTACACAAAATAAAAAAACAACATTGAATACATGATATAAACACACAAAAAGAGCAATAAGGGAAATTAATACCATCATATAGATAAAAAAGATTTGGATTTTAACCTATCCAAGTCAAGAGCAGGGATAATACTAGAACTAATCCTTAAGATGCCTCTCCCAAACCACCCCTGGTAACTTAAGGATCATCTTAGTGAGACCTAGTTAGGTTCTCACTTAGAACGACCTCCTAAGTCCCAACTAAATTACTCAACTACATAATGACATCAAGGAAATATGATTGATTTGTACCTTTAATATCACTTTTTCATGAACCATCAAAAATACCCTAGTACTCTAATACCTGATCCAACATTGACATGGCCCTAAGGGAATTCTCAATCCCCATGGGTTTGCGACTAGACACTAGAATTATACAAGACAGGGATGGAATGGAATTTACCACATTAACAGTGATAGAAACATACACAAGTCATTATGCTCAAAATAAAAAACCACAAGGATAACAAGTACTAGAATTCAAATAGGTAAATAAACCCAAATTATAGCCACAAAGTACCAAAAACTAAAATATAGAAACCCAAGTCCTAAAGAACACAGTTCTCCAAGTCCCAAGGATCAACAGTAAGAACCACCCCTAAGTGGCACTTTACCCTTGCTCGAACCAGGAAGAAGATAATCTAAAAACACTCAAAGGCACATGTAGGGTGTGAGCTAAGAGTCCAGTAGGGTATCACCAAGGATTCCATAATAAGAAGACACAATTAATTAACCAAAAATAATGCTTTCAATTTTTAAAAAATAGGAATGAAAGTAAAATATAGTATTTAAAACAAATCATTATTTACATTTAAATTGATGGAAAATATTTATAAACATTGGATTAATAAACATTTAATATAAAATAGTTTATATGAATTCATAAGGAATGTGTAAAATAGTTCACAAATAATGGAACATATATAAAAATAATCACAAAAGAGAAATGTGGTCATTATATAATTGGTACGATAGTTCCAGGTTATCAAATACTCACACCCTCATATGATGACAATGTAAATTTGCACACACGTCTCCCTGACACTGGCCAAAAAATACTAACCAACATCCCACTGGGGATAAGATCCACCAATAAGTTTATGTTATATTTTTAAAGCATAAATCTGTTGCTTGGTCATTACCATCCTAGTGTGTTTGTCCCTAAAAACTCATTAAGTTCCTGGGATTACATGTTCTCAACAACAATAAATAATGGTAATTTATTTTAAAACTGTTTAAAATACAATTATCCCTTTTCCCATTCTAATATACCAGTTACTATTTAAAAATCAAACATGGGTTTTTAATCATTTTATTTTTTTCTAGGATAAAATCAAATGGGTTCTTCTAAAAATAATTTAATCCATTTTCTAAAATAAATTTCACAAAACAATTTCACAATTTCATCAATTTAAAATCATGCCCTGTTTCTCAGGAATTGGGGGTTTTCCATAATTTTTCAAGCTAAATCAAATTTAAATCCCAATTTAATGGAATTTTGTTTTTTATGATTCAATTTCCATAAAATAAAATTCCATAATCTAATTGAAATAAATTTAATTTTAATTAATCAATTTCGGGTTAAATAGGTTGGTCAATCTTAAATGGAACCACTTACGGAAATAATGATATTATGCCTCACAATGTCCATAATGGGAAACTCCAATAAAGAATGTGGATAATGGGGATCCAATAATAAAACCTAGATTCAAGATCTAAAACAATGTATATTATATCCTCTAATAACACAGAGATATAATAAACCCTATGGAGAATAGAGGAAGAGAGTGGGAGGGAAGGAACAGGAGAAGAACTCTTACTAAGGAGAGGTCGAATGGCGTTCTCCTAGATTTGATCTTCTTCAGAAAGGTTTTTTAAGATCCAAAATCACCTCTAGGGATCCTCCAAGGGATATTAAATCTATTTAGAGTTGAATGAGATCATCTGGCACTTAAACCAGGGGTTTTAAGATTTAAAAAAATGGAATTAAAAATTTCTATCTGCACGGTTAGACAAACCATGCACCCTAACTATGTACCCACTCTAGTGGGGTTTATGGTTTCTACTAGGTGGGAACTTGGTTTTTCAAACTATGTGATAGATATCTAAACCCTCAATGTTTGGATTTGTATAGTTTACCCTGGGTGGGTGTACGGTTTGGGAAAACTATGTGCCAACTGTGTATAGCACAGAAAGTTCAATAAAAAACAAAATTTATTTTCAAAACACTCTTAAACAAGACCCAACTAAAGGATAATAATAAGAGAGTTTTTGGAGTAGCTAAAAATAGTAACAAGAAGTTACACTTATCCCGATAAAGCATAAGTAACATCAAGGGATGTGATCTTAGATAAAAAATGAATTTTAAAGATCACATAGAATATTTATTGAAGAATATATCCTCAATAACTTTTAAAAACTATTTTTAAAACATAAATCATTTTCAAAATAATTTTCTTTAAAATAAAATTTGAAAATTATAAATGAATTTTTAAAAATCATTTAAAACATTTATGAGGAAAATATCTATTCCATTTTGAAAACAACTTTTTAAAACTAAAAAATTCATAAAATGTTAAGGAAATCCTTTTATTTGAAAATAAACTTTGAAACATATAAAGGAATATTTTTAACTATGATTTTTCCATAATGGTGTAAAATACCATTAATGACATACATGTTAAAACAAATATTCCTTTTACACATTTTCGGTAAAATCCAAATAGGCATTATTTTGAAAAATACATGAATATTATTTTCAAAAATAATTGTAAAAAGGTCAAAATGGGTATAAATTAATTTAATAAATGAAAAGAACCGTAAAATTCAAGGGAAATTTTTTTCTTAATTTTCTTTGGAATTTTACAAGAGAGCGGTTTCTGACGGCACCTGATTCCGAGGCCCGGAGTGCCCGGAATCAATTTCCGAAGTTTGGCTCGGGTACGTTCAGTGAATGAACGAGCGGGAATTTCTAACTTTTGATCTGGTGCTCGGAATTGAAATCTGAGGGCACCGATGAACTCGCAGTGCCAATATTCGCTTAAGGAGACCTTTTCTGAGGTTGCGTTTATTGCGGGTTGAGAGTTAGTTTATGGGAATTTAGAATAAGTTAAATAAAATTGTGTAATACAAATTTTATTCTTAACTTGTTGGTTAACTCCTCCCAAAGGGAGTTAGGGGTGGGACCCACATCCACTTAACCTCCCTTTAGAGGATTAAGTGTGGTGGGGCCCACACGAACCCTAACTCTTCACCTTCTTTTTTTTAAACTCCCCTTTAACTCACTTTAATTAATGTTTGACACTTGGAATAATTAATTGAGGTGGGATGTTTTGAATTTCAAACCTTTGAAATTCTAAGAGGGAGGTTGTGTAATAAAATAAGCTTAAGCTTATTTTATCATTTTGGGGTTGGTTTCCTTTGCCACTTGAGAGGATTTGAGAAGCTCTCTCCACCATCCTCAACTTTGATGAAGAACACGAAGAACACTCAAGAACGCCGCTTCTCTCTTCTTCGTAGCCGGTTTGTTTCCGAAGATCGAAGACGCCTTCTGTGTCAATGAAAGGGAACGCCGCTTCCTCCTTGGACTTTCATCGTCGGCTTATGAAGATTCACCAATGACGTATCTCTTCGGACGTACCTCTTCGTCAACAGAATCGACGAACGATTACCGCAACGCCCGACCTCCGCGACGCTTGTCTTCCGTGGTTTGTTGACGTGCTCCGCACTTGAATTCAAGGTAGGGGTTTGTTGTTGATTATTTATTTATTTCTCGTTCTTGGTTCTAGCATGACAATCTTGAGGATAAATGATTATGTGCTATCGTTTAACGTGAGGGGGCCGGACCGCACGAACACGACCGAACCCCCCCCCCCCCCCCTTGATCTTGAATATTTCTTGCGGATGAAACAAGATGGCGTGGTGCCGTCGCACCATGCGGGAATCGCAAGGCTATAATTGTGCGGCGATGTTGCACCGCGCCGCGGAAAGTTTATCAAGAACGCGACGCCGTCACGCCGCGTCAAAGGAAACCAAAGGCGTCGCGGCCAGAGAGGGGCCGCGGCGGAGGGGCGCGGTGCCGTCGCACCGCGCCGGACGACGAAGGTCGCGGCCGGTTCCAGGCCGCGGCGGAACGGGAAGACCGGCGGCCAGCCAGGCCGCCGGTGTCGGAAGCCGGAAAGGGGACCGGCCTCGCCGGTCCCGTAGAGGAAAAACCGGCCGGCCAGGTCGGGCCGGCCGGAAGGGAGGCAAAACCGGGGGAAAATTAATTCCCCCGGCCAGCCAAAATGGCCCCCCATTAAGAGGGGAGCCGGTTTCACAAAGGGGGGCAGGCGGCCCCCCGTTTTTTCTCAAAAGCAGGCCCCCACGTGGGGGGGGGGGGGGGGCGTTGACCCAAGGCGCGGCATCCAGCCGCGCCGCCAGCAGAGGAGGGCGGGGGCCTTGCCCCCCGTGCGTGGCACCCGAGCGGCGCACCGGCCGCGCCGGACCGCGCCGCCATGCCGGGCCGCGCCGCCGTGCCGGACCGCGCCACCGGCCGGGCCGGGTCGGACCCGGGTCGGGTCGACCCGGTTCGGGCCGACCCAGGGGGGGTCGGGCCGGGTCTGCGAGGACCCGGACCCCCCGTTTTCGAATCGACTTCGGTCTTTTGCCCATAACTTGAGCTACGGACCTCCGATTGACGAACCGTCAGCGGCGATGCGATCCTTGAATCAAGACAGTCGATTCGGTATATCGCACTCAAAGTTTAGGAATACTTTGAGTTCGGCCGGGTTGGTTCGTACACGAAACCAACCGGTCCCTCGGAGCGGAAACACTCATATCTTGAGCTACGGACGTCCGATTGACGTGCCATCACCTATGTTGAGTTCCTCTTAGTGAGACGGATCTTTTGGCATTCTCTGCCCGAGGTTTGGATGCAGGTGGAGTATGGTCGGGTTGGTTTTGCCTTAAAAACCAACCGGGCCTCTGGGACGAAAAAGCCAATAACTCTCAGACCGGGCGTCCGATTGACGCGCCGTTTGTTGCGTTGAGTTTCTATTGACAATACAGGACTTTTGGATACATCAACTCTGGACTATGTGACAGTTGATGTATCGGCCTCTCGGCTCGTGGAGCGGACCCTCCCGAACGAGCTTGCTGTGTGCGGGAACCCTAGTGCTGGTTGCGACTGCTACTTCGACAGCGATGACTGTGCAGAGATCCTTAGTAGACTACGACGACGACGGTGCAGAGATCCTCAGTGGAATGCGACGATGAAGACAGCTGGTCTTGTATCCTATGTGGGTCCTAGCTGTGCTGGTCTTGTATCCTATGTGGGTCTCAGCTTAGATGATTCAATACTGGTCTTGTATCCTATGTGGGTCCCAGTATAGTTGAATCAATGAAGATAGCTGGTCTTGTATCCTATGTGGGTCCTAGCTGTGCTGGTCTTATATCCTATGTGGGTCCCAGCTTAGATGATTCAATACTGGTCTTGTATCCTATGTGGGTCCCAGTATAGTTGAATCAATGAAGAGAGATGGTCTTGTATCCAATGTGGGTCCTAGCTGTGCTGGTCTTGTATCCTATGTGGGTCCCAGCTTAGATGATTCAATACTGGTCTTGTATCCTATGTGGGTCCCAGTATAGTTGAATCAATGAAGTCAGCTAGTCTTGTATCCTATGTGGGTCCTAGCTGTGCTGGTCTTGTATCCTATGTGGGTCCCAGCTTAGATGATTCAATACTAGTCTTGTATCCTATGTGGGACCCAGTATTGTTGAATCAATGAAGACAGCTGGTCTTGTATCCTATGTGGGTCTTAGCTGTGCTGGTCTTGTATCCTATGTGGGTCCCAGCTTAAATGATTCAATACTGGTCTTGTATCCTATGTGGGTCCCAGTATAGATGAATCAATGAAGAGTGATGGTCTTGTATCCTATGTGGGTCCCAGCTTAGATGACTTCGTGCTGGTCTTGTATCCTATGTGGGTCCCAGCATAAATGAAACAATGAGGATGGCTGGTCTTGTATCCTATGTGGGTCCCAGCTTAGATGATTCAGTATCTATGTCTGATCATCTTTTTCACCTTTTCGATGATGTATACCTGTGTGAGCTGAATCTTCTTTTACTCTCCTTTGTGGATTGTGTTGAGATATCCTGTGTGGATTTACTGTTTACTCTCCTTTGTGGATTGCGTTTTGCTTTCCTGTGTGGAATACGTATACTTTCCTGTGTGGACTGAGTTGTACTTGGGCTCAGAAGTTAGAGCGTATTGGAATTGATGACTTAGGTATATGTATGGGCATATACCTAAGCAGTGTCGGTTGTTACTTCGTGATTGTATCTTCCTTTGTGGTTTATCCTTTGTGGATTTTGGGAGACCTTCAGGGGTCTCGGGGTCCCTACTGAGTAGCTTATACTCACCCCTGCACGGGCTATGCCCGCACTACGTTGTGTTGGTTGCAGACGACGGACAGCGTTGATCTTGGATAAGGCTTGCAGAGCAGGACGGTACCCGGAGGTGGACCACTGGGCGGGACGTGTTCGGAGCGGACGGCGGGACCCGTGGAGCAGTGGAGCTATCTGTACCCACCCTTCAGGTGGGATTCCCAGTGGACAGCTCGGTGTAGCAGCTTTTACTTTTCAGTTGTTGTTTTCCTTTTCGAGTTGTACTTTACTTCCAGTTTGGGTTTGTATACTGGCCCATTACTTTTCCGCACTTTCAGTTGTACTCTGTTTTTACTTAGTGTTTACTATTCCGCTTGCTTACTCTGTGGTGCTTGTTTACTTTTCAAAGGCAATGCCTTCCCTTTTTACCGGGAATTATGCCTTGGTGCTAGTCGCCAGCCCCTAGCCTATGGAAGGCGGGCTTGGGGTAGTCACGACACAGGCCCCGAGGGCGGGTCGTGACAATAAATCATTTAGAGGATTTAAAAACATTTTTGAAAACAATTTCAGAAAACATGATTTTTTATGAAAAATGTTTTTCGGCCGAAGAGATAAATAAAGTAGGTTTTCTTTAAAAATATTATTTTGAACCCCTGAGTTCATAATGAGATGAAAATGATGGTAAACCAAGTATTCTCGTGAAATAACCAAAGGATAATAAATTTCATTATTTTATTGGGATATGGATCGTAATATTTCATCATCAAACGCATAAACATAAACAATCTCGATAATTGATGATATTGTATCATAAAAACCTTTCCACTTTGGTAATATTTGTACTACAACCCCATGAAATATGGATCACCAAATAGATATTTAAATACAACTAATTTTTAGTATAATATTTACCAAATAAATTCATGGGCAGTATATACACCACATAAATGAAACACATGGGGAATATGGCATGTGTCTCACAAGAAATAAAAATAAGACAGAAATCCCTTAAGATAAGTCTCAAATCCCTTCATAAACATTATAAAATACTATGTAATAAATATAAGTTTATTAAAAATATATTAAATAACCATAATTATAAATATAATTTCATATATTATTTACTTATGACTTTTTATTACCTATATATTAACAATTCTATGTTAAAATCACACTTCTGGTTATAACTTCTTTGTTTCTTGTGTATGTTTTGATATGTTTTTTTTATATTAATTTTATCATAGATAAATAATTTAAAAAAATTATCCACAATATTAATATCATATATATTCATTATATATGTAATTTTATTGATCCATAATTATTAGATATAGAAAATCAAATGCATAATTTAAGAAGATGGTAGTTCATACCTACTCATAAACATTGTTTCCATTTTCCTGATGAAAAGAAATAAAGGAATTTAAATAATATTTTACCCTTAAATAATCATTTTTATTTAATATATATCATATATTTTAATTAAAACTACCCTTATTACCTTCCATGTAAATCAAGGACAAATCACATCACTTCGTGAGGTGGTAGTCCACAGTACACCCGAACAACATTATCAAATTCCCACTGAATGAAAGGTAGGAATGAACATGTGATATCATGATTATATAATAATAATAATATCTTAAATATAATATATAAATAATAAAACCATAATTATATCCAACTATGATAAGTGGTGATGGAAAACGAAGAACAACGGTTTATAAGGGGGTAGTTCACCATACACATGAATAATGATTTTGTAACCCATTTTAGGGAAGGGTATAAGGATTTAGGTTATGAAATTAAAAAATTAAAATATTAAAATATTTAATATACTAATTTTAATAAAAAATAATGGTTTTAAAAAAATTTATGTTGGTGGATGAATAAATAAACTAAAACGCTTGGTTTGGGACGTTACCACTTCTTCAGAAAACTTCTTTGGTTTACACCAAAAGGCTTTCTAGGTTGGTTTTTTTACCAAAATAATTATTATAGTATTATATAATGGAATTCAAGAATTTGTTTGGGTATATATTGTCTGAACCAAATGGTTTTTTAATTTTAAATAGGAGATGAAAGGGGGTGGCCTTTTATAAGTAAGGTGGCAGACATGTAATTTTGAAAAGAAAAAGACATATCCACATTTTTTACATAAAAAAGGATATTAAATGGTCAATTATATAACCTGGAATATATAAGGTCAAAATATTTCCATTAAATTTTTGTTGGAAACGTTTTGAGTCATTTTTAACCCTTATCTTTTTAGTTTAACCCTTTATTAAACCCAGTTTTACCATAACTGTGGTAAATAATTTTAACTATTTTTAATATTAATTATGTTAAAAAATTTATTTGAACTTATTATATCATAAAAAATAATATAATTCCAAAATTATAATCCATTCTTGAAAATTATATTCAAAAAATTTGAATAAATTATTTTAAAATTAATCTCGCAGACACGACAAGAAAGTGGTTTACCAAAAGAGAAAATATTCAAAAGTTTAAAACATTTTATATCAAAATTCATTATGAAGTTGATTAAAATGACAAAAAAAATTATTTAAATATATATAATTAACATATTTTAACTTTAAAACTATATTATAATAATTTTTATGTTTTTAAATGCTTCAAAATAAATGATAACTCTTAACAAAAAATAGTACTTTTCACTATTCATCGAAAAATTTATCTTCCTAAAAAATTTTGTAACATTCACCCAAAAATAATTTTAAAATGTTGATTTCAAAAATTAATTTCATTTTTCAAAAAAAAATCTAAAATAGGATAAAATTAATGTTAATATAGGTTCACAAAATGTCACGAACCAGCCCGAGTCGACCCTGAACCGGTCACCCAGGCCAGCCCGCGACAAGTCTCGAGAGGCGTTCCCGATCCTCCCGGGATGGTGACAAGCACCAAGGGAATCAATAGAGTACACAAGGGAATGATTTTGCCCATATATAAACAATAAAACAAATAGTGGAAATAAACAGACAGCCCAAAATGAATTTATATAAAAATTGAACTAAATATTATTTGTACAAGAAACTAAAATTAGAACAAAACCAACAACTCAACTGAACAATACCGATGAACAACTAACTCCAAGTGACACTTCTGGTCACTCTCCAACACAATGATAAAATTTCACCCAAGGTGATCGAACTAAAGATGAAACCTGCACAAGGGATAAAAAAAGAAGAAGACTATAGGCGTGAGTATTAAAACTCAGTAGGTTAGCCCGATATTCTATTCCTAATGCACATTACTTTAAAATAAAAGAAACATCAATTTATAGTTTTAAATTCAATATTTTAAAGTATGTTTTTCAAATGAGGTTCCATGCTATAATAATTATCAGACAAAAACATGCATGTTTAATAAACAAAAATGCAAGTAACAATTCTTTTCAAAGAGGTGAAACTTCAAAATGAAAATAGTTTTCAAGAGGGATAATTTAAAGAATTTTAACATTCAAATAAATAACACATACTACTGAATTTACCAACCAAACACACCGTATGCTGACGGTGAATACAAAATATCCAATGAGCACTAGTCACGGGAATAACCCTAGACACTAGTTAGTTGTGAGCCCCAGGTACCTCCTATCTCGGTGAAAGTAACCATAATAAATATCCATTCTCGTGCACGAGCCACTATTAGGGAACATACCCATAACCTAGTGGTCCCCAATCATCATAATCATCATAGTTTATTTAGTGTTGTCATCATCAAACTTGCTACGTGAAACAGAGGCCAACCCCCACAGAATCACTAGCATACTAGTACACGTCTGCCCACCTAGATACCCGGGATTCCCTTTAGTGTTCAATCAAGTTACACATATTATCAAATACACATTTCATATCCAAATTCCATTCCAAAACCATAAAAACACAAACATCCCAGAATCTTTATTCACATTTCTTACACTAATCAACAAACCGCTAAATATTTTGGTAAAACAATTTCATGAAGTGTATTGAGGCTTTGCACATAAAACCCTTTCAAAATCACTCTTTAAATTATAAACACACATCAAAACCAAAACAAATAATATTTGTCCGCCCAATAAACATTTAATAAATTCATTTAATGGACCATAAAACAATCCCAATTGCACCACTTGTTATATACAAGTAAAACACTCATTCATTTCTAGGAAATTCCCAACGGGCCTTTAAATATTTTCTCAAAACTAACCTTTGAGGAAGGTATGCATTTTAATTTTATTAAGGATCTTTATAAACACCATTTACAGATAAAAACCACATTCATAAATCTCTTATAATACTCAGGTTACATATTCAAAACACAACCTTTTTCATAAAGATGTTAAACAGTCCATTTTTGGGCAACTCGGGCCAAAATATGTTGTAAATCAAACCCCACTTGATTGTAAAAACAAATAAAAATAGGAAATCCATATAAGTAACCAAAAATACCATTTATCATTCTTCCAATTTCTTTATAAATCCAAACAAATAACTTTTAAATCACACATCACACATAAAAGCCAACCGGGCAATTTACCGAACACATGACATGCCCTTTTTAAACAAAACAATTTATTTTAAGTACATGAAAAGGAATAAAACACCAATTGAAAGCCATATTTTCATTCAAGATATTGTAAAATGTTAAAAATACCATAAACCAGATTATAAACCTCACAAAATATTTTCAAAAGATAACGGAACATTTAAACAAACACTTGTTGAGCACTTTCATGGAAAAACAACACTACCTTTCACAAAACAATGATTAAACAACCACTTTGGACACCAAGAAAATTATCCAAAGGCTTAAAAACAATAATGAACATTTATATCAGTTTATTAAAATATTAAAATGATGAAACTTGAATGATAAAGTCATGTGCAAGGGATATCCTACCTCAAATCTTTGGCGTAATTGAAACGCACACCTGAAATCACCCGTCATGGGTTTATAAACCCTAAAACTATAAATACCAGACCTAAACAAACATAAAACCCATCAAAAAACATTTTATAACAAAACCCTAGGTTGATCAAGACTAGGGTACAATATAAAACCAAGAAATAATGAAAGGAGGGGGAAGAGGAAGAAGAAAGGAGAAGGAATCTCACCTTTCATCCTAAAAAACTCTTCGTCATCCATTATATCTGAAGCCCTAGAGAAAAGGTAATGGCTTGAAAATTCTTGGAGAGACGCCTAAGGTCTGGACGAACCAGGGGAAGAATATTGGTGGCTAAAAGAGTAAGAATTGATTGATTTATGAATTATTAAATTTACCTTGGCAATTCTGGGCGATTTGAGGTTTCCGGAGAATTTTCGCCCTAATCCGCGACCCACATGAGCTCCAAAGAGGTAAAATCGATTATGAGGGTTAGGATAGGGTTATTGGATTCGAGGGGGATGTAGAAGCACCGAAAAATAGTAAAAAATGAAAACTATATAAATGAAACAAATTATTTTTTTAAAACAGGAAATGGGCCCATGGGCTGGCCCAATACCTAAATAAGTAACCCAAATTCACCCAGCTTATTAATTTCTAATGGGTCCAAAAGGATAAATAAATTTTAATATATCAGTATAGGACAAGTGGTAAGTTGAATGGGTGAAAAAGGAAGAAAAACAAAAGAGTTATAAAAGAAACAAATTCAGTTTTTAAAACTGGGAATGGGCTCACGGTTGGCCCAAATCATGAAGTAACCACCCTTTCATCAAAAACTCCTAAACAAGCAACGGGGATCCCAAATTATGGTGGTTAGACATATATGAGACTTAAAAACTCAAGATTCATCTCATCAAATACCCATGAAAAGTATCGGGATTTCTAATGGTCCGGATTAATACAAAGACAGAAAAAAACCGTGTGTGACAATTCTCCCCACCATTAAAGCTTTCCACCCCCGGAAAGCCATAACACTTTCCGGCTGAAAAAAAACAACACCTAAGGATTCCAGAGTGTACTACCCACCATTAAGAATCAACTAGCACTAGAAATGTTCTTAGGGTGAAAATCCAGGAGAGCCATGGTGGGTCTCCCCACTATTAGAAACCAACTAGCAATGAATAGACAAGAATTGAACATGAGCTAGAGTTGGGACTCACTCACACAAGCCCAAAAAAACCCTCCTAAAAAAACCTACTATACCAAGTTAATAGAGTTACAACATGAACATATAAACCACCCACTCCCGAATGGAGGGGACAATAACTTGGTCGACACATTCAGCACAATTCTAGACCCCCGTCACTTGGGGATGGGAGGGAAGGGGACCCAATAATTTGGCCACTCAAACAACAAAAGAAACAAAGAAACAACCCAAAAATCTCCCCCTATGAATAGGTAACAACAAGAATGCACCTGATTTTTTACAGGCGGTCTACACAGGGACATTGATTGAGAACCCACATCCATGAAGGAATAACCATAGACATTGTGTGAGGGGTTAAGTCCACCACGCTTGTTGCGACAAAGGGAAATTCCTAGAAATGAAGAACCAAAACATTGACATAGAAAATAACTTAACAAAATAAAGGAGTAAGGATCCTAATAGAGCACTCCACACATCTGTCAATTTTCTGACTGCGTGAAAAGCTTCACTCCGAGGCCTATGGCTAGAGCCCTGATTCTTGAAGCATTTGCTGCACCGCAGTCAGGTGATAAGGATCACACCACTCAAAAAAAACCACACTTGATCACGAAACAAAAACCTTCATCTAAATAGGAACTCATAGATACATATCAAAATTCTATCTCACTCCAAACAAGGGGCATAATGGACAAGGAATACGACGAAACACATCAACATCACCGAACACAACTGCTCTGTCCAAAAGAATTATCATGACCTTGAATCACTTTTAATAGATCCCAAACAGCTCTCTATTCCTACAAACAGGTTGAGGCATCATCAAAAGAGGTGGATTTAAAATTTTAAAGGAATCCTTAGGTTGATCAGCAGGAAATATTTTCAACGCAGAACTATCCATGGCCACATCACAACATCAAACACATTTTTAGAAACCCAATGAAAATTACTCCAAAACCGAGCCACCAACAAGATCTCATCACTAGATAGAACAAGAGTATGAATTCTAGATCACGTGGAAGCTAACCAAATAAACAACTCTTCTAAGGCATAGAAAAATCAAGACACATAACCATTGGTTTTAAAAAAAGGCCACAATTGTCAGCTCAAAACAATTTTGAAAAATCAAACTAACTTGGTGGGTTTCCACATTCACCAATGGTGTTTCATCAAGTCTCACCCACAGGCACATTTCCATGCCACCCCTGGCACCCAACCACCATACCATATAGGCCATACTTCCAGATATAAATAAAACCATGCATGTGAGCACCCATGAAAACACCAAAGGCTAAAATTAAACATCATAATTCAAAAAAAAAACAATTTACCTTCAAAAGGAACACCAACCACCAAGTCAAAAAACATTTTCATATTTCACAAAAAAAAAATCACAATTAATTAAGAACCATTTTCTTAAAAACCTACCCCTTTTCATTTTTAAAAACTTTTTAAATAACCAAGCCACTCCAAACAACCCCTTCCCATTTTTTTTAAAAAAAAATTCAGCAAGGTATATTTTCATAATCCGAGGTCCATTGAGACCAATAACATTTCTAGTAAAACACCAACTGATCAAAACTAATTTCCAAAGCTAATTTATCTGATTCAAAAACTTTATAACATCCTAAAATACCCCATTTAAAAAAATATCCAGAATCACTTTAAAATGATTCACAATTTCAAACCTTTTTATTTCAACAAACCACAAGTTTAGATTATGGATAATCCAATCCCTTTAAATAATTTCTGCTTCCCTCCATTTTTTTTCACAAAAACACAACCTTCCAAAACTATTCTTATATTTAATTATTGAAAACCCCATTTTTTCAATTTTCAAAATATAATCCTTACATTAAAACTCATTTCCACAATTCTCACACAAGGATTTTAAAAACAAAAATGCAGAATTCATGAAAGGTTCAAGAGACCCAAAAAAAAGGGAACTAGTGTCGGTGGGTGACTTGACCATATGGTTGGCGGCCATATGCCAAACACAACACCAACACAAAGAGACTTATTAGGACCATTCCCCAGCTCCACATGGTTTGTCAGGCCCTGTGAGCTTACGAAGGCCATTGTTCAGACTCCCCT
The DNA here is from genome assembly GCA_963277665.1 of Viscum album. Lineage (NCBI taxonomy): Eukaryota > Viridiplantae > Streptophyta > Magnoliopsida > Santalales > Viscaceae > Viscum > Viscum album. Next base: position 391,477,723 of record OY728147.1, on the reverse strand, counting down.
TGTCATATCCCAATACCAAACAATCAACTAGAACAATGGACACTAATAAAACCGGACATACATGGAAACTTGAGGATTAGAACAAGAAAGAGTTCGAGACGCTCTTCTTGAACTTACCCCTCAAGTCCCAACAATCTTACTCCATCTACCTTGACATCCCCAAAATAACAAGGGCGCTCTAAAAAGAAAGGTCCACTAATAGCCGACCTCCTCTGATACCATTTTGTCACGAACCATCCCGAGTCGACCCTGAACCAGTCACCCAGGTCAGCCCGCAACAAGTCCCGAGAGGTGTTCCCGATCCTCCTGGGATGGTGACAAGCACCAAGGGCATCAATAGAGTACATAAGGGAACAATTTCTCCCATATATAAACAATAAAACAAACAGTGGAAATAAACGGACAACCCAAAATGAATTTATATAAAAATTGAACTAAATATTATTTGTACAAGAAAATAAAATTAGAACAAAACCAACAACTCAACTGAACAATCCCGATGAACAACTAACTCCATGTGACACTTCTGGTCACTCTCTAACACAATGATAAAATGTCGCCCAAGGTGATCGAACTAAAGATGAAACCTGCACAAGGGCTAAAAAAAGAAGAATATTATAGGCGTGAGTATTAAAACTCAGTAGGTTAGCCCGATATTCTATTCCCAATGCACATTACTTTAAAATAAAAGAAACATCAATTTATAGTTTTAAATTCAAGATTTTAAAGTATGTTTTTCAAATGAGGTTCCATGCTATAATAATTATCAGACAAAAACATGCATGTTTAATAAACAAAAATGCAAGTAACAATTCTTTTCAAAGAGGTGAAACTTCAAAATGAAAATATTTTTCAAGAGGGCTAATTTAAAGAATTTTAACATTCAAATAAATAACACATACTACAGAATTTACCAACCAAACACACCATATGCCGACGGTGAGTACAAAATAGCCAATGAGCACTAGTCACGAGAATACCCCTAGGCACTAGTTAGTTGTGAGCCCCAGGTACCTCGTATCTTGGTGAAAGTAACCATAATAAATATCCATTCTCATGCACGAGCCACTAGTAGGGAACATACCCATAACCTAGTGGTCCCCAATAATCATCATCATCATAGTTTAGTTAGTGTTGTCATCGTCAAACTTGCTATGTGAAACAGAGGCCAACCCCCACAGAATCACTAGCATACTAGTACACGTCCACCCACCTAGATACCCGGGATTCCCTTTAGTGATCAATCAAGTTACACATATTATCAAATACACATTTCATATCCAAATTCCATTCCAAAACCATAAAAACACAAACATACCATAATCTTTATTCTCATTTCTTACACTAATCAACAAACCGCTAAATATTTTGGTAAAACAATTTCATGAAGTGTATTGAGGCTTTGCACATAAAACCCTTTCAAAATCACTCTTTAAATTATAAACACACATCAAAAAACAAACCAAATAATATTTGGAAGCCCAATAAACATTTAATAAATTCATTTAATGGACCATAAAACAATCCCAATTGCACAACTTGTTATATACAAGTAAAACACTCCTTCATTTTTATGAAATGCCAAACAGGCCTTTAAAAATTTTCTCAAAACTAACCTTTGAGGAAGGTATGAATTTTAATTTTATTAAGGATCTGTATAAACACCATTTACAGAAGAAAACCACATTCATAAATCTCTTATAATACTCAGGTTACATATTCAAAACAAAACCTTTTTCATAAAGATGTGAAACAGTCCATTTTTGGGCAACTCAGGCCAAAATATGTTGTAAATCAAAACCCACTTGATTGTAAAAACAAATACAAATAGGAAATCCATATAAGTACCCAAAAATAACATTTATCATTATTCCAATTCCTTTATAAATCCAAACAAATAACTTTTAAATCACACATCACACATAAAAGCCAACCGGGCAATTTACTGAACACATGACATGCCCTTTTTAAACAAAACAATTTATTTTAAGTACATGAAAAGGAATAAAAAACCAATTGAAAGCCATATTTTCATTCAAGATATTGTAACATGTTAAAAATACTATAAACCAGATTATAAACCTCAAAAAATATTTTCAAAAGATAACGGAACATTTAAACAAACACTTGTTGAGCACTTTCATGGCAAAACAACACTACCTTTCACAAAACAATGATTAAACAACCACTTTGGACACCAAGAAAATTATCCAAAAGCTTAAAAACAATAATGAACATTTATATCAGTTTAGTAAAATATTAAAATGATGAAACTTGAATGATAAAGTCATGTGCAAGGGATATCCTACCTCAAATCTTTGGCGTAATTGAAACGCACACCCGAAATCACCTGCCGCGGGTTTATAAACCCTAAAACTATAAATACTAGACCTAAACAAACATAAAAACAATCAAAAAAAATTGTATAACAAAACCCTAGGTCGATCAAGACTAGGGTACAATATAAAACCAAGAAATAATGAAAGGAGGGGAAGAGGAAGAAGAAAGGAGAAGGAATCTCACCTTTCATCCTAAAAAACTCTTCGTCTTCCATTAGATCTGAAGCCCTAGAGAAAATGGAATGGCTTAAAAATTCGTGGAGAGACTCCTAAGTTCTGGACTAACCAGGGAAAGAAGATTGGTGGCTAAAAGAGTATGAATTGATCTATTTATGAATGATTAAAGTTACCTTGGCAATTGTGGGTGATTTGAGGTTTCCTGAGAATTTTCGCCCTAATCCGCGACCCACATGAGCTCCAAAGAGGTAAAATCGATTATGAGGGTTAGGATAGGGATATTGTCTTCTAGGGGGATGTGGAATCACCGAAAAATAGTAAAAAATGAAAAAGATATAAATGAAACAAATTATTTTTTTAAAACAGGAAATGGGCCCATGGGTTGGCCCAATACCTAAATAAGTAACCCAAATTCACCCAGCTTATTAATTTCTAATGGGTCAAAAAGGATAAATAAATTTTAATATATCAGTATAGGACAATTGGTAAGTTTAATGGTGAAAAAGGATGAAAAAAAAGAGTTATAAAAGAAACAAATTCAGTTTTTAAAACTGGGAAAGGGCTCACGGTTGGCCCAAATCATGAAGTAACCACCCTTTCATCAAAAACTCCTAAACAAGCAACGGGGATCCCAAATTATGGTGGTTAGACATATATGAAACTTAAAAACTCAAGATTCATCTCATCAAATACCCATCAAAAGGATCGGGATTTCTAATGGGCCGGATTAATACAAAGACAGAAAAAAACCGTGTGTGACAATTCTCCCCACCATTAAAGCTTTCCGCCCCCGGAAAGCCATAACACTTTCCGGCTGAAAAAAAAACAACACCTAAGGATTACAGAGTGTACTACCCACCATTAAGAATCAACTATCACTAGAAATGTTCTTAGGATGAAAATCCAAGAGACCCATGGTGGGTCTCCCCACCATTAGAAACCAACTAGCAATGAATAGACAAGAATTGAACATGAGCTAGAGTTGGGACTCACTCACACAAGCCCAAAAAAACCCGCCTACAAAAACCTACTATACCAAGTTAATAGAGTTAAAACATGAACATATAAACCACCCACTCCCGAATGGAGGGGACAATAACTTGGTCGACACATTCAGCACAATTCTAGACCCCCGTCACTTGGGGATGGGAGGGAAGGGGACCCAATAATTTGGCCACTCAAACAACAAAAGAAACAAAGAAACAACCCAAAAATCTCCCCCTATGAATAGGTAACACCAAGACTGCACCTTATTTTTTACAGGCGGTCTACACAGGGACATTGATTGAGAACCCACATCCATGAAGGAATAACCATAGACACTGTGTGAGGGGTTAAGTCCACCACGCTTTTTGCGACAAAGGGAAATTCATAGAAATGAAGAACCAAAACATTGAAAAAGAAAATAACTTAACAAAATAGAGGAGTGAGGATCCTAATCAAGCACTCCACACATCTGTCGATTTTCTGACTGCGTGAAAAGCTTCACTCCGAGGCCTATGGCTGGAGCCCTGGTTCTTGAAGCATTTGCTGCACCGCAGTCAGGTGATAAGGATCACACCACTCAAAAAAAACCACACTTGATCATGAAACAAAAAACTTCATCTGAATAGGAACTCATAGATACATATAAAAATTATATCTCACTCCAAACGAGGGGCATAATGGACAAGGAATACGACGAAACACATCAACATCACCGAACACAACTGCTCTGTCCAAAAGAATTATCATGACCTAGAATCACTTTTAATAGATCCCAAACAGCTCTCTATTCCAACAAACAGGTTGAGGCATCATCAAAAGAGGTGGATTTAAAATTTTAAAGGAATCCTTAGGTTGATCAGTAGGAAATATTTTCAACGCAGAACTATCCATGGCCACATCACAACATCAAACACATTTTTATAAACCCAATGAAAATTACTCCAAAACCGAGCCACCAACAAAATCTCATCACTAGATAGAACAAGAGTATGAATTCTAGATCACGTGGAATCTAACCAAATAAACAACTCTTATAAAGCATAGAAAAATCAAGACACATAACCATTGGTTTTAAAAAAAGGCCACAATTTTCAGCTCAAAACAATTTTGAAAAATCAATCTAACTTGGTGGGTTTCCACATTCACCAATGGTGTTTCATCAAGTCTCACCCACAGGCACATTTCCATGCCACCCCTGGCACCCAACCACCATACCATATAGGCCATACTTCCAGATATAAATAAAACCATGCATGTGAGCACTCATGAAAACACCAAAGGCTAAAATTAAACATCATAATTCAAAAAAAACAATTTACCTTCAAAAGGAACACCAACCACCAAGTCAAAAAACATTTTCATATTTCACAAAAAAAAAACACAATTAATTAAGAACCATTTTCTTAAAAACCTACCCCTTTTCATTTTTAAAAACTCTTTTAATAACCAAGCCACTCCAAACAACCCCTTTCAATTTTTTTTTAAAAAAATTCAGCAAGGTATATTTTCATAATCCGAGGTCCATTGAGACCAATAACGTTTCAAGTAAAACACCTACCGATCAAAACTAATTTCCAAAACTAATTTATCCGATTCAAAAACTTTATAACATCCTAAAATACCCCATTTAAAAAAGGATCCTGAATCACTTTAAAATGATTCACAATTTCAAACCTTTTTATTTCAACAAACCACAAGTTTAGATTATGGATAATCCAATCCCTTTAAATAATTTCTGCTTCCCTCCATTTTTTTTCACAAAAACACAACCTTCCAAAACCATTCTTATATTTAATTATTGAAAACCCCATTTCTTCACTTTTCAAAATATAATCCTTACATTAAAACCCATTTCCACAATTCTCACACAAGTATTTTAAAAACAAAAATTCAGAATTCATGAAAGGTTCAAGAGACCCCAAAAAAGGAAACTAGTGTCGGTGGGTGACTTGACCATATGGTTGGCGGCCATATGCCAAACACAACACCAACACAAAGAGACTTATTAGGACCATTCCCTAGCTCCACATGGTTTGTCAGGCCCTGTGAGCTTACGAAGGCCATTGTTCAGACTCCCCTTGTCATATCCCAATACCAAACAATCAACTAGAACAATGGACACTAATAAAACCAGACATCCATGGAAACCTGAGGATTAGAACAAGAAAGAGTTAGCGACGCTCTTCTTGAACTTACCCCTCAAGTCCCAACAATCTTACTCCATCTACCTTGACATCCCCAAAATAACAAGGGCGCTCTAAAAAGAAAGGTCCTCTAATAGCCGACCTCCTCTGATACCATTTTGTCACGAACCATCCCGAGTCGACCCTGAACTGGTCACCCAGGCCAGCCCGCAACAAGTCCCGAGAGGCGTTCCCGATCCTCCCAGGATGGTGACAAGCACCAAGGGCATCAATAGAGTACACAATGGAATAATTTAGCCCATATATAAACAATAAAACAAACAACGGAAATAAACGGACAGCCCAAAATGAATTTATATAAAAATTGAACTAAATATTATTTGTACAAGAAACTAAAATTAGAACAAAACCAACAACTCAACTGAACAATCCCGATGAACAACTAACTCCATGTGACACTTCTGGTCACTCTCCAACATAATGATAAAATGTCGCCCAAGGTGATCGAACTAAAGATGAAACCTGCACAAGGGCTAAAAAAAGAAGAAGACTATAGGCGTGAGTATTAAAACTCAGTAGGTTAGCCTGATATTCTATTCCCAATGCACATTACTTTAAAATAAAAGAAACATCAATTTATAGTTTTAAATTAAAGATTTTAAACTATGTTTTTCAAATGAGGTTCCATGCTATAATAATTATCAGACAAAAACATGCATGTTTAATAAACAAAAATGCAAGTAACAATTCTTTTCAAAGATGTGAAACTTCAAAATGAAAATAGTTTTCAAGAGGGATAATTTAAAGAATTTTAACATTCAAATAAATAACACATACTACTTAATTTACCAACCAAACACACCGTATGCCGACGGTGAGTACAAAATAGCCAATGAGCACTAGTCACGAGAATACCCCTAGGCACTAGTTAGTTGTGAGCCCCAGGTACCTCATATCTCGGTGAAAGTAACCATAATAAATATCCATTCTCATGCACGAGCCACTAGTAGGGAACATACCCATAACCTAGTGGTCCCCAATCATCATCATCATCATAGTTTAGTTAGTGTTGTCATCATCAAACTTGCTAGGTGAAACAGAGGCCAACCCCCACAGAATCACTAGCATACTAGTACACGTCCGCCCACCTAGATACCCGGGATTCCCTTTAGTGCTCAATCAAGTTACACATTTTATCAAATACACATTTAATATCCAAATTCCATTCCAAAACCATAAAAACACAAACATCCCATAATCTTTATTCACATTTCTTACACTAATCAACAAACCGCTAAATATTTTGGTAAAACAATTTCATGAAGTGTATTGAGGCTTTACACATAAAAACCTTTCAAAATCACTCTTTAAATTATAAAAACACATCAAAAACAAACCAAATAATATTTGGGAGCCCAATAAACATATAATAAATTCATTTAATGGACCATAAAACAATCCCAATTGCACCACTTTTTATATACAATTGAAACACTCCTTCATTTCTAGGAAATGCCAAACGGGCCTTTAAAAATTTTCTCAAAACTAACCTTTGAGGAAGGTATGCATTTTAATTTTATTAAGGATCTGTATAAACACCATTTACAGAAGAAAACCACATTCATAAATCTCTTATAATACTCAGGTTATATATTCAAAATACAACCTTTTTCATAAAGATGTGAAACAGTCCAATTTTGGGCAACTCGGGCCAAAATATGTCGTAAATCAAAACCCACTTGATTGTAAAAACAAATACAAATAGGAAATCCATATAAGTACCCAAAAATAAAATTTATCATTCTTCCAATTCCTTTATAAATCCAAACAAATAACTTTTAAATCACACATCACACATAAAAGCCAACCGGGCAATTTACCGAGCACATGACATGCCCTTTTTAAACAAAACAATTTATTTTAAGTACATGAAAAGGAATAAAACACCAATTTAAAGCCATATTTTCATTAAAGATATTTTAACATGTTAAAAATACCATAAACCAGATTATAAACCTCACAAAATATTTTCAAAAGATAACGGAACATTTAAACAAACACTTGTTGAACACTTTCATGGAAAAACAACACTACCTTTCACAAAACAATGATTAAACAACCACTTTGGACACCAAGAAAATTATCCAAAGGCTTAAAAACAATAATGAACATTTATATCAGTTTATTAAAATATTAAAATGATGAAAATTGAATGATAAAGTCATGTGCAAGGGATATCCTACCTCAAATCTTTGGCGTAATTGAAACGCACAACCGAAATCACCCGTCGCGGGTTTATAAACCCTAAAACTATAAATACCAGAATTAAAAAAACATAAAACCCATCAAAAAAATTTTATAACAAAACCCTAGGTCGATCAAGACTAGGGTACAATATAAAACCAAGAAATAATGAAAGGAGGGGGAAGATGAAGAAGAAAGGAGAAGGAATCTCACCTTTCATCCTAAAAAACTCTTCGTCTTCCATTAGATCTGAAGCCCTAGAGAATAGGAATGGCTTGAAAATTCTTGGAGAGATTCATATGGTCTGGACGAACCAGGGGATGAATATTGGTGGCTAAAAGATTACAAATTTATTTATTTATGAATGATTAAAATTACCTTGGCATTTCTGGGCGATTTGAGGTTTCCTGAGAATTGTCGCCCTAATCCGCGACCCACATGAGCTCCAAAGAGGTAAAATCGATTATGAGGGTTAGGATAGGGTTATTGGCTTTGAGGGGGATATAAAAGCGCCGAAAAATAGTAAAAAATGACAAATATATAAATGAAACAAATTATTTTTTTAAAACAGGAAATGGGCCCATGGGCTGGCCCAATACCTAAATAAGTAACCCAAATTCACCCAGCTTATTAATTTCTAATGGGTCCAAAAGGATAAATAAATTTTAATATATCAGTATAGGACAAGTGGTAAGTTGAATGTGTGAAAAAGGATGAAAAAAAAAGAGTTATAAAAGAAACAAATTCAGTTTTTAAAACTGGGAATGGGCTCACGGTTGGCCCAAATCATGAAGTAACCACCCTTTCATCAAAAACTCCTAAACAAGCAACGGGGATCCCAAATTATGGTGGTTATACATATATGAAACTTAAAAACTCAAGATTCATCTCATCAAATACCCATGAAAAGGATCGGGATTTCTAATGGGCCGGATCAATACAAAGACAGAAAAAAACCGTGTGTGACACAAAAGGCGACAAAACTCCTTTTTAGAAAAATAAAGTTTTAAGCATTAAATTTGATTTATTTTTATCTATTATCTAAAAAAATGATATAAATTTTAAATATTTTATGGAATATATAATATATAAATTTCATTAAAATCATTCATCAAAAGTTATTTATTTAATCTATTGAGATAAAACATATTTGTCCCCATGAAAATAGTTTTTCAATAAAAGATTCCCTTTATTTTCAAATGGTTTTTATTTTTGTTTCAAATTAATTGGTCACCAAGTAATTCATTATATATAAAAGTGTAAAACATTTATTTTCATAATTTAGTTGATCCTATTCATACCGACCATTCCAATGGATAGGTGATAACTATCATATTAAGTAATAATATTTTAATAGTATGTCAAGTTTCGTTTAAACTCGGTGTTGCGTGTGATGCAGGATAAACTCCGTGTTGTGTGTAACATAAGATAAAATTAGTTTTATGTATAATTTAAGATGAACTAAATGTTTCAAGAAATTTAATCTGAAATTAGTGTTTTATGTAATGTAAGTTAAACTCATTGTTGCGTTTAATGAAAAATATCAAAAATATTAAATTTATTCAAAAAATATATATTTTACAAAATCTCAATGTGTTACAAGACTATCCATTGAATTAGTGCGTACGAATATAAATATATAAAATATAAAAAAATTTGTATTACTCATTTAAAAAAAAATCATTCATTGGTTATCAATTAATTATAAATGAAAAAAACATCAAGTGAAAATAAAAGAGATGTTTTTTTGAAAAACTATTTTTATTTGTGTAATGTGTATTTATCTTAATAACCTAAATTGATCTCTATTTTTGAATTATTATAATTAAATTTATATAATATATATTAAATAAAAAATTATAACTTTAATCTGATATTTATTTTCTTATCTTGTTATAAGAATAAATCCACTATTATGCTTAAAATGTGCTTTCTAAAAAAGCGGATTTTGGTCATGTTTTCTGAATTTATTTTAAAATGTATTTTTAAAAATTATAGAAATTGAATATTTAAAAATTAATTCCATATTTGGAATCATTTTTATCTTATTTGGTAAGTATTTACCTTTTAATTTTTTTCAATATGAGTAGTAATCATAGTAAAAAAAATCACCTTGATATGGGTAAAAAGAGTTAAATATGGTTAAAAAGTTAGGATAAGGATTTATAATTTATATAACACTTTCCATTATCCTATTTTATTAGTTTATTTTAGAAATTTCCATCCATTTATCAAATATATGGCCACTCTTTTCCATATTAATTTGAATATAACCTTTAATTATTTTAGGAAAAGAAAAATACAAAATGTTACCCCCTTATCTCTAATGTGTTAACGTAGAGACAAATTAATGTTTTGGATTAATAATAATGGTTATTTTTATCATAATTAAATTATTTTCATGATGATAATTTATTCATAATTTTTAGTAATTATATAATTACCTTGAATTTTTACGCACCAAAACATGGTATTTCGTCAATTAATAGAAAAATAAAATAAATGATTTTAAAAATATTAAAAGTAATATAATTTGAGTGATTTATAGTGTTAAAAAAATTTATAGATGCATGTTACATATTAGGTATGTGTGAAAAATATTATATTCTAATTCCATATTTTTTTCTATCATTAAGGTTAAAAAACCAATAGTTCCAAAATCTACATTAATGACAATTTATAATAAATAATATTTTATGAAATGATTTAAAATTCATAAAAATATTATATTAAAACAATTTAAAGTAATATGGTTTAATATATCATCTCTGGTCTATTTATTAATAAATTTTCCATTTATGCTAGCTTTATTTATGGTTTAAGATTGAAATGGTTGTAACTACTGGTAAGGTTAAAAAAGATTAATAAAGTGGTTAATCAAAATGATATGATATAAAATGATATAAAAACCTATATAAACTTCATTGGATTATTTTATTTATAACATATCCTCCTTTTCTTTAAATTTTTATCCATTTTAATCATTTTACTTGATAATTAATTTATTTTATTTTAATATTTTAAAAAATTCCAAGTGCAACCTCTCCCTCTGTTTGGACACCCCTCCTTTCTCTTATTTATACCACTTTTAGCATTATATCTTGAAATAACCATGGATAATTATCTTATAAATATCACTATAAAAATTATATAGGTGATTTTTTCCCTAAAATACCAACCTTAGGATCATTCATTGGATATCCAATAGAGTTATTTCAAAGAAGTGTCAATCGCCTTAACAGATCACTTTTTTTAACTTCTTATTCTTCCTATTATAAATATATTTTATTTATAATAAATTATTAAATTAATTATAATAAATAAACTTAAATGTTATTATGATTATGAAACCACCATTATCCACACTTTTTCTATTAAATAAAAATTGAAAGTATCACTTGTGCATACGTACGAGTTACTGTCTCCATGTAGTGATACAATTCGTTTTTCATCACCATCTATTATGGGATGGTTATTATGATGGATATAATGGTTATATATTAAATATATATGAAATAATTATAATTATGGAATAATAATATCACATATACCATCTTATCTTCTAACATGTTGGAAAATGATAATGCCACTCATGCGTATGTATGGAATACCACCTCCTCAAAGCTATATGATTTTTTATTCATTTCCATTATATATGGATGTAATAAAGGATATATTTAATGAATTTATTTTTTGAATAATATATAATAATGATTATATAAATGTAAACTATTGTTTAACTTTCATTAATTCCAACTTTCAAATATTTAAAAATAGTGTTCATGTGTACGTACAACCTACCACCTCCATGAATGGTGTAATTCATTTTTCTATATATAACTTTTATGGATGATAATAAATATAGGTAAAATAAATATATATTATATAAATATCATTAACATAATTCTTTATATAATGGAAACATGATCAAAATTTAATTATTGGGACTTCTTAACCAAAACATTTTGAAAAAACGGAGCAGTTATCAACTAGAGAAATGATTTTAATAACAAATTGTTAATAAAAATGTTATAATATTTAATGAGTAAATCACAAATGTTATAATAGATATGGGAATAGTTCTAGATTAAATTTATTGTAAATCTATATTTATTATATAAGTGGTTTGAATGTGTATGATCATAATGAGGCATTGGGTACGGGATTTATATTCAATACTATTTTAATTGGGATTCTTTATGCTTGAATTTCCATTGAGAAAATTATATAATACTTATCTAATAAATCAATTTAATTTTATTATCCTCTATTTATTTCTAGAAAATAAATTTTTCAGTTCATTTTCATTTCTTTCATTACTCAAGATAATGAAAGAATATTTTTTATGAAATCCAACATTATTTCTCTCTTCGATCGAATATCATTTTTCTTCTATATCCAGGTTTTAAAAAAAAAGTAATAAAAAATCAACATTATACTATGATTTAATAAAAAAAATTTACCAATTTTTTAATTTATATAAAAATATTTCAAATTAATCTTCTTTTATATTTTCAAATGAGGTACTTCTTGAATTTTTATAAAAGTGTGAAAGAAATGTGTTAAAATGTTTTCTATAATGTTTTGGAGATATTTTTTTAATATGTAATTTTAAAGTGAAAAGGTACTTTCTAGAAGAAATATTTTACTGATATTTTAATGGAATTTTTATATATAATAACATATATCAATGTTAATTATGCTTTAATTGGGGTTTGATCAAATGGTACCATCCTTTTTCTTTATCTATATGGTTTATGATTATTATGATGATATGTTTATGAAACCCATTTATTTTTCATGGATTATGCTATGATGAAATGATGAAATGTTTATGAAACCAATTTTATTTACATGGGTAATGATGTGGTGATATGATGAATCTTTTATGATTATGTGGAATGCATATTTATGGTTTCCCTTATATTATGGGTGGTCCCTAAATTATATATCCCTATAATTTATGATGTAATTATCTTATCACGTGAGTTAATTATGGGATGCACGTTGATGTGGTTGATCATCTATGGGAAAAAAAGTCAATTTTTTGAATCCACTATGTGATGTAGGTGGTGATGATTGATCCATTGTGATATAGGGAACATGTAATTATTCTTGATCCACTATTATTTAATGGTCTGGGTAGTTAACCTTGACATATGAAATGTTATTTATACCTATGTTGTAATACACTTATATGAAATAAACTTATGGTTCATGATTTATTTATATTGATTTATCATTCTTATGATTTATTGTAACAACCCAAGATTTTATAAGATACATTCTTTTTAATTTCATATCTTCTATTTTACGACACACCAAGATTATCTTGCCCTATACGCAACACTATATTAGCTTGCAGTATACGCAACACTTTTCTGGGCTCTTGTTACACACAATTTCAAGTTCGTTTGATAGAAGTTATTCTACGCAACAATGAGTGTATATATATATATATATATTCAATGTATAAATAAAATATGGTTGGATTCTGTTATACGCAACAACGAAGGAGTTGTGCACTACACGCAACCCTGACTTGGCTTGCATTACACGCAATCGCGACCTTCCTCGATAGCGTGTGTTGTACACAATACCGAGTTTTACTAAACAACGATATATTATTATAATATTGTTATGAACTAGCCTTTATGAATAGTTTTAACTAAATTTTGAATTTTATAACATTATCTTACACATTTCTAGAACATGGTATAAGAACAAAATAAATTTTTCGGGTAAAATAAGTATTTTTTTCAAAAAAATGCAGTTTTGCCACCTTTTGATGGAGCACCCACTTTAGATCTAGTTTTTGACATGTTTATAAGTTCAATTTGACAAAATAAAACTCTTCTTTTGAATCAGGATATAAAAATTTACATTAGATAAAGTTTTGATATTTTTCCGATAACTTTCATATTTTAATGAATAGAATCGTAATATCTTATTTGGTAAACTTATAACATTGAATGGTTTTAAAGTATAAATAGAATATATTTTTAACATTTAATATAATGTATGTTATTATCATTGATTTTACCTTGAATTCGTATGTTAAATCAATTCAATCTTTTGCAATGTTTTAAAGAAAAACTCGTTTTCTTTCGACAACGGGATTAATTTTAATTTAATTTCTACATATTTTGTGTATTGAATTTGGAAAAATGGATTCCATATTTGGAATCAGTGGGTCCAAATTATGTTAATAAGCTACTTTTTATTTTTGGGCATTGTGAATAGTAACTACGGTAAATTTTATTTACTATAGTTAAAGGTAAATCGGGTAATTAAGGGTAAATATAAGATTATAAAATTACCCTAACACTTGTAAAAATCCTATTGGATGGCTAAAAGTAGACCCATATAACCTAAGGGTCGGATTAGATTCATTTTATGGACTTTTTCCCATGAAAATAATTTAATTATTATTAAAACCAAAGAATGTGACAACATGTCACTTTCTTAAATCTTATAAGTATAATAATTTTAATTTAGTGATAAACTTCATGAAACTTCGAACATGAATAGTATCCAGAAATCTAATACAATTATATACATCATAGGAATTTATTTATAATTTTTAGGGATTAAATAATTATCATTTATTATGACACAAAGATGATGCAGTAATTGTCTTATTAATAAAATATTGACATAATTGATGTTATAAATACCCAAATAAATGTACTTTGAGACTTTTTATGATTTAAATTAATTTTATAGGTTAATATGACATGTTATTGTTGATATAAGTAACTTGGTTCGAACTTATCATTCTGTTATGAATTTTATAAAAATCATGTACCAAATAGTGTCAAAATTGACATAAATTAGTTTTTAAAACAAATATTATATTATTAATTGTTATTTAATTCCTAAAAATATAAGGCTCGGAAAAATGACTTATATAAGGATATATATATTAATAATAAACAACTTGGGGTTTTTTTGGCTTGTTATGGTAAGTTTATTAACCATATAGTCTAAGAAAACAAAAAGACACGGTAAAAGTTAAATTATTTAACTTAGAGTTAAATCTAATTGATAAGGTTAAAATAATAACCTAAACTTGTCTAAATCCTATTGGATGAGATGATTTCGACCCATCCCCACTTTATCTTTGAAATAAGACCCTTTGGAACCATTATAAACCGAATTTGACCTTAATATAAAATAATATTTTGAGATTTTCCTAAGGTGCCCCTCTCCTCCCTTATAAAAGGGCACCTCCTCCCTCTCCTCCTCACACCAATTTGAGTATTCAAGCTCAGCCAACCCCTGCCATGTTCTCCTCTCCACTTCCCTAGAGACATCCTAGAGGTCCTGGTCTTCTAAAAATACCAATTTTAGTGCCCTAAAAGGAGGTCTCAAAGAAGCACTTCAAAGAAGAGGTAATATCCATTATCGATCCTTTCCAATTTCTTTCTTCTTCAACTTCTTCTTCTTTAGTTGTTTCATTATGAAGTACTAACATCCGAATCACTCATATACTGATATGTTATTATAACTATGAAACAACTCTATTTAACCATCTATCCATCCTACAGAAAATGAAATCACCGCGCGTGCGTACGTACGGAATATCGTCTCCACGTCGTGGTGTAATCTATTTTCCACTACCACCTTACTTGGATGGGTATAATGGTGTAAATAATGACTATATATGACTATTATAAAGTGATATTGATTCTGAAATAGTATACATACACTAAAATACAATTCCACTATCATAGGAACGATACCATCACTCGTGCGTACGTACGGAATACCGTCTCCACGATGTGATGCGACTCGTTCTACATGATCTTCATTTCATAATGATTATATAAATGAATTGAATGAATTAATATGATATATATTACACTAATACCATTCTGGAAATGAGGTATCTATAGCCTAAAGAGAAGAATAAGAATTTATTCGACAAAACACGCATAAGAACAAAAAGTTATAAACACCCGAATAACAAGTAGCAATGAAATATTACTACTAAGAAGCTAAGAATATGACCATATATGATATCATAAAAATAAATATGATTCTGTAATAAGTCAATAACATTATTTAAATCATTATACAGGAGGTTGGGACACTTACAAAGCAAGTCGGACCTAAGGTAAGGGAAATATCACAATCTCATTTTTATCCGAGATTGTTTGTACTTCGGATTTTACTGGGGTGTAGTTTATCATCCACATCCATGTTTCCTCAATATTTAATATTAATTCCATCCACCTACAATTTATTAAATCCAATTTTACCCTTCGGTGAGTTTTTATTAAAAGATATGAAAGGAATCTTTTGTCGTTTTTCGTACGAGGTACTTTTTTTGTAGAGACCCGAAGCCTAACGTACATGAACATTACATTACTTTTGCGGAATACTTAATACTTAACAAAAATATACACACAAGGATCGTAATAGTTTAGTGTCTTTGGAAACTCGGAACGTAATCTTCTAATCCTGGTGAAAGATCTTCAAAATCTCCCACAAAGATCTTCCTTTTTTTTACCTAAAACCTTTCTTTATATCCTGGGGAAAAGAAAACATAAAAGGGTGAGCTCAAATGCTCAGTAAGGGTAAACAAAAGAAATATCAATCACATAATTTTCATAAGAACATAACATTTTTGGAAATCTTAACCTGCAAAAGAGAGCATAATTTCATAACATGGGATAAATCATAGTAGTGAAAATGAAACCCTTACTTAAAACATTACTCATTGTGGCATACACACATAATCATAGAGAATCATTTCTTGTTAGTCAAGACTCATTGCCAAGACTATCTTAGTGGACAAAGTCCCTTTCTGAATCGAGTAATCCTCGTTTCAGTCATGTTTCACTGAACCGGTATAACCTACCATTCTAGCCATGTCTATCTCATGAGATATGAAATCTTTACCCAATGCATTGGAGGGAGATATAGGTCCCACCCATCTCTTAATGAATCCTTTCTTATGTGTGCCACAAAATCATAAATCATACATCATTGCATAACCCATGTAATAAAAATGGGATTCTTAAACAACATGACATCCTAAAACCATTCATATAAGATAAAGGAATTCATAAACATAATTTCATCACAACATAGTCAAATCAATGTAAAAATATGGATAGAATCATAACCCTTTATTATCTTATATGGAAAATAATTTTGATAAAACACTTGAATTGAATTCTTGAGGAAAATATCCTTTCTTCTTCAAAATCAATTTCTTTTCACAAAACATCATGCAATTTTAAAAGAAAGAGATTTTATTGAAAATAGTCATGAAATCTTTTAGAGGAAGCTTCATAAAAATAAGGCTTTATAAAACAGTATAAATCCGTTCGTGCCGTATAAGTTAAAAAAAACATTCTTCGTACTTTTGTCGGAAAAGTCAAAAAGTACCTCGTACGAAAAACGAAAAAAAATTCCTTTCATATCCTTTACTAAAAACTCATAGAAGGGTAAAATTGGATTTAAACAATTGTAGGTGGATGGAAATAATATTACATATTGAGGGAACATGGATGTGGATGATAAAATACACCCCAGTAAATACTTTCGAATAAACAATCTCGGATAAAAATGAGATTGTGATATTTCCCTTACCTTAGGTCCAATTTGCTTCGTATGTGTCCGAACCTCCTGTATAATGATTTAAATAATGTCATTGACTTATTACAGAATCATATTCATTGTTATGATATCATATATGGTTCACTTATGACATTATATTACCCGTTCTTTTGTAAATTCCATGTTAAAGAAGCGTTTTGGGTAAAATCGTTTCATTTATCGTAGGTGTTTTGACTTGTTGTTCTTGACATCATTATTACTTATATCATGATTTACTTACTTCCAGAATATAAAATATGATTTATATATCATATATATTCAGTATATATATATATATGATAGATAAATAAAATGAAAAACACCGTTCATGGAGACGGTAGTCCGTACGTACGCATGAACGCTGTTTTTCTTTCCTTATTGTCTTGAAATGGAAGTAAGTAGATGACATACATATGTATATATATACATAAATCCAGTAGCTTTATAATGTCATATATTTCATTATTATTTCTTATATATACATTATAATCATTCTTAAATGGTTAACATGGAGAATGAATCTCATCGCGTCGTGGAGACGGTAGTCCGTACATACGCACGAGCGATGATATCATTTCTATAAATATTGAATTGAATTGGAGTGGATTATACAATATATCAGAATCAATATGATGTTTTAATAACTATGTATAGTTATTCTTTACACCATTATACCCATCCATGTAAGGTGGTGGTGGAAAATAGATTACACCACGGCGTGGAGACGGTATTCCGTACGTACGCACGCGCGGTGATTTCTTTTTCCGTAGGATGGATAGATGGTGAAATAGGGTTGTTTCATACTTATAATAACATATCAGTATATGAGTGATACTGATGTTATTACTTCATAATGAAACAACCTAAGAAGAAGAAGTGGAAGAAGAAATAAAGATGAAAGAATTGGTAACGGTAATTACCTCTTCTTTGAAGTGCCTCTTTGAGACCTCCTCTTAGGGCACTAAAATTGGTCTTTGAGGAAGACCAAAACCTCTAGGATGTTGCTAGGGAAGTGGAGAGGATAAATTGGCAGGGGTTGGCCGAGCTTGAGTGCTCAAATTGGTGTGAGGAGGAGGGGGAGGAGGTGTCCTTTTATAGGGGAGGAGAGGGGCACCTTAGGAATTCTTAAAAATATTAATTTATAATAAATCTAACCCCACTTAAAAACCTCCAAAAATGACTCATATTCGAAGCTTAGATGAGATAGAGTTGTAATCTCATCAACCAATCAAATTTAGACATGTTTGGATCTTATTTTAAACCTTATCAATTAGATTTAACTCTAAGTTAAATAATTTGACTTTTACCGTGTCTTTTTGTTTTCTTTCACTATATGGTTAATACACTTACTATAACATGCCAAACGAACCCCAAATTGTTTATTATTAATATATATATCCTTATCTAAGTCATTTGGCCGAACCTTAGATTTTTAGGAATAAAATAACAATTAATAATATAATATTTGATTTAAAAACTATTTTGTGTCAATTTTGACACTATTTGATATATGATTTTTGTAAAAGTCATAACAGAATTAAATGTTCGAACCAAGTTGATTAAACCAACATTAATATATCATAGGAACCTATAAAATTAGTGGAATTCTTAAAAATTCTCAAATTACATTTATTTTGGTGTTTATATTATCAATTATGTCAATATTTCATTAATAAGATAATTACTGCATCATTTGTGTGTCATAAATAAATTATATTATTTGATGTCTAAAAATTAAAAATAAAATATCATCATGTAGGAAATCTTTTTAGCTTTCTAATGAATATTTATAGTCGAATTTTCTTATGTATAACCCCATATTAAAAATGATTTACTTATTAAACTTTGATTTTAACTATTTTAACCTTTCTTTAAATAAATTAATAATAAATGTCCTAATCTAATCCAAGTGGGCCTAAATGGTCATATTTTATTCCTAAGTTTGTTTTTGGTCGAATTACACTTGTCCAATAGAATTAGGACATGTGTTAGGGTAATAGTAATATCATATTTACCCTTAGTTACCCTATTTACTATTAACCGCGGTAAAAAAAGTAAAAAGTTACTATTCACCAAAAAATTATTTTCATCTCATTGAACCACATTCTAGTCCTTGATATTAACCGTGTCTCTCGGATTTTCGAAATTCCATTCACAGAAGCGGCAAAATTAAGTTTTATGAAAAATTCAGTTTTTTTAACTCCCACTTAGTAGTTTCACTATTCATCAAAAATTGATGTTTTTCAGAACAATGCCAAAATTTCATCCTAAGCTATATTTCATATTCCGAATTCAAAAATGAAGTCTATTTTACCAAATTCATAACATAAAAGTTGCATTAATTAATTTTATAATTAAATCCCGCTGTTAAAACAAATAGCGTGTTTTTAAGAAACAATATCTATCAAAAGATTGACACTTGTTTATGTCTAGTTTAAATGTGAAATTACATCCAATGACCAACATTGTATTAAATTGTAAAAATATATTCTAAATATACTTTAAAACCACTCAAATTAATGATTTATCACTATTAATTATTTCGATTAAAAAAGTTGTTTTTAATTATAATTTAGTAATTTTCACTATTCATCAGAATATGAAAGTTATCCGAAAAGTACCAAAATTTCACCTTAGGCTAAATTTGATACTCCGAATCCAAAAATAAAGTTCATTTTGAAAAATAAGATTTACTGGATTTCAAAAAGTGGTTATTACTATTCATAACGGCTAGTTTTAATAATATTTTTATAGCATATCGTTGTTTAGTGAAACTCGGTATTGCGTACTACACACGCTATCGAGGAAGGTCGCGATTGCGTGTAATGCAAGACAAGTCAAGGATGTGTGTTGTGCAAGCTCCTTTTGGTGTAGCGTACAACACAAGACATTAATAAAATTAAAAAGAATATTTTTTTTTTATAAAATCTTGGGCTGTTACATTTTTGACTTTTCTGACAAAAGTACGAGAAGAATGTTTTCTTTTAACTTATACGACATGAATGGTTTTTTAAAACATTATTTCCAAGAAGATTCCCTTATAATTTTTCAAGTTTATTTTTAATCAACTTCTTTTAGTTATAATTTTATGACATGTTAAGAAATGAAAAGTGTTTTTGAAGTAGAAAGGATATTTTCGTCAAGAATGGAGTTCAAGTGTTTTATCAAATTTATTTTCCATCTAAGATAATAAAGGGTTCTGTTTTTATACCTATTATTACATTGATTTGATTATGTTGTGATGGAATTATTTTTATGAATTCCTTTATCTTATATGAATTGTTTTATGATGTCACAATGTTTAAGAATCCCATTTTTATTACATGGGTTATGCTATGATGTATGGTTTATGATATTGTGGCACACATAAGAATGGTATCATTATGAGATGGGTGGGACCTATATCTCCCTCCAATGCATTGGGTAAATATTTTATATCTCATGAGATAGACATGGCTGGAACGGTAGGTTATACCGGTTCAGTGAAACAGGACTGAAACAAGGGTGACTCGGTTCAGAAATGGACTTTGTCCACTAAGATAGTCTTGGCAATGAGTCTTGACTAATAAGAAATGATTCTCTATGATTATTTGTGTATGCCAAAAAGTTTCATGTTTTAAGTTATGATTACTGGGATTTCATTTCACTACAATGATTTATCCCATGTTATGAAATTATGCTCTCTTTTGCAGGTTAAGATTTCCAAAATGTTATGTTCTTATGAATATGATGTGATTGATATTTCTTTTGTTTACCCTTACTGAGCATTTGAGCTCACCCTTTTATGTTTTCTTTTCCCCAGGATATAAAGAAGGGTTTTAGGTAAAAAAAGGAAGATCTTTATGGGAGATGTTGAAGATCTTTCACCACGATTAGAAGATTATATTCTGAGTTTCCAAAGACACTAAACTATTACGATCCTTGTGTGTGTGTTTTTGTTATGTACTAAGTATTCCGCAAAAGTAATGTAATGTCCATGTACGTCAAGCTTCGGGTCTCTATAGTTGGTATCAGAGGAAAGGTTTAGTCAACCTTTGGAAACTATGATGCGAAAACGTTAGTGAGATCCCTAGAGATATTTCTAAGGTATGTCTAGGGATATCCCTAAGGATAAGTATACGTATAGGATAGTCTTAGAACTATGGTAACGATCTTAGAATTTAACCTAAGATGTTAGATATTAAGGGTACTCCCCCTTTACTATGTTGTTTTCCCTAGCATTATTTTTGCCTCTCACACTATTCTTTTTCAGTTTTAGATGATGGCTGGAACCTGAAGGAACCGTGTTGATCACTATAATGGACAATGCAATGATTGTCCTCCTGAACAAACAAGTGTTATGGGAGATGGAGTGCAAAATCTTATTGTTATACTTACACAAGCTATGAATCATTCTAGACTTCCAAATGAGCAAAGAAGGGAACAATATTCTATTGAGTCCTTCATGAGGCAACATCCACCTTATTTCAGTGGGTCTTCCGATCCACTTGTTGCTGAACAATGGATCAGTACCACTGAAAAGATATTTTCAGTTCTTCAATGTTCCGAACATGATAAAGTCATCTTAGTAGTATATCGTTTGGAAGGTGAAGCTGATAAATGGTGGAATCTTATCAAGAATATGAGGCCAAGAGATGAAATTGAGTCCATGGAATGGGACGAGTTCAAGAACTTGTTTTTCAGTAAGTATGTCCCTCGTATTCTTCGAACAAAGATGGAAAAGGAGTTTCTTGAGCTGAAGCAGAAGGATGATGAATCTGTTGGTATATACGAAGCGAATTTTACAAGACTTGCAAGGTATGCATCTGGCATTATCATCCAACCTGAAAGTAAAGTTGATCTATTTTTCAGTGGCTTAAAACCAAGTCTTCGAAGGGCATTAGCTATAAGAGACTTCAGTAGCTATGAATAAATTGTGCGTTGTGTTATCAAGGTAGAAATGGAAGTTGGTGTTACATATCCATCTCATGGTTTTGACAAGAAATGAAATATGGAGTTCAAGGAGAAATCTCAGAATAATGGTGAAAAGAAGATGAATGTTTCCTTATGTACAAAGTGTGGAAAGAAGAATGGTGGAG
This sequence comes from Viscum album, assembly GCA_963277665.1. Classification (NCBI taxonomy): domain Eukaryota; kingdom Viridiplantae; phylum Streptophyta; class Magnoliopsida; order Santalales; family Viscaceae; genus Viscum; species Viscum album. Next base: position 391,455,145 of record OY728147.1, on the reverse strand, counting down.
ATTGTCTTAAAGGGACTAGAAAATGTTTTAAGTGTGGAAAAGAAGGTCATCGAGCAGCTGAGTGTTGAAGTAATGGAAAAAGGGTTTCTAATGATGTGAATAAAGCAAACACTGCAGAGAACGCACCACCAACACTTCAATGCTTCAAGTGCAAGGAAATGGGGCATTATGCTAATAAATTCCCTAATCCAAGGGTTAGTGATGATCGACATGAGCAACCGCTTAAGGCAATGGACAAAGGGAAGTCACATGCGATCACTATTGGCGATGTTGAATATGACAACGATGTGGTGGAATGATTAAGTGTTTATGTAATGGGATTCCAAAATAATGTTGTATCATGGAGTATTGGAATATTTATGTATTTGTCTAATGTGGTATTCAAAGTGATTGATATATTTTTGGAAATAAGATGATATGCGCATAATGAAGGGAAAACGAAAAAATGAAATGTTTAACAGTATTCATGAGCTCATGATTGATATAAGGACTAAGTGATATCATGGTTTGAGTATATAGAATTTTGAGGATTTTGGTATGTGGAAAGTGTTAACTTTTAACTGCATTCAAGTTTTCACTATGGTTCAATGGGTATTCATTTTTTCCAGAGAATACATGATTAAGGTATTCACATGATTGGAATGTGACCAACAATATATATATATGGGGGATAAATGATGGTATTCACATGCTTGGTTGATGACATTTCAAGTAATCGTTTTCTTTATACTATGAGCTTGGACCGAAGTATTTTAGATAAGCCTAAATATTGGAATGAATTATTTTGGACATATTCTAAGTATTGTTTAAGGATAGAACTTTTTTCGATATTACTGATGGGATTTTATAGTAATGTAGTTTTAGAAAAAGGACAACCTGCAGGACGGGCGACAGCCCATCGCGTCGGACAAGGCTGTGGGAATCGAACCCACAACCGAAGTGCGACTGGCCTTTATCGCCTACCACTGGCCTACAGGAAGTCCCTGTTTAGTAGAAACTAGTTTTATTATATTAAGCAGTGTGATATATGAAGTATAAGTCCATTTTAGGAACTATATATGATTAATCTCACTATAGATGGACTTATTTATTTATTTTTTGATAACTTTTCTAACCTTTTGTTTGAGATAGATGGAATGACCCATCATTCTATCACATGATCTGCTAACACATCACGAATGACAAATTCAACTTCATTTCTTTAAGAGATGAAGTGGAAATTGTCCAAAGAATGAAAAACGGTGAGACTATACCAAAATCAAGAAAGTATTTCTTCTAATTCCAATTTCATCAACTTTAGGGAAATGATCTTGAAAAACCAAAAATGTTGTCCTACTACCCTTATATCCGATGAATCATATGGTACCTTAGATCACCACAAATCAATAGCTTTGTGATTGTTGGCTTTTTCATAGCCATGTTCTCTACCACTCTCCATCAGAACATGACGGTTAGATTTCTCTTCCATGTCCATATTTTCTCCTATATGGAAACCCAGTGATGAGTTCATTTGGGTAACCATTATATTTCATACTTTAGTTTTTAAAATTTAGTTTTGGTATTTCTTTTTACGATGTGGGTTTTTATGAATAGTAAATGATTTATAACCCAGACGAATTTCGAGGGTGAAATTCATTTTAAGGGGGGTAGAATGTAACAACCCGAGATTTTATAAGATACATTCTTTTTAATTTTATATATTCTATTGTACGACACACCAAGATTATCTTGCGCTATACGCAACACTATATTAGCTTGCAGTATACGCAACACTTTTCTTGGCTCTTGTTACACACAATTTCAAGTTCGTTTGATAGAAGTTATTCTACGCAACATTGAGTGTATATATATATATATTCAATGTATAAATAAAATATGGTTGGATCATGTTATACGCAACAACAAAGGAGTTGTGCACTACACGCAACCCTGACTTGGCTTGCATTACATGCAATCGCGACCTTCCTCGATAGCGTGTGTTGTACGCAATACCGGGTTTTACTAAACGACGATATATTATTATAATATTGTTATGAACTAGCCGTTATGAATAGTTTTAACTAAATTTTGAATTTTATAACATTATATTACACATTTCTAGAATATGGTATAAGAATAAAAATAAATTTTTCGGGTAAAATAAGTATTTTTTTCAAAAAAATGCAGTTTTGCCGCCTTTTGATGGCGCACCCACTATAAATCTAGTTTTTGACATATTTATAAGTTAAATTTGACAAAATAAAATTCTTATTTTGAATCAGGATATAAAAATTTATATTAGATAAAGTTTTTATATTTTTCCGATAACTTTCATATTTTAATGAATAGTAAAAATACGCTATATTTTAATTAAAAACAACTTTTTTTCATCATAATATCTTATGTGGTTAAATTATAATATTTAATGGTTTTAAAGTATAAATAGAATATATTTTTACCATTTAATATAATGTATGTTATTATCATTGATTTTACCTTGAATTCTTATGTTAAATCAATTCAATCTTTTGCAATGTTTTAAAGAAAAACCCATTTTCTTTCGACAAAGGGATTAATTTTAATTTAATTTCTGCATCTTTTGTGTATTGAATTTAGAGAAATTGATTCCATATTTGTAATCAGTGGGTCCAAATTATGTTAATAAGCTACTTTTTATTTTTGGGCATTGTGAATAGTAACTACGGTAAATTTTATTTACTATAGTTAAAGGTAAATCGGGTAATTAAGGGTAAATATAAGATTATAAAATTACCCTAACACTTGAAAAAATCCTATTGGATGGCTACAAGTAGACCCATATAACCTAAGGGTCAGATTAGATTCATTTTATGTACTTTTGTCCATGAAAATAATTTAATTATTATTAAAACCAAAGAATGTGACAACATGTCACTTTCTTAAATCTTATAAGTATAATAATTTTAATTTAGTGATAAACTTCATGAATCTTAGAACATGAATAGTATCTAGAAATATAATACAATTATATACATCATAGGAATTTATTTATAATTTTTAGGGATTAAATAATTATCATTTATTATGACACAAAGATGATGCAGTAATTGTCTTATTAATGAAATATTAACATAATTGATGTTATAAATGCCCAAATAAATGTAATTTGAGACTTTTTATGACTTAAATTAATTTTCTAGGTTAATATGACATTTTATTGTCGATATAAGTAACTTGTTTGGAACTTATCATTCTGTTATGAATTTCATAAAAATCATGTACCAAATAGTTTCAAAATTGACATAAATTAGTTTTTAAAACAAGTATTATATTATTAATTGTTATTTAATTCCTAAAAATCTAAGGTTCGTCCAAATGACTTATATAAGGATATATATATTAATAATAAATAACTTGGTGTTAGTTTGGCTTTTTATGGTAAGTTTATTAACCATATAGTGTAAGAAAACAAAAAGACACGGTAAAAGTTAAATTATTTAACTTAGAGTTAAATCTAATTGATAAGGTTAAAATAATAACCTAAACCTGTCTAAATCCTATTGGATGAGAGTATTTCGACCTATCCCCACTTTATCTTCGAAATAAGACCCTTTGGAACCATTATAAAACGAATTTGACTTTAATATAAAATAATATTTTGAGATTTTCCTAAGGTGCCCCTCTCCTCCCTTATAAAAGGGCACCTCCTCCCTATACTCCTCACACCAATTTGAGCATTCAATCTTGGCCAACACCTGACATTTTCTCCTCTCCAATTCCCTAGAAACATCCTAGAGGTCCTGGTATTCTTAAAAGACCAATTTTAGTGCCCTAAAAGGAGGTCTCAAAGAAGCACTTCAAAGAATAGGTAATATCCATTACCGATCCTTTCCAATTTCTTTCTTCTTCAACTTCTTCTTATTTAGTTGTTTCATTATGAAGTAATAACATCAGTATCACTCATATAATGATATGTTATTATAAGTATGAAACAACCCAATTTAACCATCTCTCCATCCTACGGAAAATGAAATCATCACGCGTGCGTACGTACGGAATACTGTCTCCACGCCGTGGTGTAATCTATTTTCCACCACCACCTTACTTGGATGGGTATAATGGTGTAAATAATGACTATATATAACTATTATAAAGTGATATTGATTCTAAAATAGTATACATACACTCCAATACAATTCCACTATCATAGGAATGATACCATCACTCGTGCATACGTACGGAATACCGTCTCCACGATGTGATGCGACTCGTTCTACATGATCTTCATTTCATAATGATTATATAAATGAATTTAATGAATTAATATGATATATATATTACACTAATACCATTCTGTAAATGAGTTATCTATAACCTAAAGAGGATAATAAGAATTTATTCGACAAAACACGCATAAGAACAAAAAGTTATAAACACCCGAATAACAAGTAGCAATGAAATATTACTACTAAGAAGCTAACAATATGACCATATTTGATATCATAAAAATAAGTATGATTCTGTAATAAGTCAATAACATTATTTAAATCATTATACAGGAGGTTCGGACACTTACAAAGCAAGTCGGACCTAAGGTAAGGGAAATATCACAATCTCATTTTTATCCGAGATTGTTTGTACTTCGGATTTTACTGGGGTGTATTTTATCATCCACATCCATGTTTCATCAATATGTAATATTATTTCCATCCACCTACAATTTATTAAATCCAATTTTACCCTTCATTGAGTTTTTAGTAAAAGATATGAAAGGAATCTTTTGTCGTTTTTCGTACGAGGTACTTTTTGACTTTTCCGACAAAAGTACGAGAAGAATGTTTTCTTTTATCTTATACAACATGAATGGATTTTTAAAACATTATTTCCAAGAAGATTCCCTTATCTGTTTTCAAGTTTATTTTTAATCAACTTCTTTTAGTTATAATTTTATGACATGTTAAGAAATGAAAAGTGTTTTTGAAGTAGAAAGGATATTTTCCTCAAGAATGGAGTTCAAGTGTTTTATCAAAATTATTTTCCATCTAAGATAATAAAGGGTTCTATTTTTATACCTATTATTACATTGATTTGATTATGTTGTGATGGAATTATTTTTATGAATTCCTTTATCTTATATGAATTGTTTTATGATGTCACAATGTTTAAGAATCCCATTTTTATTACATGGGTTATGCTATGATGTATGGTTTATGATATTTTGGCACACATAAGAATGGTATCATTATGAGATGGGTGGGACCTATATCCCCCTCCAATTCATTGGGTAAAGATTTTATATCTCATGAGATAGACATGGCTGGAACGGTAGGTTATACCGGTTCAGTGAAACAGGACTGAAACGAGGGTGACTCGGTTCAGAAATGGAGTTTGTCCACTAAGATAGTCTTGGCAATGAGTCTTGACTAATAAGAAATGATTATCTATGATTATGTGTGTATGACACAAAGTTTCATGTTTTAATTTATGATTATTGGGATTTCATTTCACTACTATGATTTATCCCATGTTATGAAATTATGCTCTCTTTTGCAGGTTAAGATTTCCAAAATGTTATGTTCTTATGAATATGATGTGATTGATATTTCTTTTTTTTACCCTTACTGAGCATTTGAGCTCACCCTTTTATGTTTTCTTTCCCCAGGATATAAAGAAAGGTTTTAGGTAAAAAAAAAGGAAGATCTTTATGGGAGATGTTGAAGATCTTTCACCACGATTAGAAGATTATATTCTGAGTTTTCAAAGACACTAAACTATTACGATCCTTGTGTGTGTGTTTTTGTTATGTACTAAGTATTCCGCAAAAGTAATGTAATGTCCATGTACGTCAAGCTTCAGGTCTCTACATTTATGTCTTCTGAAATGACAATGATTCACTCCATGGATCATGTTTATGATCCATGATATATTGTGTATGACCTTTTTAAGTTACATTCATGATCTCATGCCATTTTTATTATATTATACTTTAATATGTTCATCAATTGATATCTCTCATGTTCTCCCTTACTGAGCATCTATGATCACAGTTTATTATGTTTCCTTTACCCATGTTATAAAGAAAGGTTTATATAGGATATTTATATGATGATTAATAAATGGGAAAATCATTATAGGATATATTGAAAATATTTCATGAAATAATATGATTATGTATCTAGTCTCCAAAGACACTAATCCTTTATAATAATTAGTCTTATATTTGTGAATTATTTTGAGTATTCATCTAAAAATACATAATATCAATGTATAAAGAGCCTATGTAACTATAGTTGGTACTAGAGTGACATTTTTAGTCAATAATTATAAATTTGGGTTATAAAAAATTGGTGAAAACATTAGGTACAAGTATAAGTATAGGATAAGATCCTATTGTTTTGGTAAGGAATATATTATGTGATTTTCCTAGTAATATATCCCTATCTAGATACTAAAATTGGATGTGGATTTGGTATATATGCATCAAGGGGTTACAACCCCAAATAGAGTTGGTCAAGTATATCTTTACCATTATTCTGGTAGACACTGAGTGTGCCCTTAAGGCAAACCTAGATTGACACTCCTAGGGGATATTCTTGGGTTAATTCACATTTTCTTTATAAACCATTATAAAGGATTAAAATAAATTATGACCATATAAGACCTAGGTTAAATATAAGTGACATAGGATCAAAATAAGGTATCATTATTTATAAATCCTATAAATTTTTATGATTATGTATTCTCCCCTTATAATTATTGTTTCTAATACATTTTATTTATTCAATGGATATAACTATAATAAATCTGAAAAAATGAATGTGATTGATAATGTAAGGATTTTACACCAAAGAAACCAAGTGATGTTAGATCTATAATGCATAATTTTTGTATGCTCACACACCATTCTAATGCCATGAATCATAAAGAGATAATAAATTTACATAAGAGGGAACAACATACTGTTGAGTATTTTATGAAGAAACATCCACATTATTTTAGTGGATCTTCTGATCCAATAGTGTTTGAGTGATGGATTGGAAATATTGAGAAGATATTTGTTATTCTCCAGTGCTTTGATTTAGAGGGAGAATAAAATAAAGGGTGTAACCTTATGAATAGTATGGGACAACATGAATAAATTAACTCCATGTAATGGGATGAGTTTAAGAATATTTTTTTCAATATGTACTTCCCTAGTATTATAATTAAAAATATAGAAATATAATTCATTAATCTTAATCTAAAATAGGATAAATTCATTGGTACTTATAAGGAAAATTTTACATGACATGCAAGGTATGCTTCTAGTTTAATAATTATCCCTTAAAGATAAATGTATTGATTCTTAAGTGTCTTAAAACCAAGTCTCTAAAAGGTGTTAAATATAAGATACTTTAGTAGTTATGAAGAAATAATTTTATGTGCACTCATTGTATAAATAAAAATTATACATTAACACTATTACCATGGTTTTGATAAGAAAAGGATGATCGAGTCTCATGAAATCTAGAATAAATCACATGGTGGAAAGAAATTATAGAAATATACTTGCTAAAAATGTGGGAGGAAAAGTCAAGGTAGTTGATTTAATAGAATTGGGAGGTGCATTAAATGTGAAAATTTTGGTCATAAATCTAATGAATGTTGAAAGGTGGTGAATGTGCCTGTTAATGCAATGGAAGAGAAGGAGAAAACATATAATGCACCTCCAATGATCCATTTTTTCAAGTTCAATGAGTGTGTGTATTATACCAACTAGTTAATGAATTAGAAGGTTTATATTGATTATTAGTGTCATTAACCTCTTTAGGTCTATGAAAAATGGAAATCTCATGCCATCATGACTATCAAAGTAGGTTATGAGAATGATGTGGAAAAGGGTACACTTATCATCCACTCTAAAATATATAAGGTATTATTTGATTCTATATCAACCTAAACTTTTTTATCTAATGAATTTTCAAATGTAATTGAATTACTAGATCAATGATTAGATAATTATTTAGTAATAAAACCTATTAATTGTTATATGGTCTCATTTTAATTTTATAGTCCCTCTATGATTAAAGTTTGTAGTAATGTGGTTTCTAAGAATCACTTGATTCTATATTTAATTTAATTTTATATGATTCTGGGCACGGATTTGATTTATTTATATATATAACATATTAATTTCTGAGGAATGGAGGTCACATTTCATCTTCTGATTAACCCTATGATCAATTTTTAGTGCAAGGATAAATTAAAACTTCCTATAAAAATTATACCTATATTGTGGGTATTATTTATTATCCATGAAGTTTTTTTATCTTAGATAATTTGAGAGAAAATTAACATCGTAGATATGCTGATTGTTTGGGAGTTTTTTTATTTTTACCTAGAATAATTGTTCGGTCTTCCTCTGATTTATGAAGTTGAATTTTCAAAAGAACACATACCTGGTGCAACACCTATTTTAAATAATCCATAAAGAATGACCCTAATTGAGTCGCAAGAATCAAAGAATCAAATATATTAGATTTTTTAAAATGGATTTATTCAAATAGGTACATCACCTCGGGTTACACCTATTCATATTGTTAATAAGAATGATGGGTCAATATGTCTTTTCATTGATTATATAGAACATAAAAAATCATTATAAATAAAAAGAATAATCTACCCCATATTAATGATTTGTTTAATCAATTATGAGGAGCTCAATATTTTTCCAATATTGATATTTAATCTAGGTAATATCAATTTATGGTAAAATTTTATTACATACCAAAGACAGCATTTTGTATGAGGTACAGACCCTATGAATTTATAGTGATTCCATTTTGTCTTCCCATTGCCCCTACTATCTTTATAGATTTAGTGAATAATGTATTTAGAGATCACATTGATCATTTTTTTGTATTATTTATAGATGATGTTCATATATAATCAATTAACAATGAAGTTCATGAAGATAACTTGAGAATTGTACTGAAGACCATGAGGAATGAGTGGTTGTATGTAAAATTTACCAAGTCTGAACTTTGGATTCAGAATGTTTCATAATTGGTTCATATAATCTCATGTGAGGTTATTTAGGTGGATCCATAAAGGATAAAAGTTATCAAGAAATGTCCTAGACCAACCCCAGTTATTAAGATCCACAGTTTAGTCATTTTTACTGGGTATTATTGACACATTGAGGAAAATTTCTCATGGTTGTCTAATCCACTAACTAAGTTAACTCAGAATGGATACAAGACCTTTGTATAGATAAATGTGAGGAATATTGCAAGAAAATTAATATAAGGTTATCCAATACACATGTGATTACATTACCATACAATGGGGAATGGTTTTTAATCTATAGTTATGCATCGAATAAGGGACTAGGATGTGTTCTCGTGAAGAGTGACATGGATGTAACTTATGACTCACAATAATTAATGGTTAGAGAGGAAAATTACCCAACTCAGGAATCGAAGTTAACTGTGGTAATTTTTATATTATTTAAATAGAGGAATTATCTTTATGAAGGAATATGTGATATATTTATACTGATTATAAAATATTAACATATATATTCACTCAAAAAGTGGTGAATATTCATTATAGAATATGTCTGGATCTAATTAATGATAATAATAACTCAATAAATTACCACCCTCATAAGTCAAACTATATTGCAGAAGCTCTAAGACAAAAGGATCATGATATCATATCTATGATGAGGATTAAAAAAATCCAATGTTTCAAGATTTAAAAATTATTTATCTGGAAGTATTGAAGGAAAGGGATAAATATTATCTTTCTCAAATGAATGTTCAACTATATATTTATTTAAAGATTAAAGAGGCATATATGAATGATGTAGAGATAAAAAATAAGGGGAGAAATTTCTATGAGTTAAACCTTGATTATGAAAGACTGATAATTATCAATAACTGTGTATGTGTTCTATCTAAAATAGATTTGAATAAGTGTCAACTAGATGAAGCTCATAGTTCATCATTCTATATTCTTCATTGAAGTAAAATGATCTATAGATATCTAAAAGAGTATTTAATTTTGGAATAGCATGAAAAGTTATATTACAGAACATATATCTAGATGCTTTTTATTTCATAAATTTAAAGTTGAGATATAAGAATATATAGGATTTTTATAACCATTATCCATACCAAAATTGAAATGGGAAAACATCACTATGGACTTTTTCATCAGACTCCCAAAAATGTCAAAGGGTAAAAATACTATATTAGTTATAGTTGATCACATTAAAAAGTTAACACAATTTATTACTATCAAAGAAGGTTTCTATCTGGATCAGCTTCCCAAAATAGGCCTTAAAGAAGTGGTAAATTTTCACGGAGTACCACATCTTTTTTATCTTATCAGGGACTGAGGGTTACCTTAATGTTTTTGAAAATTCTTCAGCTGGCTCTGCATATGGAGTTATGTTTTAGTACATCTTATCAGCCTCATATGGATTTTCAACCTAAGAGAACCATTCAAACCCTAGAAGGCATGTTGAGATCTTTTTCTCTAGAATTCAAAGGTCATTGAGATCAATGCCCTCCTTTAGTCTAGTTTTCTTAAAATAATAGCCTTCACTTGAGCATTCAGATAGATCCTTATGAGTCCCACTATTGTAATAATTATATAATTACAATGTGATGGTATGACATTGGATAAAGAATTATATTGTGACTTGAGATATCAAAGTAAATTTTAGAGAAATTTAGATCCATTCTGTAGCACATGAGATTATCTCAAATTGAACAGAATATTTATGATTACAACCTTAGGTGTTATATAGAATTTAAAGTTGGTGAAATTTTATTTCATTTAATTTATCCATAGATGAGTTTTATGATATTTTAAAACAAATGAAAGATGATCCCTAGGTATATTTTCCCCTTCAAAATTTTTGATTGAGTTGGAATGGTATCTTATCACTTGGAACTTCCACTGAACCTCTCTTAAATTTATGATGTGTTCTATGTATCACTCCTGAGGAAGTACATGCCTGATCCATCACATTTACTGAACTCAGAGGTTATACAATTAAATAATTTTTATTATTATGAAGAAATACTAGTGGAAATATTGTATGGTAGATTTAATGTTCTATGAAACTAGACTACTCACCTGGTTAATTTTCTCTAGTGGAATTAGAAATTCGAAGAAGCTACTTGGGAACCCGATGATGTAATGAAATAGAGATATCCTAATTTTTTTATAAAAATAAAGGAATTTGATTAAAATATTCTTTTTAGGGGTGTAAAATGTAACACAATGATAATTTTGGATACTTTTTCAAATAAATTAATTTCTTTGATAGCATGGTTTACATGCAATAGTGATTTTAAATGAACAACGATATACTATTAAAATATTATTATTTAATTTTACAATTATCGTATGGTTGTTGGATTGGTAGGTAAAAATAATACTAACTATATTATGAGAATATATGGATTACAAATTTTTGAAATGAAATAATTGGTTATCAATTTATTAGAAATGAAGACAAATATCAATTGAAAATAAAGGAGATGTTTTTCTAGAAAACTATTTTTATTCCCTCAATGTGTGTTAATCTTCATAAATTAAATCGAATGGTATTATTAAAAGATTTTAATTAAAATAATATAATATATATTTGATAAAATGTTTTAACAATCATCAAATATATTTTTTCTAGGTGTGGGATAATAATAAATCCATCGTTATTCTAAAAAATGTATTTTAAAAACGCATTCCATTTCTTTTTTCACACTTATTTTAAAATGTCTTTATTCAAATTAAAGAAATATAATCATGAAAAATGGATTAAATTTTTTTAATTAGAAGTATAATATTTTTTACAAAGTTACCTTTTATTTTTGGTCAATATTAATAGCAATCATATAAATATTTTTTATCTCGGTAAGGGTAAAATGGGTAAAATTGGATTAAAACATTGAGGTAAGGGATTAAAATTAATATAAAACATTATATTAGCCTATTGGATGAGTGTATTTTGTCCATGACCATCTAAGTCATGAATATATGTCCACTTTGTGCCATTGTTATTTGAATATAACTTTTATATTAATATAAGAAAAGAAAAATAAAAAATATCACTTTCTTAGTTTTCAATATATCTTATGTGTTAACATATAGAAAAAATAATGTTGTGAAAAAATATTAATCATTATTTTGAGAATAATGAAATTAATTTTGTGAAGGTAATTTATTTATTATTTTTACTAATTATATAATTACCTTAAATCCATACGCAACACCGACACAATATTTATTCAATTAATAAAAATATTAAATAAATGATATTATAAATATAAAAAATAATATAATTTGAGTGATTTATAGTGTTTTACGAATTTTTTTAGATATATATTACATATTAGGGATGTTTGAAAATATTACATTTGAATTACATCTTTTACGTGGGGAATTTAAAGTCATAATAAAAGAATAGTTCCAAAAATGACATTAATGATATTTTATAATAAATAATATTGTATAAAATGATTTAAAATTACAAAAAATTTATAATAATCCAAGGAAATAGAATATGGTTGAAAATATAAACCATGGTCCACTTATGTGTCATTTTTTCATTAATAATAACATTATTAACTTGATAATATTGAAATAGTTGTTCCTGCATTTAAGATCAAAAATGATTTTTGAAGTGGTTAATCAAAAAGGTAATGTTTAAAATGAAACCAAAAAACACTCTAAATTTAATTTTATGGTTTTATTTGGACTTTATCTTATTTTTTATTAAATTAATTGAAATTTCAAGGCATCTTTCTTGAGAATAATTTATTATATTGTAATATTTTAATAAATTCCAATTGTGTCATCTCCCACCATTATGAAAGGAAACTCTTCCATTATCTTATTTACACCACATTGAGCCTTATATCCCAACAAAACCCTTGAAATTTATCTTCACGTCAACTATATACATGTTTTATAGGTGTTTTTCTCCCAAAAAGACAAACACTAGGGTCATTGGGAGGAGATTCCAATGAGTTCTTTCAAATAAGAGGTAATCACCTTAACCAATCACATTTTTTACTTCTTATTATACCACCTCTAAATCTATTTTATTTGCATTAAAATAATAACTTTGGTATCCTAAAAATAATTAAATTCTATTATGATTATTAAACCACCATTATCCATTATTTTTTCATAAAATGGAAAGTGAAAGTATCACTCTTGTGTACGTACGACTTACCATCTCCATGTAATGATACAATTCATTTTTTTACCACAAAATTTTACGGATGGGTATTATAATGGGTATAATTTTTATATATGAAATTTATGAAGTAATTATAATTTTTGATTTATAATATCTCATCTACTTTCTTACCTTCCAACCTATTGAAAAACTATGACGTCGCTCGTGTGTATGTGTGGAATACCACCTCCATGAAGCAATGTGATTTTTTATTCATTTTAATTTTAAATATATAGTAACAAAGATAGATTTAATGAATTTATGTGAATAAAATTATTTAATAATTATTATGGAATGATTAATTACTATTTACCTTTCTTTTTTCCAACCTTCAAAGAGTGAAAACAGCGTTCATGTGTTTGTACGATATACCATCTCCATGAATGGTGTGATTCATTTTTATATCTCTGCCTATTATGTACAAAAATAAATATATTCTTAACAGATATTTATTATTTTAATATCAGAAACATCATTCTATATTTTATAGAACCAGGATCAAAGAATAAAGACTAGGGCTTCTAAATTGAAACATTGATGGAAAATAATGAAAATATCACCTAGAGTAGTGATTTTAATAACAAATTGTTAATAAATGGGTGATAATATTTCATAAGTAAATAATAAATTCTATAAAATATTTGATTATGGTTATAAATTATATGTATAAAAAACTATATTTATTATATAGGATGATCAAATGTGTATGAAGAATGACGAGACTTGAGGTAATGGATTTATATTATAATAATATTTTAATGGGGATTTTTATGATTGAATTTACATTGAGGAAATCACATGATACTTATCTCAAAAATCACATTAATTTTCTTGAACTTTGTAAATTTTTGTAGAATACATGTTTTCCTTTCATTTTATTCACTTTATATACTCAAGAGACTGAAATAATGTTTTTAAGAAACCCTACATTATTTCTCTCTTTTGTTGGAAATATTTTTTATTCCATATACATGTTTTCAAAAAATGTTTTCAAGAATATTTTTAACATTATACTTTGATCTTTTAAATTCATTTTTACCCATGTATGGATTTTTATTAAAAAAATAAAAGGTATCTTCCAATATTTTTTCAAACAAGGTACTTTTTGACTTTTTTAAAATGAAAGAAATGTATTATTTTAACTTATATGACATGAATGGAATTTACTAAAATCATGAATGAAAAATGATTTGAATATTCCTTTATATGATTCTAATTTTTTTTCAAATATAATTTTTTGATAATATTTTGAAAATATTTGTATTTTAAATATGTGATTTCAATTTCAATAGGGTATTTTCCTCAATAAATATTTATGTGATCTTCTAAATGAATTTTCATCTATGATAACATTCTTCGATGTTAATTATGTTTTTTCGAGAATATGATCTAATGGTACCATCATTATTTTCTCTATTAATGGGTTATGATTAAAATGATGAGATGTTTATGAAACCAATTTATTTTCCATTAGTTTTTCTATGATAAAATTATGAAATGTTTATGAAATTAATTTTCTTTAAGTGGGTAATGATATGATTATATGATAAATGTTTTTATGATATTATGGAACACATATGTATGGTTTTTATTATGTTATGGGTGGTCCTGGAATTTTGTATCCCTCTAATTCATTGGATAATGAATCATATCTCATGATATAACTATGTGATGCAATTCCATGTGCTTTATCTACTATAAGAAATGAGTAAATGTGATTAATCTACTATGGGATATATGTGGTTTTGTCTAGTCCATTGTTATATGTGTAATAGGTAGGAATTCATGACCCACTATGTTTTTATAGTGTTAGTAGTTCACTTTGACATATTAAATGGTTTATATACCTATGTTTGTACCACACATCTAAGACTTAGACTCATATTTCATAGTTGATTTTTGTTGATTTCTATCTCTTATGAATCATGTATTTTAAAATGTTAATGTTTTATGGCATAAATCATGTTTATGATCCATGATAGATTGGGTATTAAATATTTAAGTTATATTAATGATTGCATAACCTTATACTTATCTTATTATTTCATATGATCATCGAATGATATCCCCCATGTTTACCCTTACTAATCATATGATCTAACCCTTTCTTATGATTTCTTTTCCTAGGTTATGAAGAAAGTTTTTTTGTAGAGTATGTCTATAAAGAGTTCTAAATGGGAAGATAAATATTATTTATGTTAAAGAACTTTCTTAAAATAAGAGGATTATTTATATAGTACCTAAGACACTAAACTTTTATAGTCCTCAGTCATGTATTTGTAAAATGTATTGACTATTCATCTAAAAAGATGTCATATCAATGTATGAAGATCCTGAGTCACTATATCTCAGTTCCCATTAAACAATTCCCAAGATTCTTTTTCCCACACTTTTGACATGTGGTATGTTTATTTTTCATTACTCTATAATATTCATCCATTAATCCTCCCAAATTAAAATTTATATTTTTTATTATATATTTGGCCCCACAATACCATTGAGAGTCTATAATCATCATATCAATGCCAAAAACAAAATTTAAAATATATTCATGTCTATAAAATAATCAAATTTCCAAGGTTTTTTATAGTCATGGATTTAATCCCTTAAATAAATAGTCTAACTTGATTTCAGTGTTCATGGAAATGCCATAAGGGTATTGTACACGCCTTTTTAATTTTTCCTTGTATGTCTCTATAAACTTATTATCATTTTTATTTAGTCTAAGGAACTCCCTGGACATTTTTCGATTGATATTTCATGGAAAATATTTATTGAAAAATATTTTCGTGAATCCTTTCCATTCCATGGAATAAATTTCTTCTCTAGATTTTTTTTCTTGATCAGTGTCCACCATTGATCGAGTTTACCTTTAAAATTATAAACAACCAGTATAACTTTATCTTATTTCAAGTATTGGATTATAAATAATATATTATCAATGTAGTTAATCAGCTGTTCCATGATGAGGAGATCAAAATATCCACTAATGGTAGAAGTCCTTTATGACATAAAGTACATTACCACAACTATCTCTTTCTTAGAAGAAGAAGGGGATTCCATGTGATTCAGATTATTATTCATAGCATGAGACAACTAATCTAGTGTTGCCTTTATTTTTTATCTCCTACTCCCATAATTTTAGGCATGTCATTAGAGAAATTATCACATTACCTATCATGTTGGTTGTTAGAATGGTTCCTCATATTTCCCTCTATTAACTAAAAAATGGATGATAATACTTTTACTAATAAAATATAAAAAATATAAACTATAAACTTAGATGGAGAAAATTATAAATGAAAATTATATCCTATATTATGAGTCTTTAAGTTTCAATCTAGGTTATCCATGGTAATTTCATTATAATTTTTTCTAAACTAAAAATCTATTCCAAGTCCTTAATAATGGTTTGTAAAGAGTCTGTGAATTTCTTAAAGTATATCCCCTGAGTGTATTAAACCAGGTCTGCAACAAATTCTATTTATCTTAAACTAGGTGATGAATAATTTAATACCCAATTATCCTTTTTGGGGTAATTTTCCCTATGTATAGCTATGACAAATCCACATCCAGTTTTAATATCCAAACATGTATGTAATTTCATAGAAATCACACGCACTATACTTCACAACAATTCCATGATATTTTCCTATATATAGACTTATCTCAAGGGTCCTCACTAATGTATTCTATTACTACTCCTAAAAAATAACTAGATATTCCATTGATAAAAACTATAGTTACCTAGTGCTTTTACATGTATTATTACATGATTTTTAGCATAAATACACATTAAATAAAACCAATGGATTGAGAATCCTAGTGTATTTGGAATACTAGGTTCATAATATATGAAAGTGGAACTAAAATAAAAATACTTTGTTTTAATATCCATAATGTGATCCTAAATTCCATTCATCTCCTAAAACTATGTAAGATATTTTATGTAATACAGAAAAAAAAAGGGATGGGGTAAAAATCCTAATAAAAGAAAAAACATGATATTGAATCATAACCTGTGATACAGACTACATAAAATAATATCATAAAAGAGAATGATCATGAATAATAAAATGGGAGAATAAAATAATGAACATGATATCATATGGTCAAGGAATCATAGGATTGTGGTAGAAATAAATAACATGACATAAACATATTTCAAGTCTGACCTCAAAGAAAACATCACATGGTGGAAAAATTCTCATAATGGATTAGGTTTACTCCCTAATCCCATTAATAATTTTTCAAGAGACAAAAACATTACCCAATTCATTTGAGCGCTATCTAGGAACACATATCATAATAAGAACATTATTATGTGTTCAAAAAATTAAATCATTCATATGTAATAAACATAATCATTACCCATAGAAGGAAATTGGTTTCATAACATTTCCTCATATTATAATTAAAGGAGATTTCATAAAGAAAGCATTTGATAAATGAAGATAGGGAATGTATTACCCCATTAAAGGAAAATAGAATAATATTAGTATATATTTTAAATAAATATATACTAAAATAATAAATATTCCATAACATTATAGGGATATAGAAAGTGAGTTAGAGTGATAAAGCTCATAAATCAAAGAAAAAGGGTGGTTTAGAGAGATCTCTTACCTTAGGATCCATAAAAACTCTATAGTTGAACTTAAAATCATTGATAACTAAATTATATTATTTATTTACTTAATTAAAAACCTTTTAAATCAATATTTTATATATTATTAATTTATTATGTTCATTAATAACCATTTCAATGAGATATAAAGTTTAATTTCCCTTTTCCAAGGTCTTTCATTGCATGGTTCCAAGGCTGGATCACTTGTGTATAATTATTGATGTTCTTGTAAAATATGACTAAAGTTAAAAAAGATAAATAAAATGGTATTCATAACCATATATAAATTTAAATTATCCCATATTTTACTTTGTGTTCCAATATAGGTACAATTATTTTATTAAAAATGTTAACGTTACGTGGTTGGTTCATTAAGTGGTTTTACCAACCATCACGATCTAATTTCATATTATTTAATATTATGTTTATATATTAATCCCAAAACATGGAATTATATATAATATACTAATTATCATCTTAATTAACCATAATAATATTTTTATGACCATTCTTAAAGACGGTGGTGAACAACTAAGTACATTGTTCCAAGTGGCGGTGAACCTACCATATTGTAAACAATATTTTCATTTGAAAAAAATAAGGGGACTATAAGATGGATATTTCATTAACATAGTAATGTTTCAGTATATTGATAATACAGGAGTCATTATTTCATATTGGATAATTTGGGTGAGTAAAGATTGAAGAAGAAATAAAATTTAAATAGAAAGTTCGATAATATTACCACTTGAATAACATCTTTTGAAATACTCATTAATGAACTTTATGATTGAAAATGTGGAATAAAAACGAATCTAGGTATGTGGTTATAGAGTTGAGGATAGAGTTTGGTATAAAATTTTCAATCTCCTAGACTAATAATTTGTGAGGATAAGGGGTTGAGAGGGGTGGTATATATAAGTAGAGGAGAGGGGTGTTTTTGAATATTATATTCATTGGTTTATTACATTGGCCCAAGACTATCAATATAATTTATTCTTATGACTACATATATTAAATGGTGCATGTGATTCTGATCTAATGGGAACTTACATCATCCATGACACAAAAATTCATGAATTTATCTTATAATGAAAGATATCATATTTCACTATTCATAGAAAAATCAGCTATTTTAGAAAAATACAAAAAAATAAACGATTAAAATTATAAAAAATTATATTTGAAAAATAAAATTCATTTTATGAAAATAATTCTATAAATAAGAGAAATTTTATTTTAAAATAAATCCTCTTTTATTTGTAAAATGTCAATTTTAATATTATGATCGATTTTATAACCCTTTGAGAAATTACTTGTGGTATGCTAAAATTATGTCATTAATTATAATTAAAATAAAACTTTATTAATAAATTTTTTGAAAATAAGCTTTCCTTTAAATAATTATATTTATTATAAAAGTGAAATTAATACATTTCTATTTTTACAGAAATATGAACACTTAGTTTATCATTTTTAAAATGTTTATATACTTGTTATATGTTATAAATATATAATATTTTCATTTTATATGATACCTAAATATTATTTCACCCTTACAAATGGGGGGATACTATTCTAACATTCATTTTCCACTTCCTACTAGTCAAGTTACTATTCTAATAGTTAGATTACTATTCTAATGGTCATATTTGTAACAATAATTTGGGATCCATAATTTTTATAAATTTCATTTATTTCATTCATTATTTATTTAATAATATATTCTCTAAAGTTTATATATATATTCAATTTCATGATGAATATTTTATTAATAATATTTTTTCTCATTTCTATAATATTTTTTGTGAGTTCAGTTATTCTAATGGATAAATCATATCCAAATTTTCATATTTTAGTTATCTTGTTTTAAAAAACTTCCCATTGTAGTATTTTGAACTCATTTAGAAATTTTTATTATCTAAATTTAATATAGAAATTATTAAAATAAAATGTAGTTTTTTATCGTCTGGTGAATGTGAATTATATTGTATTAATTAATATGAAATAACTATATAATGGGAGGGAAAATTATATTATTAAAATTCTAGGTCATTACATAATTAGCATATCTATGATACTAGATCACATTTATCTGAAAGATGGCTAGTTTTATATCCCCTTGATTACTATTATTCCCACTTATCCATGTTTCAAGAACATATCCTTCATACATTATCAAGTCTTGTTGGATATTTTTGACCACAACCCCATGCGCTTCTCCTATTTATGTATCATATTTTCCCATTATGATTTACACATAAGAAATTTTAAATAATAGTTCATATCATGGCATATATAATGTATTAAAACATTTAAATGATTGGATTTATATTCATCATAACAATCTCCTCTTGTGCATTGACATGTCATCTTGGTGAGATTTTACACCATGTGATAATGGAAAAAATCTCACACTTGAATTGTTGTACCTTGTATTCTTCAATACCTTATAAATTCATGTAATGGAAATAGATCTAAGAAAACCCATAGATCTATTTTAGTATATCTTGTTTTATAAAACATGGGTTAAAACTTAAAATTACTCTTAGATAAATATCTTTTATCCCAACCTTAACTAACTATAAGACATAAAAATAGTTTTCCATATGTTATTAATATATTTGACTAGGAAAACCATATTGTTCTCACTAAACTATTGTAGAAAAATGTATCACTTAAATTATTAATAAAACCAAACTCCTATATGTCTTCATCAATATGAATATTCCATAATCGTAATGAAAAAAATTAGTACATAAATGGATCTTTGAAAATTTCATGCCTTATTGGCTCTATTTAGTGTCCCCAACTCTTTCTAATTGATTCATATAGACATATACCATATACTTTAAATTATGGAAGGTGGTGGTATTGACACCATTTTTGGAAATTACATGATCAAATAAGTTTTTTAGAATAATTAAAATTCTAATGTATTTTTTCATGATGACTGGTGAAATAGTTTCATCCTAAACTATATACATACACTATAAGAAACCTTTAGTAACCAATAATTCCTTACTATTATGAAATTTACTATACTTATCTAGTGTCTTTTTTAATACCCAGTAAATAATTTACATCAACTAAAAAATCCACCAAAATACAAAACTAGATTTTGGAACATGAAATAAATTTCTGAAATTGTATGAACATTCAAATATTAACCTTTTTTAATTTACTTATTCTTTTAGAATTAATTATTATTATAAAATAATTAATAACCTTACTCAATGAATATAAAACCAACTCACGGTTTTACTTTTCCAATATAGTATGTGTCTTAGAAAAACTTCTTCCCACTGAGTCTTTTAGAGTTTAGTGTTTCTATGAAAACTCATGTGCATCTAGATCCATGACTTTATTGAAGTCCATATTTATCCCACTCTATAAAGAGAAGGGATTCTATATAATAAAAATATAGTCAATCACATGACTTGTAACTTTATATCTTTGGGATATTTTTATCATAAATTGATATTTAGGATAATTAAATGAGATGTAATTGGTATTTTATTTTATGTGTGTTTGTTAATAAAATTAAATTTAACATGTGATTATCATGAAAACACATAAAGACATCACATAATGAATTTATATAACACAGAAACTTATATGATATCCATTAGCCAATATATTTGTTATGTGGTCATGTGTTACACTTCTATTTATGAATTATGTATTGAATGTAATTATAGGATACATTTAATAATTTCAAGACTAATAACATATCATCATTTTACTACCATCATTATTGTGATATATATAAGGTGATGTGAGTTTAGGAATAACTCCACTCTACACATGAATGATCAATTAATTTTTTGTTAAATTATTCTTCAACTTTCCCATCTAAAGGAACTAATATATTTTACCAAGATTGTTAATTAATTCAACACTAAATTCCTAAAATTTATTAAAGGGATACATGGAGGATAAATTTATCTCGAGTTTCCAATTAAAAATTTCACATGTATCTAATAGATCAAACTGTGTAAGTTTTGTGGATTTACGAACTTTAATCTCTAAAGGTTTATTTTCCATAAAACTTGATAAGTATGTCAAAATACCAAATATTTTTAGCTCATAAGAGTCTAAACACCTTTCTAAGTCTATGTACATGATAATTTATTTTAGTTTTAACTTGAACAAAAAATATATTTCCACATTGGTGTATTAATTGAGTCTTATATATTTTATAGTCATTATTAACTGATGATATTAGACATTAATGATTTTATCATTATGAATATATCAATAAAGTATGAAATACCATTATACAATTCATTTCAAATATGAAATAATTTCTCTATGTATCTAGAATTGGACAGTGAAATAAATGTTTGGTAACAATCAATAAAAATAGTTTTTTTACGAGAATCAATCCACATAGAAATGTAATGTTGTGACCTTATCTAAAATGACTTAGGAATCACCCTCCTTAAAATACTTAGATATTCCACCTCCCTTCATGTAATCTTTATGAATTTCCTTAGTTCTAGTATTTGAAAACAAATATATGGGTGACATTTTTATTTAATTACCAAGTAGTAAAATAGAAATATTACATGTAATAATGAATATATATAAATTAGAAGCTTGATCTCTCTTATTATTCAATCCATTCCAATTCCTCTTCTAGTGATATTTATTTCCACATGTGAATTAGATAGGCTCCAATTCATTTCTCTCCCTCTAGATATTTAATTCCATTGAAGGATGTTGCAAAGTATCTATTGAATTTAAACTCATCATAGGATTTTTAACCCTGACTTTCACATATTTCACCATAAGGGGTAAAAACACATTTTCCCACCAATCCCTATTAGCATATAATATCATACTAAAAATATGTATAAGTGACTTCTCTATACTGTTCATTTTTTAATTCATAATAAATATGAAGAATCTTGGTAGTAATGATGTTAATATGAGATTAATGGATAATTTCTTATCCAAATGGAATCCAAGATTTAATAACTAGTCAATATACATTAAAATCTTGAAGGGATAATCCCTAGGTAGATAACAATCTTCTAGTTTACACATGTTCAATGTATTTATAGTCTCATTTATCTTTATACTATATTTTTTCCTTTTCATTTTGTAATACATGATCTATGATGGTGTACACATAAATGTTTTTTATTTTAATCATTATAACTTTTTAAATAACTCATAACATGATGAAATGAACATTTTAATAATCCTCTATGCATATCCTATAAGAATAATTTTCACCTTCACTCACTCACTACAGTGGATAATCAAGAATTGAGGATTCCACCACATAATAAAACATTTCATGTAATGGTGTAGTATACAAGTAACTACACCAATTTTTTAAATTTATATTTGTGATGAAATTTTATTTTTATGGTACTTATGGAAGTGTTACCTTGAATTTTATTTCCATTTTCTATGAAAAATAAGACAGATTTTAGTAATATATCTTCATTACAGGTTGTGATGTAACAAATTAATTGCATTAGTTTCTCATAATTTTATCAAGTCCCAACAACCATCACTATTAGATACATAATATCTTGTATCATATATATTCTACTGTCAAGGATTCATATTCCCCTTAAAATAATACAAATAAGGTTATGAAAAATTATTCAAAAGTATTTAGGTAGGTTTTTCTCTAACTTCATTAACTCAAAGTTCCTTGATTTTTTGAATGGACTTTCCAATGTTGAAATCATATACCTTGACTTACTCAATGATTTTCTCCAAATTATAGTAAGTTATGATAAATAAATCAACCCATTATGCTTAATATGTTATGTCTCCCCAAGAGATTCATTTTGAAATCCCTTATAATTGAAAACACCGTAGAAAGGGCCAAACAAGTACTTTGAATAGTGGTTGTATTCTAACTCAAATGATGGTAGGTGTTTAATAATTTAATATTTTCTTTCAGTAATTTTGTTTAACATATAGATAAATATTTTTAATATTATTCTTAACAATATTAGTAACATTATATAGATTTTATATAATCAATTAACCATTTTGGATACAATATTATATATATAATAATTTTATTTTATTTTATATTAGCTTGTTTGTTAATTTATTTACTTTATGTGATTGTATTTAATTGTCCAAATAAAACATGAAAAAATAAATAAATACATAACCATAGATTGACAAATTAAATAAATATGTGACATGTTCATGATCTTTTATCTACTTTTTAGTTTATCAATAATAGATAAACCAACATACCCACATAAAGAAAATAAAACCTTGAGCTGATTATAGCTCAAGTTGTAACATTCATCCATTAACTGTCATGTCTCCTTTTTTGGTTTAAAATCGTATTGGGTCCTAAATATCTTCTCTCACCAAGAGCTCTATATTTTACAAGTGTTTTACACACTCACATGTGAGGGGTTCTAGGAGTTTAGGGTTACATAAAATAAAACTTAGACATGAAACCCTATAAATAATAATTGAGAAATGGCATATGCACATATCATAATTTTGAATTTAACAATAAAATATCACTTAAAAACTCTTTCAATAAATTATTGAATTAAATAAACCCAACACATACATGAGTATGTAAATTTTATGATCAATCATGACATGCAACGACTACAAAATAAACTGTCTATAATTCAAATCATTTCGGTCTTATTAAAATATTTTTACTCAAAATAATAAATATTTAATTATTTATCCCAATATTATTTCGAGACATACCTTGAGATTCTTATCATGTTTTTATTTTAAATTAATTATATTATTAGATTTTAATTTAAAATTAATTAATTTCAAAGTGTGTACTGATGGGGTCAGACAGTGTGTACACCCTTTTCAATTTAAATTCATTATGGTAATTTAATATATAAGAAACATGTATTGGAATAAACATGTTTTTTGACCCTTATAAATTTAATTAAATTCATTTACAAATCATAACTCTTACATGAAATGTTTTTTCACTCAACACATTATGTACGGTCATTTTCATGTACGGTTTACCATGCTTTGGTTATCATGTATTATATGAACTATATATCCAACAACACATTGTGTAATCTACACCTTTTAATGTTTCTTAGAAGGTATTCAATAAAAAATGTTTAATGATGTTACATGCTTGACCACACTACTTACCATGATTTATGTAGGATCAAAACTATGTCAGGATACATGACAAGTATACCTGCTACATGAGATGAAATCTCTATCAATTCATATGATATTTTGGTGGTCAAATAGTGGAATGAAATGACACCATGTATCGATCCACATGGCATTCTATGATTGATATATCTTTCACCTTATGTGGTTAACCATGGGTACAGAATTTTAAATTTAAAATTACACGTCATATATCAATCTCATGTAGTAAACAATTTTGACACCTCTAGATGGGATCTTCGAGATTTCTTATTTTTTTATTAGTTTATTCATAGATACTTTAATTTAAAAGAATCCATTATCTTGGAATTTTGATTAACAAAAAAATCTATAAATGAAAATTAATAATAAAAATATGGTAATTGATCAAAAAACATAATAATAAATGTTAATGTGACTGATCTGATGCCACATAATGGTTTAAGGGTATAGAAAAATCATTAGAACAGTTCCCAAAAATATTTTTTGATTAGTCTCAACTGATATTATCTAAATAAAATGATGAATACAACCCCATAATCTCCCAATAAAATATTTCAAATTTAATTTATAATTAGCTTTAAAGAAAAATTACCTTCAAAGTGATACTTCATATTGACCAATTTTGAATCCACAGTTTTCATGCCATCATTATTTTGAAGAATCAAAGTGATTATTACTATAGTTTTATCCACATGTTCTTATTGAATCTATAAATAATGATCTTGGTATTTTGGGTGTAAGTATGAGTGAACTTATCACTTCGTGTTATTCACCATTGATCACAATGTGAGGATTCTCTTATTCTCCCTTATTCTTGAGTGGGGTTATTTTTTCTCTAGGTATTGAGAGAGTTTATAGAGTTTCTCCACTGTTCATAATAACTCTATCTCATTCCAAAATGATATAAGTTGGAATATATAGTTAGGGTTGATATTTGATAATTGTGAAAAGACCCTTTATCAAATATTAACTATATGTTACTCCCCATGTCTAGTAATATTAGTAATATTATTACATCTCATGACATGCACACATTTAAGTATCATTTTTAAAATAAATAAATCAATATTTATTTAAATGATATGAAATAAAATATATCATTTTTGTCTGACCCTTTAACTCAGACAGTCAACCATCGTCAAAATTTATCAAACCTTGAATGATAAAATATTTATTAAAATATAATAATTTTATTAATTCAATAAATAAATATTATATTTAATAAATTCACAAATAAATAATTACTTTAATATTCACATAACATAATAAATATTTATATATATTAATTTATTAACAAAATTGGTGAATAAATAAATATGTATTCATTTTCTTACGAATAATAAAAATGAGATAATATTCAACTCACATATTATAAACTCAGGTATCTTATGATTTATTTTATACAATCGACGATTCTCAAATAATTTTTATTCCAAAATCTAAGAATAATATTTATTCTTAATATCTAAATTCAATAAAATTTAATGAGATTTTGGATACACTTATCACCATCTAGAAACACATTTGGTAACCTATAGAGAAATAAGTTGATCCCACAACGATAATTCCCTCGTTAGAATGCTAGTGTATAATATTATCTCATTTTCATGATATCTCAAAAATAAGGATTCATAATTATGTCTTTATCCTTCATGATTGATTTATCTTTCTTTGAATTTATGAAATGAACTCATTGATGAACAACCATGGTCATGGATTTAATTAAACAGTTCTATTTCAATCAAAGTGTCAGTGATATCTTCTATCATTAACTCGGAAGGTAAAAATCTTTTCTTGAATTATTCAATTAATGTCATATCACTTATGAAACTCCAAAAATATGGTACCTCTCTATGAGGATATATTGTAATGGTTTTCATCCATACATTAAAGTAAATAATTCATGATATACTAATAATTATCTCAAGTCTTAGGACCAATACACACTTATATAGATAGGAATCCAATGACACATATACATATGAAATTCCTATTGGAAGGTCTATCCTTCTAACCACCTTTCTTGAAGATTACCAAGTGTCAAATTTGAGAGTAGAAGTATCAATATCATATGATAATCAAACATCTGATAGTAAAACATCATCCATGACCTATTAAATAGATGTTATCTAAACCATAGGAAATATGTTATAGAATATTATCATAAAATTTATAATTTATCATCATATAAAAGAACTAATTTAACCTAACAATGTGGAAAATAATCTAAAGAAATTATCATAAAAATATTACATAGAAGAATATACATCATGCGATGATATATTATTAATATTCTAGTAATTTAAAATACAAATTCATTTGGTTCTAGTGAACCCACTCCAATATGAGGGTCATTATGATTACTTAGTTATTCCTTTTAGCCTAATGAATTTTTATAAATACATTTCAAGTTATAGTGAATTAAATTTTCAAGATAATCCTTAGAAAAGGTGTACATTTATTCTTTAATGATAAAAAAGTATACAAAATAAATTTTTGTGGACACTTGAAACATTTTAATCATGTTTTCAAGATGTTATAAAAGAATAACATGAATTTTTATTAAAAAAATGTTTCTTTGGGAGAAAATATAGAGTACCTTGGGTGAATTTTTTTCCAAGAATTAGTATCAATAGATATGAAGAAGGTATCCCATGTTCAATGTTGGGATACTCTAAAAAAGGTACTGAAGGGTGAGCTCAGTTGCTATGTGTAAAACCCTATAACATTATTCCTATAATGAAATCCTTGATTACCTCCTTCTTCTATTTGGTCTTGTGTTTTACCATGCTTTGATAAATCCATTGGGTTTTTAAAAGCTTAGGGATGATAAATTTTGAGTTTGGTAACATTATAGATAAATGAGGGTTGGATTTACCTTAGCATAATATTCCATGCCATATAGGAGTCTGTTGAGCCATAGTGATGTGGCTGCACTATAGTGCCATGGTGGATTAGAGTCCACATCGTAGAGACAAGTGTTGTGTTGTAGTGGTGGATTTTATACCATTTTTATTTCCATGGAGGGTTTTTTGTGGTGGTTGTTCCATGGTTTATTGGACCACAACATAGAGGATTCTCCACATCAGTTGCAGATTGTTGGATGGTCTTTGGTATTCTAGAGTTTGTGGTTTATAGGGTGATTAAAAAATTGAACTGAGGCATTGTGAATTTCTTTGATCTTTCATTTTTTTAATTAAATATACTCTTAACGAGATACCTATATGTAGTTTTATCCCTACAAATTCCTCACACACCAATCTCATAATTATTAGTTTTAAAGATTCAAAAGACTACATACATGACTCCATCCCATAGTTCTTTCCACTGTTGCAATAGTGAATGTGATAGGCCGGTTCTACATAGCAGTACCCCATCTGTACCATGGATTCAAAACATGATTGTTTTATACACCACAAACTCTAGTACTATATTGTGGTTATTCATATTAGTGAACCTCTATCTTATAGTACATCACTTGTGCCCGTGGTGTTTCGTTGATAGAGATTCCATGTTGCAGCCACTCATTATATGCCGTAGTGATTATTTTTTGTGGTATTTGCACCATAGTGAATACTATTGTACTATAGTGGATCCTAATGCACTGTAGCATGCACTCTATTTCACCCCTTATTTTTCTACATTGTATAGATTGTCTCTATTCCATATAATCCCTTTATGAGTCATGTTGGTTGTATCCTTTACACCTCCACACCTTAGCCCCTTTCTTGTACCATGGATCCTTTTAGACATTATTTTTAGATTTTTTGACCTCAGAAATATTTGGCATGATATCATGTTATAGATTTTGTGTTAACTTGGTTTGTGTGATGATGCCTTAGATGGACATTGATGTAGAAATTGAAAATAATGATATAGGAAGTTATTTATATTATAAGGCTCTCATTTACACATATTTCTATAATATGATTACTTATGTTGGAATAACTGACAACCATGATTTATTTTGATCATTTGTGGGTGTGTGTATAACCCGTGAGACATTTCTTACATTTTATTCCATGAAAAACTGCTGAGTATCATGTTTTCATGTTTTATTGTGATCACATGTTGTTATATGTTGCTACTTATTCTCTTATTGATATTCATTCCATGTATACTCCACCTTTTATATATGTTACCTTGGATTGGATGTACAACTATTGATACTTAGAACAGGGAGTACATTGTGACATTTTATCCCTTAGTTGGGGAGTGCGTGTGATTTTTAATGATGGATATGAGGTACATGAGCACAAGGTGAAGGTATGAGGTATCCATGGAGACCATGTTGAGGATATGCTCGAGGTAGCCTAGTGATTATCGAGTGCCAGGACCTTGAGAGATCCTAGTGGACTAAAGGATGTTTGGAATCATGGTATACATGATAACTAGAGGACATATTTAACACCCAGAGATTTTAAAAATGAAATAATATGCTCAATATTAAGCAAGATATGCCACATCAAGCTTACACAAACAAAAAAATATTATTATTTAAATTTGAATATTATAATCTAGCTGTTAGAATGGAGGGAATGTATTAGATTAAAAAAATATGAAGATTTAGTTTATTCATGCTTATAAAATTAATTCATTGGTTACCAATTAATTATAAATTAAAATAAAAACCTATTGAACATAAATGATGTGTTTTTATAAAAAAACTATTTTTATGACCATAATGGAATTTAATCCTAATAAATTAAATTAAAAACTATTAAAGAAAGATATTAATGAAATTTATATTTTATTTATTCAATATAATGTTTTAAAAATAATCCAAAAAGTTCTATAGGCTTAAGATAATAATAAATCCAATTTTAAGCATAAAAGCTATATTTTTCAAAAGGCAGTTTTGTCACCTTTTGATGGTGCAACTGTTTTAAATCTAAATTTTGACACTTTTAGAAGTTTTATTTTAAAAAATAAAGTTAATTTTTAAAATTGGGATATCAAAATTATCTTAGGATGATTTTTTAGTATTTTTCTGATAAATTTCACTTTTTGATGAATAGTGAAAATATTAAATTTTAATTAAATAATACTTTTTCATCTAATTTATTTATATAGTTAAATTATATTTTAAAAAGGTTTTAATGTTTAATTAGTTAACTTATACATCAATAAGTATGATTAAGTTCATTTGAATCAATTTCACATTTAAATTGGATATAAAAACATTTCAAACTTTTGGACTTTTCACTTTAAAAACCAACTTTTTCTTTGTCTCTATGAGATTAATTTTAAATATAATTCTACTAGTTTTGTGAATTTATTTAGGTAAAATTAATTCTATATTTATAATAATAAGTTAAAAATTATGTTCTAAGTTTAATTTCATTTTTATGTATAAAAAATTTATCATGGTAAAAAAAATTATTTACCACAGTATAGGTAAAATAATAAAATGGGTTAAAGTTAAAAGGTTAAAAGCTTAAGATACTTTAAAAAGTATAATTTTTAAT
Source organism: Viscum album (assembly GCA_963277665.1). Lineage (NCBI taxonomy): Eukaryota > Viridiplantae > Streptophyta > Magnoliopsida > Santalales > Viscaceae > Viscum > Viscum album. The sequence continues at coordinate 391,424,709 of OY728147.1, read as the reverse complement.
GGTTGTTTAAGGTATTTCAAAACCCTAAAAATCCTAAACAACATTAACTAACAATATAATTCTTTTATTTTTGCTCCACCTTAATTTGGTTGGCTTTAATTATAAAATAATCATTATTTAATCACTTTAACCCACCTCTACTCAAGTATAAATACCACCCCATTTTGACCCAAAATCCTTGTAGCTCCTCAAAAATCATACAAAAACTCTCCCTTTAACTCTCCCCATGTCCAAGTTCTACTTTTCTCACCAAAATACCAAATCAAATTTCATCAAAGGGTTCTCCAAAGAGGTTATACTCAAGAGGAGGTTAACTACACAATGCTAAAGAGAAGCGTGAGGTAAGGAATTTCTTTACCCAATTTCTATTATTTTGGATAAAATTATACTTCTTGTCTATTTCATGCTAATATTATGTGTGAAATGAATTTTTAATATCTTATTTTTTATTTCCAATTATTTTACATGGATTTACGGTGGATACACATATTTGATTCATTTGATTAATTCTCACTTCAATGATATGATATTTATAGGGGACTTCATCTTAATATCCTTTTATTGAGTCATATTTTGATGTTATTCACCCACCTACTTTTATGAGGTGTTTATACATATCCTTTCACATAACATATCATTAATTTATCTATTCTCATGTAATTTAATGTTTTTTTAAATATTATTCCCTCATAGGGTATATGATTCAAATAATTCAAATTGGTATGGGACACTTTGATTAAAAAATATCTTTTTAAATGTATAAATATTTAATTTCAAAATATTTTCCTCCATATAAGTATTCTTGATATTTTTTTATATGTTCATATAAAATTATTATAATTGGAATTTTATTCCAACTTAATTCAATAGTTTTAAAAATGAATCTTTTTAAATGTTTTATATAGAATGTTTTGACAAATGATAAAAGAAATTTTTTGTTCTTAACATCCACAGTGATAATAAATTTTTCCTCCATCATTACTATTATTTAATTTCTCGCTTATTTTTCAAGATTAAATGTTTTATTAAATGAAAATACTTATTTTTTTGGGGTATTTTGGAATTGAAGATGGGTTTTCAAAGAAAAGGGTGTTTTGGTATTGAAAATTGGATTTTAAAAGAAAAGGGTATTTTTATATGAAAATATTTTTCATATGTGATTAAAGAGTTTTTAAAAGGGTTTTATGATGAATGTGTTTTATTAAATAAATGTTAATTGATCATTTCATATGGGTGATCTCGATATAGCTCATATGAAGGTTTAAATCCCATTATATCTCATGGGTGAGCCTGATATAGCTTATACGAAGGGTTGATCCCCATTCTAGCTTATAAAAAATGAGTGATCCCAATATATATTATAAGAAGGGTCGGTCCCCGTTATAGCTCATGAAAAATGGGTGAGCTCGATATAGCTTATACAAAGTGTCGAGCCTCATATAGCTCACATGTGAGCCCGATATAGCTTATGTGAAGGGTGATCCCCATTATATCTCTCTATTACATTGTGTAGTGATTATATTGGAAGTCGACCATATGGTTATTCAATTTAAAAAAATGGTTTGAAAGGGTTTTATCAATGTGATGCTCTGGGTTTCCAAAAAGGGTTTTATTTTTTTCTATGGGTTTTAATGATTTTATTTAATTTAAAATTGTGTGTTTCTTCCTAAGAAAATTATTTATTTCAATAGCCCAATGAACTTTGAGATAAAGGTAAATATTACATTGGTTTTTTTGTTTTTTCATAGGACTACAATTTTCCCTTATTTTATGTACCATACTAATATTTTTATGCTCATCCCACATTTTTAAATTTTTTTCATAGGTTAAAGGATGAGTAAGGTATAAGATGAGGACAATATGAAAATTGTGAATATATGTCATGAAAAATAAAACATGTTTAATATTAAAAGGGTTTCCCATTGTGGAAAAAATGGGTACATAGTATAAGTGTCCACTTATAATTTAAGGGTTTACTATGTAAGGGTTCTTCCTAACTCTCTAAAACTCTAAACCTAAAAGATATTTGGGAATGAAATAAATATAATTATAGTTTAAAATCACTAGAATGTGTAACTTTTAAGGATGGGTCCCTACATTTGGTATTAGAGAAGGGTTTAGATTACTTTGGAGATTAGGATATTTTCTTTTGTGGTACTATTATATCATCATGGGTTTATAATTTTTAGGTTGATCATAAGTTTAGTGTCTTAGAAACCCCTTTTGAGGCTTTGAGTTATGAAATTTTATGGTGAATAATTGTATTTTTGGAGACATTCATTTTTAAAGGTTATTATGGTTTATTAAATTTTAGAATATAAAATGAAAGGTATGAGATGAAATTTGAGGTTAAAGAATATTAAGGTTGTTTTTTAGAATTATTATTGAATTTATGTAATTTTATAAGGAATGTATTAATATAGTTTTATAAAAATGAAAACCCACAGGATGGGTGACTACCCATAGAATGGGTGACAACCCATCACATCTGGCAAGGTCGCGGGATCAAACCCACAGCCGAAGGGTGATAAGGGTGTATTGCCTACCACTGGACTACATGATGTCCTGGTTAGTATGAAATTGTTTTTCTTTATTAAATTATCTGATGGATAAAGGTTAATTTTATTTTGGGAACATATGTTTATCATATAGACATTCATGGGATTAGATAACTAATTTTTGATTAAGTGATTAATTTTATTTCAATAGATGTTCACTATTTTGGTAACCATATATTATTAAGGTAAATATAATACTATAGGATTTAAATTTAGAAATAAAGGATGAATTATATTTCAAAAACATACATTATTTATGGTGACTCAAGTTATTTATGTAAATGATTAGTATATCTTGAATATTTTTTGATTAAGAAAATTACTTTTTGGTATAAGACTTTAATAGAAATTGATATTATGTGAAGTTAAATATTAAATTTATCTTATATGACTATGTGATCAAATTCTTATGATTTTTGGGTTTCAGTATTAGTTTGGTATATTTTGAGTAATTTCAAGGATAGTTATTTTTTGAATGCTCTATATTGAAATTTGGGTATTAATGTTTAATTTTGGAGATTCAAGTATTTTTTATTCATATAAAGGTTAATTGTTTTTGGAATATTATATCTTGTACTAACCATTTTGGTTTTGGTTAATTTCTAAAGACAAGAGAAATAGATAGTTATTATTTTATGTATTTTTTGATTTGTAAGAGTTAATTATGATGCTTCATATATGAAAATTCATCTTGAATACTCATTGATTAGAGAAAAGATGAGATTGTGGAGGAAATTTATTAAAGGATGAAAATATAATTTTCAAGTTTGTATGTTTCCTTATGTTCAAAGTCTAGGAAGTAATGTAATTCCTCAACTCTAGGAAAATTATTTTGAACAAAAAACATTATCTATTTACTTTTCTTACAATGAAATCAATGTCTTTTTAACCCATCACATATTTATGTTTTTGTGATTGTTAACATTATTATGACCATGTTCTCTATCACTCTCCATAAAAAATTGATAATTAGTTTTCTCTTCCATATCCATGTTTTTCTATATGGAATCCTAGTATGTCTTATCTCAGGTGACCTTGATACTTTCTTTTCTCTCGTATTAAGTGGAAGTTTTATTGACCATTGTTATAATGTGGGATTTCAAAAAAGGTATTTTGAATAGTCAACACCCTAGTTTGTTTATCCTGAGTTAAAATAATGAGGATGAAATTTATTAAAGGGGGAGAATATAACACCCTAAGATTTTAAAACGAAACACTATTCTCAATATCATACAAGATATGCCACATCAATCTTACGAAAATAACTAAATATTATTATTTAAATGTGACTATTATAATCTAGCTACTGGAATGGAGGGAATGAATGAGATCAACTAAATTATGAATGTACATTTTACACATTCTTATAAAATTAATTCATTGATTACCAATTGATTATAAATGAAAATAAAAACCTATTGAACATAAAGGATATGTTTTTATAAAAAACCCATTATTATGCCCATAATGTAATTTTATCATAATAAATTAAATTAAAAAATATTAGTGAAATATATTAATAAAATTTATATTTTATATATTCTATACAAAAAATAAATTCATAAAACAAGTTATATAGGCTAAAGATAATAATAAATCTAATTTTAAGCATAAAAATCTATATTTTTTTAAAGACGGTTTTGTTTCCTTTTGATGGCGTACCTATTTTAAATATAAATATTTACACATTTACATATTTTATTTGATAAAATAAAGTTCCTTTTTCAAATCCATATATCAAAATTTTATTTGGACTAATTTTTTGTATTTTTTCTAACAGATTTTATTTTTTGATGAATAATGAAAAATATTAAAGCCCGAATGGCTCGAAGGCCTTTATTTTTATTGATTTTTGATAACCCCCCATCAAGGGATGAGGGGGAACCCTTATAAGGCCCATAGGCTCAGATATTACATGGACCGTAGGTTTAGGAGATTACATGACCCAAAGGTCTTAGAGAATTCAACCAGAATATCTACAAGGAACTACCCTCCCCAGCATCTGCATCATGATAGTAGCTCGCCACCTTCGCATGGCCATCCGGCTAGTCTTCCTGTGCAAGCACAGGCTAGTCCTGATGGCATATCCATACCCTCTCATTCTGAGAAATCGATTTGTATCTTCTCTATTGAGTGCACCTGCTCTGAATCCTCTTCTAGGGCTACTCCTTTTTTGTAGTGTGTTTGGGGCAATAGCATGTGGCCCGAAGGCCTTGAGGTGACCCGAAGGCCTTAAAGGTGGCCCGAAAGACCTACTGACCCAAAGGCATGGGTGGCCTGAAAGCCTTAAGGACTCCAAGACCAAACTGGTGGCCCAAGGTGAATAGTTCTAGCTGTTACAATACCGAACAGTACCTGCCACAGTAACTGCTACATTGCCTGCTACAGTACCCGTACAATGTACAGTTCTGCTATAGTGATTAAATAGTGTACAGTTCTGCTACCGTACCTTCATAGTGTATATTACTACTACATTACTACTACAGTACCTGGAAATATGCCTCTACTTATTTTTGAACCTAGGTCTTGTGGATGCACTTAAGGATACCTCACCAACTGGGCAGAATATTGAATTTTAATTAAAAATTGTGTTTTCATCTAATTTATTTATATAGTAAAATTATATTTTAAATAGTTTTTAAAGTATAATTAGTTCAATTATCAATCAATAAATTCAATATAGATAATTATAATCATTTTCATTTTTAAAGTTGATATAAAAACATTTTGAACTTTTGAACTTTTCACTTTAAAAACTCATTTTTTCGTTGTGTCTATAGGATTAATTTTAAATATAATTTTTCCGATTATATGAATTTAATTAGGTAAAATGAATTCCATATTTGGAATAAAAAGTTAAAAATTAGTGTGTAAGTTTAATTTTATTTTTATGCATAAAAATTTTATAATGGTAAAAAAATTATTTTCCGCAGTATAGGTAAAATAATAAAATTGGTTAAAGTTAAAAGGGTAAAAGCTTAAGCTACCTAAAAAATACAAATTTTAATGGGTGTTTTAGGTATTTTTAGACCCTAAAAAGCCTCAAAAACATTAATTAACAATATAATTTGTTGAATTTAATTCCACCTAAATATGGTTGGCTTTAGTTATAAAATATTCATTATTTAATCATTTAAACATGCCTCTCCTCAAGTATAAATACCACCCCATTTCAACCCAAAAGCCTTGTAGATCCTTAAACCACTACCAAAACCTATCCTCCTCACTCTCCCCACGTCCAAGTGCTACTGGTCTCACCAAAAGACAAAATCCAAAGTCCTCAAGGGGTTCTTCAAGGATGTTATATTCAAGAGGAGGTTAAAGTATGCACCACTAAAGAGAAGCATGAGGTAAGGGATTTCTTAACCAAATTTTAACTCATTAGGTTAAACTTATAATTCTTGTTTATTTCATGCTAATATTATGTGTGAAATGAATATTGAATATATTATGTTGTATTCCCACTTATTTTATGTGGATTTACAGAGGATACACATATTCAATTCATTTGATTAATTCCCACTTAAATGATATGATATTAATAGGGGACTTCATCTTAATATCCTTTAATTAAGGAATATTTTGATGTTATTCAGCCACCTTATTTTATGAAGTGTATATATAGCCCCTTTGACATGTTTGGTCATGAATTTATTTATTATTATGTTATTTAATGTTTTGTTAAATTTTATTCCTTCATAGGGTTTATGATTCAAATAATTCAAAGTGATATGGGACACATTGATTTAAAAATATCTTTTTAAATGTTCAATGATTTAATTTCAAAATATTTTCTCCATGTTAATATTCTTGATATTGTTTTATATGTTCATATAAAAGAATTATAAAGGCAATTTTATTCCTACTAAATTCAATTTTTTTCAAAAGGATTATTTTTACGTGTTTTATAAAAAATGTTTTGACAAATGAAAAAAGGTATGTTCTATTCTTAATGTACATGGTGACAACAAATTTTTCCACCATAGTGACTATTATTTAATTTATAGCTTCATTTTCAAGATTAAATGTTTTTTTAAATTAATATCCTTATTTTTTGTGGAATTTTGGAATTGAACATAGTTTTTCAAAGAAAATGGTGTTTTAGTATTGAAAATGGGATTTTAAAATAAAAGGGTATTTTTATACAAAAGTGTTTTTTATATAGGATTGAGGATTTTTTTAAATGTTTTTATGATGAAATTTTTTTATTCATGAGATGTTACTTGATCATTTTATATAGGTGAGCTCGATATAGATTATACGAAGGGTTGATCCCCATTATAGCTCATGAAAAATGGGTGAGCCCAACATAGCTTATATGAAGGGTTGATATCCATTATAGCTCATGAAAAATGGGTGACCCAAATATACCTTACACGTAGGGTTGAGCCCAATTATATCTCACATGTGAGCCCGGCATAGCTTATATTATGGTGATCCCCAATATATATTTCTATTACATTGTTTAATGATTATATTGGAAATCGACTGTATGGTTATTCCTTTTAATAATGGTTTAGAAAGGGTTTTATGAATGTGATGTTCTAAGTTTCCAAAAAGGGTTTTCTTTGGTTTTATATGGGTTTTAATGATATTATTAAAGATAATAGTGTTTGTGTTTTCCTGAGAAGATGATTTATTTCAACAGCTCAATGAAATTTGAGATAAAGGTGAATAATATATTGGTTTTCATGTTTTTCACTGAAATAATGTTTTCCCTTCTTTAATATACCTTAATGAAATTTTTATGCTCATACCAAGTTTTTAAATGTTTTTCACAGGGTAAAAGATGAGTAGTATTGAAGATGATGACAAGATGAAAATTGTGGAGATATGTCAGGAAAAGAAAACATGTTTGATATTAAAAGGGTTTCCTTTGGTGGAAAAAATGGATACTGAGTATAAGTGTACACTTGAAATTTATGGGTTTACTATGTAAGGGTTTGTCCTAACTCTCCAAAAAATATAAAACTAAAATATCTTTTTGAATGAAAGAAATATAATTCTAGTTTAAAATCACTAGAATATGTAATGTTTAAGGACAAGATCTTACAACATCAGGTCACAAGTTCGTATGACTCTATGAGGATGATGTATAGGGGATGGTTTTATTACTACTATCATCTTCAATTAGTATTAAAGTATGGATCTAAAGCAGGTATGACTAGGGTTTTATGGTGGATTGATTAGCACATGAACACTCAGTTTTAGATTTTATTTTATACAATCTATACATTTTTTAGGGTAATAGAATACACTTGTTATATAGTATCACTCTAGGTTAATGATGCATTGGTGGTGTCCTAGTAAGTTTTTTACTCATGCCTTAATCAGGAATTTCAGTGTTCTTATAGATTTCATGAGGTATCTAATGAACGTTAAGGGCCCTTTGGTGGATGGATGAGAAGAGGAGCATGGAGTAGGTGGTGGAACAAGATAGAATATGGATGACCACCCACTCTTTGTTTATTTATTCATTTATCTTCTCTATAGTCTTGTTTGAATTTCCACTTTGGGAGCTCATTTATTTGTATGAGATGAATACCATCTCTATATTTTCACATGTTTAATATGAATATTTATTATATATTTTATTTTTTGTTACTAAACCAATGACATGAAAATAAGGGTATAGTATGTAAATACTGGAAATTCCAATTAACTTTTTTAAAATTATTTGGGATTTTTATGAGTTTGTGAAAATTAACAGCGCGTGATTTCGAGGCTAAGTGTGCCTGAATTGGATTTATGAACTTTTTTTAAGTACATTCAATAAAATTTTGGGTGTCATTTTCTATCTTTTGAACAGGTTCTTGGATAAAAAAACTAAGGGAACTGTTCAATCTGCAGCGCCGGGATTCTCTTAAGGGAAGCTTTACTTCTACCGTAGTTGGTTAGGAGAAAAATATAGTTTTTGGAATTTATAGAAAAATAATAAAATAACTTAACAGGTTATTTTATTCCTTTTTCTCCAGTGGATGAGTGGCGGTGCTGGGGACCAGTGACTTGTCAAGCCAACAAATGGCTTGACTCATCAACTGCGTAACTCCACCACTGTGAACTAAAATAGATTCATTAATTCATTTAATGAACCTCATTAATTCTTCAACGCGTTACTCACATTTCCCCTTCCTATTTAAATGGATCTTGGCGTGGGGTTTTGGCACGGATTCTTCAAAAGAGGAAACTCTGGCAGAGTTCTACAGCAACATCCACCGACGGAGGACAACATCTTCAGAGGAAATGATACGGGATCGACGAACGCAGATGACTCCATCCAACATGGACACTCCTCCTTCCGCAAACACGAAACCTCCAATGGATCTCGAGTAAGGGAGTTTACGTACTTTAATGTTCCATCTCTTCCTTTTCATGAAAAATATAATGAACTCGGACCAACCGACTAACAGGTTGATCCGTATCTTGTCAAATCATGTGGGTGGTTGTTTCAGGGTCTTAAATTTGGGGATTATTCTTCCTTTTGATTATTATTAATTTTCCCCATGTTTAAAGCGCTAACACAGAGGGCGCAAGCTGAAACCAACAAGGCTCAGACCCTAGGCTAAACTTTTCATTGGTGATTTCTTAGTTGAGGAACAACGAATGTGGCGGCAAGGCCTATTTGAGGGCTAAGAAATGACGGTGGCATCCTGAGAGGACCATAGGCATGTCTAGAAGGAAGAACGGACCATCGGGGATCACCCGATGACCCACAGAAGAAACATCGGTGCAGCATCGAAGAGGAGGCACCAGAGACCGGTGCCGATGGATGAGGGTGGTGGTCGAAAACTGCAGTGGAAGAGTAGCGCCACGGTGGTCAGACAGGCAGTCGGTCGTGGAGGCGGAGGCGGAGCACCGTCGTGTGCCGTGTTGAATGGTCGTGGCTTGAAGTCGTGGTGGTGGTGATATGCAGAGGACCCGTCTCTTGTGGGTCCATGGGTGACAAGAAGTCGCCACCCTTAATTAATCTGAATGGATCATTTGAGCTATTCGGGAGCCGGTGACCGCGTGACCCCGATGCGGGTCGCACCAACGAGCGGGCCAAACTGTCCGGCAGGCCGGGCCAGTCTGCAGCCTAGCCCAACCGGGCCGACCCAAGATGGTTTAGGCTAGGCTGGTTCAGACCTGGACCGGGTTGGATCAGCCCAGACCCAGACCATCTTGGGTCGGCCCAAACTGGGTATGACTGGATTCGGACCCCTCTCTGGCCTAGAAGCACATAAAAAGCCATAACTTGCGAACCAGACATCCATTTGATGAACCGTATATAGATATGGGATCCTTGGAGTGACACAGTCCTTTTGAGATACTTCATGAGAGTTTTGAAGAAATTTTGAGTACAGTAGGGTTGGATCGACTCTGAATCCAACTGGGCCCTCGGCACTAAAATGCCAATAACTAACAGACTGGGCATCCGATCGACGCATCGTCTATGGAATAAGGACCCTCGAGACAACGAGATCCTTTGGAGATACTCTAAGTGAGTTTTGATGGATTTTGACGTATGGTCGGGGTCGGATCAGACTTGAATCCAAACAGACCCTTTTTACAAAAGTGACCATATCTCATAGACCGGGCATTTGATCGACGTGTTTTCTGTCACTTCAGGATCCCTATGATGGGGTTGTCCCTTGGGTATGCTTTTTTTATGACTTCGTACCAGTTGAAATATGACCTATGGCTTGAGGAGCATAGTCTTCTGGAGATTAGGCGTGCTTTGTGTGGGAATCCAGTGGCTGGCTGGGGCATGAAGAAGAAGAGCTACCAATACAGGTCAGCATTAGAAACTCCAGAGTGGGATGATCTAGCTATAAAACTAATCATCCCTACCTTTGTACTAGTGACCAACACGGGTCAGCACTAGTGACCAATACAGGTCAGCACCAGCGACCAATATGGGTCAGCACCAACGACCAATATGGGTTAGCACCAGCATCTAATACGGGTCAACATCTAGTGACCACTATGGGTCAACATACAGTAACCTATATGGGTCAGCGTATAGTGACCTATACGAGTCAGTAGTAGAGTTACTATAGATAGGATGATCTAGCTTTACGACTAGTCATCCATATCCCAGTAACCTTGAAGTTATACCATTAGAGTGAGCTGTCTCTTTTTCTTTGTGATTTATGATTTAGATCATGCTTAGGGATTGTATTTTGGCCCACTGTTTTCAATTTACAGTTGTAATTTTGGTTGCACTTTACTCTCGTGGTTATACCTTACTTTTTTTGGTTGTTTAATTCAGTTTCTCCTTTTGAGTGTGTACAGATCTCTAAGGCAATACCTTCCCTGTTTGGGAAAATATTTCAGGTGCTAGTCGCCAACCCCTGGCCTATGGAAGGCAGGCTTGGGGTAGTCATGTCTAGGCCCCGTGGGATGGGTTGTGACAAAGTGGAATCAAATGGTGGTCAGTTATACTATAAGAACTAAGAGTCTACTTTTAATGAGGCAGTGGTGTAAAGTGTCTTAAGTTTGGTTTTCAGTATAGGGAGTCTAGTGTTGGTGTGGCGGCCGACGTATCCATACCCCAGGACCCTGAATTCTGTTTTCTGACTTGGTACATGAAAACACTGGTTTCTAGTGTTTTGAAAAGTTTTCATGATCATTCTTGAGTCATACCACCAAGTATAACTTATTGAATATGGTGCATCTATTTTTTACAGGATGCCTCCATGAAGATATCCGTCCAAGATTCCAGTAAGAGATCATGACAATGGCCCACCGAGCGACGAGACGTCGGTACAGGGACCACTCACAGTGATGGAACCTTCGGGTGGGTTACCAATAGCACCACCACCCGTTGAGCAGTAGATGCTACCAGTGGATCATGCACGCCGGCTGAGCTCATTTCATGAGTTACAAAGATATAGGCCTCCAAGCTATTGAGGTGAGACAGACCCCCAAGTAGCAGACGACTGTCTTGAGGCGGTTTTGCAGGTCTTTCGCTTACTAGAGACACCCACCGAGAAGATGGTGATCTTGGAAGCTAGCCTTCTTCAGGGCTCGGTAGGACAATAGTGGATCTCGATGCTCCAGGTGCATGAGGAAATGACCATCACCTGGTTGGAATTTGAGAGCCTTTTTAGGGTGGAGTTCATGCCAGTGACACTACTCTCTCTGCATATTCAAAAGATTTTGCATCTGCAATAGTGCAGCCAAACTGTGGCTCAGTACTTGGTGAGATTTACTAACCTCTCCCAATACTCCAACGACATGGTACAGGACCCTTACTCCAGGGGCCAAACCTTTGAGAAGGGGCTCCGATGAGAGATCATATATGTGATAGTTTCTATCAGCATCCCGATGTAGGCTAGGGTGATAGAGCGAGCTTTGCTGATTGAGAGATTCTTTGCCGAGAAGGCACCGACAGTGAGATCCCCTATCATACAACAGGTAGTAGAGTCATCTGCAGCTATCAGTAGATAGAAAACACAGAAGCCCAAGTGGGCTAGACCATCCGGAGGGTGACCTCGGGATGTAGGGTCATAGGTGCGAGGCTCGAGAGGCCGAGGGAGACACCAGGAAGTCATGATCCGTTTTTATTGTGAGGGAAAATGTCACAAAGTTTGTGACTATCCAACTCCTCGTGCGAATGATCATAAGACAGTGGAGGGGCCACTGAGGCAGCGACAACGGCAGGAGAGTGAGCATCAACCAGGCAGTGGACGAGGTAGGGGAGCAAGACGTGCAACAGGAGGTTGTCGGGGTCACCAGACACTACCACCACCACCCCCAGGCGGTCCACCACGAGCTCAGGGAGCAGGTGGATGGGGATAGGCCCAGCTATAGGTACTAGAGGCTCATGATCCTGATGTCCCTGAGATGATTCTAGGTACGATCTATATCTTCTCTACTTTAGCAGTAGTTCTTATTGACATGAGTTCTAGAAATTCTTTCCTTATCATGTAATTAGTCCGGGACTCTGAGATTCCAACTGAGGTTTTAGCTCAACCTTTGCATTTGGATACTTCTGTGGGAGGAGAATCAGTTGTCACACACTGGTGCTGATAGTGTGATCTTACTCTCGGAGGAGAGAGTTTCATATGGGATCTTCTAGTAGTGGCATTGATTCCATACGACTTCATTATAGGCATGGACTGGATATTAGTAGTTCACACACAGATTGACTACTTGAGACGTACAGTGCGATGTACGCATAGAGATGGAGGCCAGTTTTTCTTTGTTGGTGAGAAGGATAATAGATCAGCATGAGATAGACTTGCGCACAAGAGGGTGCTGTCGATTACATATCAGCTGGCATGCCTGACCTTTGACACGGTGGATGAGGTGAGTCCACAGTTCCCAGCGGTGGTGGATGAGTATGAGGACATCTTTTCAGAATATTTCCCAAGAATACCTCCTCATAGAGAGGTAGACTTCCACATTGACTTGTACCCGGGAACAATACCGATATCTACACCAGTAAATCGGATGGCCCATGTGGAACTCCAGGAGCTGAGGGTACAGTTGGATGACTTACAGAGGAAGGGATTCATAAGGCCCATTTTTTCTCTATAGACGTCCCTGGTGTTGTTTTCCAAGAATTCATACGGAAGTTTGAGGCTATGCGTGGACTTATGGTGCCTAAACTATGTGACCATGAAGAACAAGTATCCTCTGCCAAGGATTGATGATCTTTTTGATCAGTTGAAAGGAGAGAAGTGGTTCTCAATGAGAGACCTCAGATCAGGCTATCATCAGCTTAGGGTATGGGATGAGGACGTACCAAAGATAGCCTTCAAATGTCGGTATGGCCATTACGAGTTCTTGGTGATGCCTTTCAGTGTGACCAATTCTCTAGCAGTGTTCATGGGGATCACCAGTTATATGGTAAGCTCTCAAAGTGTGATTTCTAGATACAAAAGGCCTACTTCTTAGGACACGTCGCCTCAGAGGATGGATTTGTAGTGGATCCAGTGAAGATCAAGGCAGCACTTTCTTGGGAGCCACTTAGGAGTGTTACCGAGGTGCGAAGCTTCCTTGGATTAGTAGGCTACTATCAGAGGTTCGTACCTGATTTCTCTAGAGTATCAGCACCTATTAGTATCTTGATGAAGAAGGAGAAACCATTACTGTGGTTAGAGACATGCCAGCAGATCTTTCATCAGATAAGGAAGATCTTGACCAGTGCTCCCATCTTGAGGTTTCCAGAGGAGGGCACTAACTACATGGTTTACTATGATGCATGTGGGACTAGACTCAGTTGCATCTTGATGCTGGATGATGCATTGATTTCTTATGTCTCATGACAGATGAGGCCTCATGAGCATAATTATGCGACTCATGGCTTGGAGTTGGTAACAGTAGTCTTCGCACTGAAAATGTGGTGACACTACTTTATGGGTGAGAAGTTCATTGTTTACTCAGACCACAAGAGTCTCAGATATATCTTCACAAAGAAAGATATAAATCTGAGATAGTGATGTTGGCTAGAGTTCCTCTAGGACTATTACATTGAGATAGTATATACTCCTGGGAAGGTGAACGTATTGGTATATGCTCTTAGCCAAAGATTGAGTTCGTAGCTACTAAACAAAGCTTCAGAGTAGTTAACCTCACTTCAAATATCATACATGGATAGAGATGAGACAGAATACCTCTAGTCGATGGTAGTTTCCCCTCCACTCCTTCATCGAGTCAGGGAGGCACAACTTAGAGAGAGAAATTTTGAGACTACATGTGCTCAAATATCCTCAGGCCATGCACCTGATGGATATTTTGAAGTTGGGGAGCATGCTATCCTTTTTAGAGGATGTACAGTTGTACCAATGGAGCTAAGAGAGGAGTTGTTGAGTGATTTTCATACATCCCCCTTGGAAGTACATACAGGCATGATGAAGATGTATCAAGACCTCTGGCGTCAGTACTAGTGGCCAGGGATTAATAAAGTTGTGGCGGAGTTTGTTTCTAGATGCCTCACTTGCCATCAAGTGAAGGTTGAGCATCAGGTACCAGCAGGCTTGACCCAACCCCTCAAGATATTAGAGTGGAAGTGGGAAGGGATATTGATGGACTTCATGATGGGTTTACCATGTACGTTTAGAGGGCACGATACCATCTGGGTGATTTTTGACCGACTCACCAAGTCGACCCACTTCCTTGGTATTTGAGAGAAGGGTTCGGTAGAGATCTTTGGATGTCTCTACATTTATTAGATCGTGCGACTTCACGGGGTGCCTTCGACAATAGTCCCAGAACATGACGCACGCTTCACATCCTGGTTGTGGGAAGGATTGTAGGAGGATTTTGGGACTCAACTTCGCTTGAGAACAACTTTTCACCCGCAGACAGATGGTCAGACTGAACAGACCATCCAGACCATGGAGTACATGCTTCATGCATGTGTCCTAGATTTTGGTCATAGTTGGGAGGACTACCTAGCCTTGTTGAAGTTTTCATACAAAAATATCTATCACTCCACCATTGTTATGGCCCATTTTGAGGAGTTGTATGGATGACCGTGTAGATCTACCTTTTGCTGGATGGATCCAGAAGAGCCAGTAATCATGTGCCTAAAGATGGTATAGGCTACCACTGAGAAGGTGCAGGTCATCCAAGAGCGGATGAAGACTGCACAGAGCTGACAGAAGTCCTATACAGATAGGAAATGGAGACCACTATAATTCTAGGAGGGGGACCACGTATTCTTTTGAGTCTCCCCTCGACAGGGACTATGGAGATTTGGCTGAGGCGGAAAACTCTCACCGAGGTTTATCAAACCATTCCTGATACTTTGGAGGACTGGAAAAGTGTTGTACTACTTGGCACTACCACCACAGTTGAAGAGGGTTCACTACATTTTCCATATATCCCAGCTGAGGAGATATGTGAATGACCCATCTCACATCATCAAACATGGAGAGCTGGAGATTGATGATGGGTCAAATTTTGCGGAGTACCCAGTAGAGATAGAGGATCAACATGAGAGGATCCTTCATGGGCATTCGATACCTCTAGTGTGTGTTATGTGTCAGCACTAGAATATCTAGGAGAGAACATGGGAGCGAAAGGCTCATATGCGTGCTCAATACCCATCTTTGTTTGTGTAGCCTTGTTTGGATTTCAGGGATGTAAATCCCCAAGGTGGGGAGAATGTAAAGACCCTAAAATTTGATGTAATTTTTTTTTTAAATTATTTGGGATTTTTACGAGTCTGTGAAAATTGACAGTGCATGATTCTAAGGCCTAGTGTGCCCAGAATGGATTTCTGAACTTTTTTTTGTTAGGTTCAGTAAACGCGCGAGCGGAATTTTATATCTTTTGAACCGGTGTTTGGATTAAAAATATGAGGGCACTGTTGAATCCATAGTGCTGGGATTCTCTTAAGGGAAGCTTCACTTTGACCTTAGTTGGTCGGGAGAAAAGGATAGTTTTTGGACTTTACAGAAAAATAAAAAAATAAATTAAAAAGTTATTTTATTCCTTTTTCTCCAGTAGATGAGCAGCAGTGGTGGGGACCGATGACTTGTTAATACAATAAATGGCTTGACTCATCAACTGTGTAACTCCATTGTTGTGAATTAAAAGTAGTTCATTAATTCATTTAATGAACCTCATTAATTCCTCAACATGTTACTCACATTTCCCCCACCTATTTAAATGGATCTCGGGGTGGGGTTTTGGCATGACTTCTTCAAGTGAGGAAACTCTAGTGGAGTTCTGCGGAAACATCCACCGATAGAGGATGAAAGCTCGGGCAGCAACGATTCGGGATCGATGAACACTAATGACTCCATCCAACGTGGACGCTCCTCCCACCTTAACTGTGATACCTCCAACGGATCTTGAGGTAGGAGGTTTACATTATTTAATGTTCCCTCTCTTCTTTTTCTTGAAAAATATAATGAACATGGATCAAATGACTAATGGTTTGATCCTCATCTCATCAAATCATGTGGGTGGTTTTTTCGGGGTCTTAAATTCGGGTATTATACTTCCTTTTGATTATTATTAGTTTTCCCCATGTTTAAAGCGCTAATGCGGAGGGCACGAGCTGAAACCAAAAAGGCCCAGACCCTCCACTAAACTTTTTCTTGGTGCGTTCTTCATGGCGGAACAATGGATGTGGTAGAAGGGCATGTTTGAGGGCCGCGAAATGGCAATGGCATCCCGAGAGGACTGTAGGCATGTCTGGAAGGAAAAACAGACCATCGGGGCTCACTCGGTGGTCCGCTGAAGAAACGTCGGTGCGGAACCAGTGCGGCGGTGCCGGAAAATGGCTTTGGTAGACGAGGGAAGCGGTCATCAATTGTCGGTCGTGGTGGAAGAGCAGCGCTGCTCGGTGCCGTGGTGGTCGGATGGGTGGTCGGCAGCGGCAGGCCGTGGAGGCGGAGGCGGCGCGCTGAGTAGAAGGGTCGTGGCATGAATCCATGATTTTGGCGAGCTGTAGAGGACTTGCCTCTTGCAGGTCTGTGGGTGACAAGGCGGAGCCACCCTTAATTAAATTGAATGGCTCCTTTGATCCATTTGGGAGTTTGTGACCACGCGACCACAACGCAGGTCGCGCCAGCGAGCGGGCCGGACCACCCGACAAATCGGGCCAGTCCGTAGCCCAGCGGGCCAAGATTGACATGGCCTTGCCCAACTAGGCAAGCCTAGGATGGTTCAGGCCGGTCTGGGTCAGACCCAGACTATGTCGGGTCGGGTCAGACCCTGACTGGGTGGGGATGGGTCGGGCCAAACTCAAACCCCTTCGGGCCCAGAACCACATAAAAGGTCATAACTTGTGATTAGGATGTTCATTTGACAAACCGTCTATGGCACTAGGATACTTTGAGCGAGATGGTCCTTTTGAGATAATCTACGATATTTTTGGAGAAATTTGGAGTACGGACGAGTTAGATCAACTATGAATCCAACCGGGGCCTTGGCACTAAAATGCCAATAACTAACAGATCAGGCGTCCGATCGACATGTCGTCTGTGGAATAAGTACCCTTGTGACAAGGCGGTCCTTTTTATATACTCTATGTGAGTTTTAATGGAGTTTGACATGTGACCTGGGTTGGATCAGACTTGAATCTAACCGGGGAATTTTTACAGAAGTGCCCATATCTCACAGATCGGGCCTCCGATCGACGCACCGTCTGTCACGTTGGGACCCCTATGACAGGTCGGTCCCTTTGGTATGGTTTTTTTGGGAATTCATAACGTTTCAAATATGACCAATGGATTGAGTAGAAAATTATTCTGGAGATCAAACCTGATTTGTGCAGGAATCTAGTGGATAGTTGAGGCATGAAGAAGAAGATCGACCAATACGGGTCAGCATCAGAAACTCCAAAGTGGGATAATCTAGTTGTATGACTAATCATACCTACCTATGTACCAGAGACCAATACATTTCAGCACCAGCGACCAATAGGGGTCAGAATCAGCAACCAATACATGTCAGCACCAGCGACTAATATGGGTTAGCACCAGCGACCAATACGGGTCAGTACCAGCGACCAATACAGGTCAGCACCAGCGGCCAATATGGGTTAGCACCAGCGACCAATACGAGTCAGCATCTAGTGACCAATACGGGTCATCACATAGTGACCTATATAGGTCAGCGTACAGTGACCTATACAGGTCAGTAGTAGAGTTACATTGGATAGGATGATCTGGCTTTACGATCAGTCATCCCTATCCCAGTAACCTTAAAGTTATACCATTAGAGTAAGTTGTATCTTTTTCTTTGTGCTTCATGATTTAAATCGTGCTTCTGATATTACCTTTTTGGTATTTCTTGTGATTTTTTCCTTTTAATATTACTGAAAGACCTTCGGGGGTCTCGAGGTCCCCTACTAAGTTGTTATAATCCCCCCTGCACAGGCTCTGCCCACACGTATGTGTCTAGTGCAAACTACTGACGCTCTGAGTTAGACTTTTGAGGTTCAGAACTTAGTAGATCTTGGTGTGATGGGATCATTCAAGATCCTATTCTTCAACTTCAGACTTATAGCTACTACCCTCCAAGTAGAGCTCTAGGGCAGATGCGGTAGTTGTTTACTTTATTTTTAGTTCTAGGGATTGTATTTCATCCCATTGTTTTCAGTTTACTATTGTACTTATGGTTCTACTTTACTCTCATTTTTATACCTTACTTTTCTTGGTTGTTTACTTCAGTTGCCTCTTTTGAGTGTGTACAGATATCTAAGACAATGCCT
Source organism: Viscum album (assembly GCA_963277665.1). Taxonomy (NCBI): domain Eukaryota; kingdom Viridiplantae; phylum Streptophyta; class Magnoliopsida; order Santalales; family Viscaceae; genus Viscum; species Viscum album. Next base: position 391,405,992 of record OY728147.1, on the reverse strand, counting down.
TCCCTATTCAGGAAAATCCTTCAGGTTCTAGTCACCAACCCCTGACCTATGGAAGGCGGGCTTTAAGTAGTCACGTCTGGGCCCCATGGGACTGGTCATGACAAAGTATCCCCACTAGAAGACTCAAAAACTCACTACTAGTCGACAACCTCTTTCATATAGGGAGGTGTGCATGTGGTCATGTGGAATTCCAACATAGACCTAGTGGTTCATGTCAATTTGATATAAAATTATATTAGAGTATCAGGACTCAAAAGCTTGTTTATTCTCTTTAACTTTATTTGGGATAGGATAAACAGAATATAGGATGGTTGGGACTCAGGTAGGGTAATTATAATAGTTCCTATCCTTCATTGTACATAATATGATCGAGTTTCGATGAATTGAGAATTGTATTTTTTTTCTATTACTATTAATTAAATTCACCTTGTGTGATAAACATGATGTTGATATGTTATTTATGAGATTTTTTGTGCGTTCAACTAGGCGCATAGGTTCACTGACATATATATACCTTTTTTGTGATATATAGAAATTATTTAATTACATTATAGGATTATGATATCTATTTAGGATAGTTTCTTCATTATGTGATATATCTATGTTTCCACACTATTATGATAAATATTTATTGTAATTAATTAGTTGAACTGATCATATTATTATGTCGGTATATATATGATGATTTTGAATAAAATTATGGGAAGGATGCCATGGTTAGCACTACGAGGGGTTTACCTTAGGTTATTGGTGGTCTCCTAGGAGAACCTTTTATCATACCTTAGATAGGTTAGGACATTCTATCTTCATAATGTTCCTTCTATTGCAGAAGATTCCACCTCACAAATGTCCTTTGGGACTTCCAGCTAAGAAGGATGCTCCAGAGCATGTTCCCTCATAAACTCCAGTGGTGTAGATAGTGGTCCCTTACCATCCACCACTGAGATCCATGATTTACTATTCTATGGATTTAAAACTCAATCATCATCTATCATTTCAAGGAATATATGGACTGGAGGTTGTTGAGGACTTGGTGGACATAATAGGGGTATCTTTGACCTATTTGAGACATCAGAAGACAGGAAGGTGAATTTGTAAGTGTTCATGCTACAGTGAACCATAAGGTGTTGGTCAGGAGTTATAGTTTATGCTATACAACATGAGGGTAATATCATGGGATACCTTCAATGACTTGGTTTTTAGATAGTTCATCTTTTACATGTTGAATATTCAATATGCAAAGGATTTCATTGAACTATAGTAGGGATCCCTAACAATATCTACATACTCCACCCATTTTACTAAGATTATTTTATTTTTCCCACTTCTAGTTGGTGATGACACCCAAAAGGCTAGGATGTTCAAAATATGACTTTGAGTTAACCTTAGAATGTAGTTCAAAAGCTTAAACCTAGATTCATACTGAGAGGTTCTATGGAAGGCCCTAACTATTGAGAGGAATTTGGAGGATGGACATACAACATTTCATTTCCTACCCCTATCTACTCAGACAAGTGGACCTACTATTACGATCATGAGTACCTCTTCTAATTCTAGTAAGAGGAAGGTCAGAGACATAAAGTAGAGTAGTGGAATGCAAGTACAACATAGTTCAGTTTTTTGGCTCCTTCTATAGGTGAGCCATAATTCTTTAACTATTGTAATTTTAGATAATATATTTGGGTGTAAACATCACCCTAGATATAGTGCCAATAATATAGTAAGATAGAAGATCTCCAGAAGTTCTGCACCAAGGACTAGGTTAGGAGGTGGAGACATACATGACCAAAGAGCCATAGGCTTGGCCTGGACTCTCATCAAAAGACTCAAACTTGTCATACACATCGATTATATATTTATAAGTCTCATACAGGTGGAATCTACATACTTAATCAGGCTCAGGTAGATGGTGTAGAGAGGCTTTCTACTATTCAAGGTATGGTCCTGATCACATCCACTTTTTCTTCTTCTTTTTCTGATATCAATTCTTCCCATAATTTTATATCTTCCCAAGTAGTTACTATAAATCTCGTACTGTTCATGTTATCCTCTAATTTATTCTCCCTCAATACACCATTGGGCACAAAAGTGGACTATATCTAGTGATACCCAGAGTGTCCTATAGTTTCCTATGTCTATGGACATCTGTGGGAGTTCATGATTCTAGAGATGATGACATTAGATGTGATCATTGACATAGATTGACTAAAAATATTCCAAGATCACATTAAATGATATTGGATACATGTTTTTTTTGCTTCACCAAAGGGATATAAATTCTTGATTAACATAGAATGGGAAAAGTGAGTATAAAGAGTTGGACTGGACATGAGTCGGCTCGGGATGATTACATAACAAATGGAAGGAAAGTCTCTTCCAATAGGATTTATTATAGCCCCATAATCATTTCCCCTTGTCATGTATATCTATTAGGAAGCCTTACCATATTTATTCATAGGAATCGCTCATGATAGAGTAGTTGCTTTTGATTTAGATATCATACTGGCTGTGCAACCCATTTTGGTACCCCCTGTACTATATAGTTCCAACTGAGTTGAAGGAACTCAAGGTCTAGTAAGATGACATTGTGTGAAAAGGCTTTATAAATTCGAGTACTTAACTATAGGGTGCACCTGTATTGTTCTCAAAGAAGTTTGGTAGTGTTCTTTAACTCTGCATCGATTACCAAAAGCTAAACCAAGTGATAGTAAAGAAATGATATTCATTTCCCTAGATTGATGATCTTTTAAATGCATTATGGGGATCCATGTGGTTCTCTAATATTGATCATTGATTAGTCTATCCCTACTTTCAAGTTATAGAGGAATAAATTCTGAAGATAGTGTTTTCGAGAAGGTATAATCTTTATGAGTACTTGGTGATATCATTCGGATTAACAAAAGAAATGACAGTGATCATGTCCCTCATGAACAAGATCATCCATATATATCTGGACTTGTTATTTGTGGTGTTCATTGATGACATACTTATCTACTTCCTAGCACAAGATCAGTATGCTTGGCACCTCAAGGTATTCTGGAGAACACTTCAAGAAAATTGTATTTATAGTAGGATTTAAAAGTGTGGCTTCTAGATTATATATGTGAAGTTCATAGGATATCTGGCATCTGATATTGGTATATCCATAGACCCAAATAATGTTGAGGCAATCATTTCATGGAAACATCCCTAAACCAAGTTTGATATTAGGAGTTTTCTAGTATTATCAGGGTATTAACGATGGTTTATCTAGAATTTCTCCAAACTTTCACTACCCATGAAAGTGATAATGAACAGTGGTGTGAAATTATATTGGTCGAACCAATGCAAAGCCTCTTTACATGAGCTGAAGATAAGGTTAATGATATCTCTAGTACTGACACTCCCTAAGCTTGGGATTGGTTATACAGTGTACTGTAATTCATCAGGCATTGGTATGAGAGTAGTGCTGATAGAGAGAGAGAATTTAGTATCCTATGGGTCACACTATATATGACCCCATGAGTGTAACTACCCTACACATGATCTATAGATGGCAGTTTTGGTCCATTATTTGAAGTTTTGGCAATAATATATCCTCAAAAATAGATTTTTTTTCTTACACTAACCATAGGATCCTTTACTATATATTGACACATAGGGACCTAAATCTAAGACAAAGTTGTTGGGTCGATTATCTGTAAATTTTTGAATTCAAGATAGAATATACACCTGGGAATTGTAACATCATTGTATATTCTCTTAGATAAAAGACACAAGTTGAGAATAAGCTTGGTGAGAGGCCTTCAGAGGAGAATTGGTGATTAATGAGATAATTGGATGACTGGAGGATGGATAGTTCTCTATACTAGGGACTGATGTCTTGTTCAAAATTTGTGGTCACATATTCTCTGGTGAATTGGGTAAAGGAAAGATAAGAGTCAAACCTAGAGTGTACTATGATGTAGGAACAACCAGCTAGAGATGACTGGATACCATGATGGTTGATGGATGACGATGATGTAATCCTGGTACATGGAAGATTGTAGTCCATGTTTCTATAATAAAAAATATTAGGATAGATTACCATTCCTCTAGATAGTAAGTACATCATAATGAAATAAAGATATATCATGACTTCAATCATCATTTTTAATGTCTAGGGATGAATAGGGATATTTTTGGTTTCATATTCCAATGTCTTACCTATCAGAGGGTGAAGGAAAAGTATTATAGACCAAGTGGTTTCTTATAACCACTTACTATACCCTTATAGAAGTGAGAGTACATCACGATGTACCTTGTGACTGGGTTACCCCATACCCTGAGGATTAATGATGCATTTTGGGTGAATTTTGATCAACTAACAAAGAATAATCACTTATTAACAATTAGAGAGACTCACCCAGTGAACGAGATGAGAATATTCTATGTTTTTGGGATAGTATGCTTGTATGGAGTCCCATTGAGAATTGTTTTGGAAATAGATTCACGTTTTATATTTATTTTTTGGAAGGTATTGTGGAAGTACCTAGGGACTCAGATGAGATTGAGCATGGTGTATCATCCCCATGTAGACAAAAAGTATGTGTGAAATATATGCATATAGAAGGATGTGATTCAATATTTCATTATTTAATTTATTGAAGTGTGAGTTTATCATCTATGCATGGTTGATTTTTCATAAAAAACAGTTACCGAGATTTGATTCATATTGAACCCTACAAGGCTCTTAATGGGAGGTCATTTAATTCACTACGCTGTTGGCATGAGGCAAGTGAGGTAGTGGTTGTGATCCCCATCATGGTTTAGGATACCACTGATGGAGTGTTTCTAATTCTGAATAGGTTGACCACTGATCAAAGTAGATAGATATATAATTTCAACCATAGGAGGATACCTTTGGAGTTTACTATGGGATGTTAGGTATTCTTGAGAGTGACTTCTCAATTATGGAACCAATGTATAAACAAGAGGGGAAATATATCACCATATTATTTCATACCCTTTGAGGTTATTGATTGGATAGGGGTAGTGGTGTACCATCTATATATTCCTTCTTGCTTCTGAGTTATGCATGATAGGTTTCATTGGTCACAGCTCTAAAAGTACATGGATTATTTTACGCATGTTATCGATAATGATGATTTAGATTTGGAGACTCATGCATCTTATATGGAATGTTTGGTGTGAATTATCAACCAAAGTGATAAGTCCTATGAGGTAATATATTACCACTCATTCAGGTTTGGTGGTAGCATGGGCAGATCTAAGAGGAGACAAGAGAGGGGGGCTCACATTTCAGCCTAGTGGCCTCATTTCTTGAGTAATAACCCTTGATATTCTTCTCAAGGATGAGAAATCATAATATTGGTAGAATTGCAAAACCTTGAAACTTTATTCCCTTAATGAAATCCCTTATTACCTTCATCTCCACTTTATTCCTATGTTTTTTATGTTTAGATAAAGGCATTTCTTTTTGATAATCTTGGGAATGCTTAATTTTTATTTTGGTAAGTTTTTTATCAAATTAGGTACACCTACATTATAGAATACAATACTACACTATAGTGGAGCTGGCTATTTCATAGTGATATGTCTTTTTCATAGTTCCATGGTCAATTAGATATTGTTCTATAGATATTGTTGTTGCATTGTAGTGGTATAGTCTGCAAAAATAGCCCTCACCATGGAGTTCTATTCATGGAGTTTGTGATATAGTGGCTTACACCACACTTCCATGGCTTGTCCAAGTCAGTTGTAGATAGTTGACCGGTCTTTGGTCTTTAATATTTTTTAGTTTTAAGGGATATTAAAAAATGATTTGGGGAATTTTGAATTATTTTTATCCTAATTTTTAGAATTAAATATTCCCCTGAAAAGGGATTTCCAGGAAGTTATATCACTCTAAATGCCCCAAAAACCAACCTTTCATCACCTAGTTTCATAGCTTCAAAGGACTACTTACATGACTCGATTCCATAGTCCCTTCCCTTATAATATAGTAGTGAATGCCCCAAGATAATTATATATTATAGTTCCCCCTTATACACCATGGAGGTATACCTCTGATATATTCTATACCACATCCACTAGTTCTACATCATAGTGGATCATCCCAAAAACCTCTAAACCATAGTATCTCTCTTATGCCCATGGTATTTCAATAAAAAATATTCCACACTACAGTTGTATGTTCTATATCATGGTGATTCCTTCAGATGATCTCCACAACATAGTGAATCCTAATATGTCATGGTGGATCCTTTTACGTTGTAGCACACACTCCATGCCACATCTTATCATCTTATTCCATAGTGATCACTTTTTCAGTATGTCATACTTTCTATTTTATGGTGGTTGAATCCTATGAACCTCCATGACTCATCCCCTTTATTGTGTCATAGACCCTTTTAGACTTTAGTTTTTAAGAAGATGGCCTTGGATTATTTTGTGTGTGATCTTGTTCCGTTGGGTTTTTGAACATGGTTTAGGTGATGATGTCTTCGATGGACCTTGATGTTGACATTGAAAACTAAGAGGTGGGATGTTTATTACCTTCTTAGGATCTTTTTTATACATGTTTCCATAATATGATTATTTATTTTGGCATAATTGATGACCATGATTGAGTGTATCGCATGTTGGTGTGTGTGTGTCCCATGAAATCTTTGTGGATTTTGATTCGATGAATGATACTACAGTATCTTATTTCCATGTTTCATTATGATCACATAATGTTATATGTTGATATATGTTCCCAAATTGATATTATTTCCATGTATGCTCTACCTCGTATCTGTATCACCTTGGTTTGGAGATATCATTCTTCGTACTCAAAATAGGTGGGTTATCTTGACATGTTAATCCCTTAGAGGGGGATATTTCTTGATTTTCAATAATGGTGATGAGGGAACTGAGCATAATGTGGGTATATGAGGTATACATGGAGATCGTTTTAAGGGTGAAATTTAGGTAGCGTAGAGATTCTTGAGTACCATTCCCTCGAGGTAGCCTAGTGGACTAGAGGATGTTGGGAAATATAGAATACCTGATTTCTAGATTATTTCTAGTCACATGTTTGAATGACTCTATGAGTGAACCATAGATGGGATGGTTTCATTAATAGTGACATCTTCTGTTAGTCTTACGATATAGAGATAAAGTCAGTATGGTAGGGGTTTTGTGGAGGCTTGGTTAATACATGATTGCTCAGTTTTGGATTGTATGTTTATGACCATTACAGGTTTATTATTAGTATGGAATTCACATGTTATAAATGATCACTCAAGGTTAAGGATGCATTTTTTGTGTCCTAGTGAGTCTTGTACTAACACCATACTAGGGAATTTTAGTGAACTTGTATATTTCATGAGGGATCAAGTGAATGGAAATATCCCTATGTTGGATGGATAAGTATAGGAGCTTGAAGTGCGTGGTGGGACGAGATAGAATCCAAACTACCCTAAATGTTTATTTATTTATTTATTTATTTATTTATTTATTTATTTATTTATTTATTTATTTATTTATCTTTATTACACTCTTGTTTGGATTTCCACGTTGGAATCCCATTTATTTGAATGAAATGTATTCCATCTATATATTTCTGCATGTTTACTATGATTATTTATTTAATTTTTTTTTGTTTATTATTGATCCTATGACATGATACTGATCGTATAGTATCCCCACTCATGGACTTAGACCATCACTTCTAGTCAACATCCTCTTGCATGCGGGGAGGTGAGAATGAGTTCGTATGGAATTCCATCTCGGACCTGGTGGATTGAGTTGGGATGTTACACTATGTAAGGAGTAGCATACAATGGAATCTATCATAACATAAAAATGGAACAATTTATTTATAAGGAACAAACATAAAACATAAATCTATAATTAACTAAAGTTTTGGGAATTATATATCCAAGACAATGAATGAGAACTTGGGTTATAATAATCATTGATATAATATTAATGGAATTCATAATTTCAAACATAAAAACTTGTTGTTAATGCCTTGAACCGAGAAACTAAATTAATAAAGGGAGAAGTATACACCAAAACCCAAGTTTTTTTCTCTCATGAGACCTATCAATTCATTGAGGGGTTATATAATTTTGAACCCCATCCATCACCTAATTAAGTCCAATGCATTCACTATAAGAGTCAAAAATAAATTTCATGCTATTTACTATAGAATATTTGGATAAATAAAAACATGGTTATCTATATAATGAAAAATATAGAAAAAAATACTCCCTAATTCAATGGAATAATGTGGATGTCTAATAGAATGTTCCTTAATCAACTTAAAAGCTCTGGGGTATCATCAATCTAACAAGAAGTACCCATATAAAATAAATATAGTTGTGTGGGAACTTTTAGTGTGTTTAGTTATCCATGGAATATAGTAATGGGATTCAATAGTTTGTGTTGGTAGGAGACCAAGGAAATGGTATTAAAAATCCTTTATCAAGTTTCATAAAGAGTGTGATCATTCCAAATAATATCCTCTAGGAGTGTCTAGCTAGGTGTACAGTTTTAAGCACACTCAACATGCATCAAAGTGATGATTGAGTCAAAGCAAAATGAACCCATTTTGTGGTGATTAACCCTTGTTGAATCTATTCCAAAATTGCATGCAATTTTAAATATTCAAAAATGTACTTTTTTCTATTAAAATACACACACTTTTACTTTACAAAAACATATTATGGGTTTTCACTATAGAAACGATTGATTTTTAAAATGGTTTGAAAATATTGAGTGAAATTAAAATAAGAGAGGGAAAAATGTAAACATATAAATCCCTTAAAATTCATGAGGAATATCATAAAATTTATTCTATTGAAATTTATATAGTATATAAAAGTAAATAAGTGGGTAATATGGCATGAGTCCCAAATAATGAGAATTTAGATGGAATAATCCACTTATAGCTTTGGTAAAAATCAATAAAAACCTATTAAATGAGAGGAATTCATATTTATATTCAAATACCCTAAATAAAATTAATTTCATGATATAAAATCTCAAATAGGAATTTTATACACCATATAAATTAAATTAGGTGTGTGATACAAAACATGTCCCAATAAACAGAATATGAGAAGGACAACCCTTACCTATTACCCTGAATTCTATGAATATAATTTAATCTCATATATCACAAACTTTTATATCTTCATCACTCTTTTAATAACCTTTCTTGTATTAATTTTCATTTATATTTTTCATAAATTTTCATTACCTATATGAATTATACCTATTTTCCACATCGGGTTTATACAGCTTTGTTTATTTATTATAGTTTCATAATTTCAAAGTATATATTCATTATTATTTCAAATTTCATACTTACTAGGTCCTTAAACATACATAAATGGATATTTTAAAATATTTATGTGGTCTCAAATTCCTTTCATGATTGTTTTAATCTTTATCCTTGAAGATAAAATCAACAATAAGCATGTCTTGGTGATTATTGACGACTGAAGGTTATTTTCTTAATTGATGAATTAAATATTGGTATAACATATAAAGAATAAAAAATATATTTAACCATTTATATAATATTATACTCATAATTATTTTTACATATTCATTCATGATATAAATTCATATTATTGTTTAAGTAGGTTGTTAAACCAACCCAAACATGAAAATTTTATAATTTAATGATTGATTATGAAGTACATTTTTTTGTAGAATAATTATACAATAAGAATGATTATATAATTTATTGTATATTAGTGAATTATATAAAAATTATAAATTATATAGAATAATATGTAATTGAAATGAAAAAATAACATAATTTGAATAAAATATGTTCCTCTTAGCATGTTTGTTATAAATGATTGATATAACGAAGATTATTTATTGACTATATCAGTAATATTTTCTCTAATTTGTCATATAATAACATTAATTATATAATAAAAATCATATTTCCTCATTAAATATATTCTAGTAACCATCAATGATCAGCAGTGATGAAAAATGAATTCAGTTCCTCATGGTAGTAGTGGTCCACACGTACCGACGAATGAAAATTTCATTTCTATAAATGGATGGGATAGATAAATAGAAATTGATAATATACTGAATATATTAACATTAAACTATTTAAATTATAATAACATCATTATATTATTATGTATAGAATAAATTTGATTATGATGATTAAGAATAAAACTATGTAGTTGATAATACTCATGTCATGGATTCGAAACTACATTCCTGTCACGCCTCACGTCCACGCACCACACAGGCACCAATTGGGCTGCATATTCTTTTTGTTATATAATTATACATAAACATATATATATTCGTTTTATCCATGTGGTATCCAAAAATGTGTGGGGAAGGGGTTTCGAACCCGCATCGCATGCTGGAACTCGCAGCCGCGCAGTAACAAAATTTCAACCAAGCTAAGATTTTCAATTGTTATTTATATATAAAAATAGGTATATATATTAATATAATATATATCATATATTTAAATTCAAAAGCCTCATAGAGCGGGATTAGAACACGACTCTCACGGTCGCACCTCCATTAGTAACCAACCGAGCTACAGAAATTATAATTATATATATTTACATTTTTGTAAATATATTTAACTAAACCGTGAAAAAATATCTTCCCACCAAATGTTTTTCATGTCCCGACTAATTTTCATTCCCCTCCATAAGCTATACCCACAATTTTTTTCAAAACCATGGGTATAGACCTATTTTCCAATAGTGAATGTTTTTAAGAATTAAATTTATATATATAATAAAATTATATTGGATAATGATTTTAATGGTATAAATTTATTTATTAATAAACATACATAATGTATGAGGTTTTTAGGGAAATCCATAAGTGAGTCTCACCTTGAAAATACTTGATTCAATAAAAATACTAAATATAGTTTTTTTATTAAACATTTTTAATTAGTTATAAAAATATCGACATAGGATTTTGGAGATGAAATATTATTTTAAAATGAATAATGTTATTCCTTAAATACATATTTTTTTAATCAAAACGTTTTGTAAGTTTTGTTTTATTATTTAATCATAGTGATGTCTAAGAGTTTCAATTTTAATAAAAAAATTGTATTTGAACTATTCTCCAAAAAATAAACCTTTTTGGAAAAAACCCAAAAAAAATTCCTAAGATAATATCATTATGATGAACTGAAAATTTAATTTAATTTTATTAAAAAAATAATAACATTAAGAAATTAGTATTTAAAATATAATCATAAATAAATTCTCTTTAGAGTTCATATTATGTGATAGTTCAGGATAGGTGTTTACCTACTACAATAAGGTCTCAGGTATTATATTATACCCCTTAAATAATTTATCCTAGAAATTGGGATATATATTAGCTATTGAAAAAATGTTGATACTCTTTAATTATAACTTATTCCAGATCCTAGGTTACCTCATCTAGTTTTTAATTTCACCAAGGGAATTTCACAAATCTAGTAGTATAATTCCATAATACATCCTCTCTAGTTTCATGAATCTAAATTTTCTCCTCAATATAAGACAATTCAGTCTTTGACTCTATTCCATCAAATGTGATCACATTCATTAGATCTAGCATGTATTTACTCAATAATAAATCATGGAAGATGTAGTGTACATTGTAAAGGTTAGGATACATGGCCAATTGGAAAGCTAAAACTCTCATTCATTCTAGTATATCAAAAGGATCAATGTACCTAGGTCTTAACTTTCCATTTTTTTAAAAATCTTACAACTAGCATCAGTGGTGAATCTATCAATAATACATGATCCCCGACTTAAAATTCCACATATTTTAATCTATTATCATCATATATTTTATGTATACTCTGGGATGATTTAATATAATCATGAATAGTTACTACTTTAACAGCCATTCTCTCTATATGATTTGGTTCAACTAAATTTATTTCTCCAACTTCTTCCAAAAAATTTGGAGTATGATACTACTTATCATACAGTCCTTCATATGGTTCCATCTGGATGCTTAAATGGAGATTTTATTTTTTGAAAATTCCACAAATGGCATATATGGATCTGATTGACATTGGAAATCAAGAGAAAATGATCTCATTATGTTTTAAAAAGTCTGGATAGTCATTTTAGACTTCCCATTAGTCTGGGTGTGAGAGGTAGTGATTAAATGTAACTTTGTTTTGAGATACCATTGAAGATTCTTCTAGAATTTCAATGTGATCTGAGGTTCGTGATCAGATACAATCGATAGAGGTTCCCCATAAAGTGTTTCTATTTTATTAATATATAGTTAGGTAAGGTGATCGGGGGGTAGAAAATTTCTTATAACTATGAAATTAGGAGACATAGAAATATGATCAACTATGACTAATATAACACTTTCTTCCTTGGACTCTTTGAGATTATAGTGAAAAATACCATTGTATTATTTTCCCACTTTAATACAGGTATTGGAAGAGGTTTCATGAATCTCTAATGATGTTGTGTTTCAAACTTTGAATACTAGCATACTATGAATCTAGAGACATAGTCTGAAATTTTCCATTTCAAACCATCCCATAAGAAATATTCCCTTAAATACTTTACATCACTTTTTAACTAGGGTGTATAGATAAATTTGAGCTTGTACTTCATCTAGTATTTCTATTTCTAACTCTTCTGTGTAAGGAACACATAACCACTTCCTAAACAAAAATAATTCATCTCTAAAGATGATATATATAGATTTAACATCATTTTCCTCTTTAATGTTCTTTTGAATTTTCTCATCATACTATTGGGAATACTATATCCTTTCTACTAAGGATGGTTTAATGATTTATTGAAAAAGTAAATATGGATATACATTCTAAATATTATCATATCCATATTTACTATAACTATATATACAATATACTAATTAATCCTAATTATGGTAAGAACTTTATGGTCTCTCCAACTCAATTCATTAGCCAACTTTTTTTCTTTACCAAGGTGGTAATTTATCAGGAAATCTTAGTCCTTGATTAGTTCCAACAATCTTATTTGTCTCATGTTGAGTTCCTTTTGGGAGAAGATATATTTCAAAATCTTATGGTCCATATAAAATTATATCTTTCACCATAGAAGTAATTTATCCATATTTTCAAAGGAAATAATATAGATTCTAGATCAAGTTCATGAGTTGGAAAGTGAATTTCATGGATTTTCAATTGCCTTGATGCATAGTAAATCTCTCTATCATTCTATATAATGATAAAAACAAGTCTTTTCTTCAATGTATCACTATATATTATAAATACTTCCTTACCTAATGTTAATTTTAATACTATTTCATTAATTAGTTTCCACTTTTGATCTTAAAAACATTTCTCACATTCAATTTACCATGTTATTTTGACAACTTTACATTTTAACATGGTTAATGGGTTGGACAATCAGACAAAATATTGAGAAACTGTGGATAGTAACCTGCTAACCCCAGGAATATTTAGAGTATAGTTATGTTCATTAGTGTATTCCATTTTTAATAATTTTATATTTAATGTGTCAACAAATATTTCATCCACGGAGATAATATGGAAAAGAAATGTTAATGAATTGAACCATAGTTCACACTTACTATATTTTCCTTATAATTATTTTTTTAGTGTCTCCAGAATTATTTCATATGAATCTCATGCTCTTAATATATCATAAAGTATAACAATATAGAAATAGTTTATATGACCACAATTTTATCAATATAATCCTTGAATACTCTATTCATTATATCCATAAAGACAGAAGGTGCATTAGTCAATCCAAAAGGCATTACCATAAACTCATAATTTCTATACCATGTAAAAAATTCATTTGTTGGTATATGATCTGACTTCACCCTTAATTGATGATAAAAAAATAAAAGATCAACCTTTGAAAATTATTAGGCACCTTGAATTTTGTTAAATGAGTCATGAATTCATGGTAAATGATACTTATTCATTATATTAGTTACATTGATCTCCTTAAAATCAAAGAAAAATATTATGGATCATCCTTATTTTTAATTAATAAAATAGGAGATCCTATGTTGAAACACTAGGGTATGTAAAAATATATTTCACAAATCTCTTATATCTATTTTTTCAAATCCACTAAAAACACTGCTTCCATTCTATAGTGATTTTTAAATATATGTTTTGCACTGATAATGATTTCAATGTAGAACTCAAATTCATGCTCTAGTGGATAACTAGGTAATTCTTTTAGTAGAACATCAATGCATTTTTATACCACAATTACATCCTCTATTCTTAGGCTATCTTCCTTATCTATGGATCGCTTTTAGTCTTCCTCTATTTTAAAAATTTCTTTTAATTATTGCTTCTAAGGGAAGATCCATACAAGATTTAAATGATGAATTTTCCCCTCTAAAGACAAGATATTCCACCTCACATTATCAAATCATAATATCCTTCCATTGAAAATAAATATTTTCATTATACATTGAGATAAAATCAATATCATGGATCATATCAATTTCATTCATATATATAATACTCATGTCAAAAAATAGTTTACTCCCATGCATGATAATTATAACTTTCTAACACATATTTTTGGAAATAAGTTTTAAATTTTTTAGATTAATTGATAACGCCCTTAGTATGATGATAGGAAAATATTTTATGTTTTTAGAAAATAGGGATGATATAAAAGAGTGTAAAGATCTATAATTAAATATAATATTAGCTAACTTTGAGGATATGATCAATATAACTAAAACCATGTCATTATAAACTTCTACTTCAGTTATGATAATTGTATAAGATTTTACTTTATCCCATTGCACTTTTTAAGGTAAATTTCCTTGATATTTATGGAATTAGTTTACATAATTTCCCTTATACTGAAATTTAAAGCATCAGATATAAAAATATTCAACCATTCTTTTTTCATTCATGAGATTTATGTTATTTTTATCCCAATTTTTAATAAATATTGGTTCCCTTATTACAATCCCTTGGGTGTTTCTTCATAGAGTTATCACTATTGGGAAATCCCACCATTCCTCTATCCCCATTTACCATATTGTTCTTCCCATAAATATAAAATAGAATATTTTTATCCT
This sequence comes from Viscum album, assembly GCA_963277665.1. Taxonomy (NCBI): domain Eukaryota; kingdom Viridiplantae; phylum Streptophyta; class Magnoliopsida; order Santalales; family Viscaceae; genus Viscum; species Viscum album. Next base: position 391,390,914 of record OY728147.1, on the reverse strand, counting down.
AATTTACATTAAAATCATACAACATATATAACTCCACTTATTTTTTTAATAGTTATTTATATTATATCCTCATGTGATGAAAATTTCTGAGAGACCAATTTCCTTCGATGGCTTGTCTTTAACCCATCAAAGAAATGATCAATATTTTTTCTATTCTATCTATATAGTCTGCAACATATCAACCTAACCTTTTAAATTTATCCTCATAATCAGTAACATTTTACTCCACCATTTTTATTAGACATAGAAACTACCTTTCCATTTTTGTACTTTTCTTAAGAGAAAATTATTGTTCATAGAAAACCTCTTTAAAATCTCCCCATTCTATGTACTTTAACTCATCTTCCTATTTAGTGTTTTGAATTAGAAAAAAAATCTTATTCATATATCCCTTCATATTATATACTTCCATGATTAATATTTTATTTTCAGAACTTCCCAAAGAGATAAATGTATTTTCTAGGGACTTGATCCATTGTTTAGCTACCAATGAATTTATATTTACACTAAATGTTAGAGGTTGTTTTCTCCAAAAGAAATCCAACATAGTTATACTATATTGTTGATCATTAGGTCACTTTATGTTGAAAATATTATTTATCATATCCTGGGTCAATGACCATAATATTGTTATAAATTGATTAGCCTAAAATCCATATTCCTTAACTTATTATGGGGGTATATCCCTGCATTGACTATGGGTGTTGATATAGATCTCATTCCTCATGTTAGTCACCATTATTCTAAAATTGAATACGCATGATTAACTTATGATATCAAACTATAAAATACAATTCCTATTATATTTTATAGTTTGTTGCTTATAACTAATGATGTTTTTTCATAGTAATTTTGAAATATAACTTGGTTCCTTTTAATCAAGTTCCCAAGGTTCTTATTAAACTTCCTATGATGCCAACTATAACATCATAGACTCCATAAACACGGAACCAAAAGTTATATTAAATTTTTAGTATATAATAAAAGATTTATTAAAGGTCCCAATAGCTTTGTAGTCTTGTAAATACAAATACACACACATTGCATTTGAAAACATAAGATACAACATCAACACATTTCTTGAACAATATTATCCCTCCCATAAGATCCCTAAAATTTACATATAGTTCTCCTCTATGTTTCCAATGGAATGGAAAACCAATAAGGGTTATCTTAGATGCTCAGTAAGGATTAATATACAATGAAAGATATAATAAAAAAATGGCACAAGTGATATGTCATGAATGAGTAAACATCATGAATCCATAATCAACTAAAATGGAGGTAATGTTATATCAATGAAAAGAAATGAAAACATGGATAATAATAGTCATTGATATTATAATGATGAAATTAATAATTTAAGACATTAAAAAATGTTTTAAACGCCTTATTACAAGATAATATATAGATATGAGGAGAGGTATGCCCTAAAATACATCATGTTCTATCCCATGAGACTTGTTAATGCATCAAGGGGATATATAATATTGAGCCCCACCCATCACCTGATTAAGCCTAAAGTATTCAATATAAGAGTTAAAAATAAATTTTCAATCATTCCCTATGGAAAATATGGATAAATAAATACATGTCTATACATATAATGGAAAATATAGAAAAAAATACTTCCGCATTCAATGTAATAATTTGGATTTCTAAGAGAATGATCTTTAATAAACATAGAATTTTTGGGGTATCTTTAAAGTAACAGGAAATTCCCTTAAGAAATAAATATAAAGGATATGGTGCATTCAATGTTTTGGATTATCCATAGAAGATAAGTATTGGATTAAATAGATTTCATTTGTAAGATTCCAAGTTAATTGAAAAAATCTTTCATCATGGTTCATAAAGGGTGTGTGAACATTCTAAACAATATCCACTGGGACTGTCTAGCCAGGTGTGTGTTCTTAGTCCTACTCATATTGAATTAGAGTAAATATTGAATAAATTATCAACCAACCATTTTTTATTTTATCAATCCTAGTTGAATTTTTTCCACAATAACATCCACTTTCTTATATCTATAAAAGGATTTATTTTCTAGAAAATCATATACACATTAAATTTACAAAAACATAGGATGGTTTTCCAACATGAAAAACTTTTTGTTTTATAATTATTTTGGTAACTCATAAATAAAAAGAATATGAGGGAGTGGTAATAATATTTAATTTTAAATACCATGAAATTCATGAAGAATATTGTAACATATATTTAATGTAAATGTATTCACCACACAAAAGGAAATAAGTGTTGTATATAGAATGAGTTCCAAAGAATCAAAATTGATATAGAAAACCTTGTTTATGGATTTTGTAGAAATTTAATTAAAACCTCTTAAAATAGTTGGATTAAAATTTTTATTAATATATCATGAATAAAATTTATTTCATGATATAACATCTCAAATAGGTAGTATATACACCACATTAAGGAAATTAAGTGCATAATACAAAATAATTCTTAAAGAGAATAATTTGAGATTAAAACCCTTACCTCTTGACCTGACATCCATGATCATACATTAAAATCCTATATCACAAACATAGATTTAATAATAAATTAATTAATAATCATACTCATAGCCATTTTCATTTATACTCTTCATAGATTTTCATTCTCTATATTAATTCTACTTATTTTTCATATCAAGTGTTTATAGTTTTGATTATTTGTACTAGTTTCATAATAATGGTGTTTGTATACATGATTATTGATAATATCATCCTTAATAGGAAATTAAAGTAATTATTATTAATGTTTAATAATAATCTATTATGTTTCAAAATCCTTTTATGATTTTTTTCTTCATTATTATTTAAGATGAAATTGATAACAATAATTCTTTAGTGATTCTTGACGATCAAAGGGTGTTTTCTTAATTGATTAATAAAATATTGATATAAAATCCTCAAAATCATATAATAATAAGTATTTAAACATTTATATTATATTATACCCTTAATTTTTTTCCCATAGTCATTCTTGATATAAATTCATAATTTTGTTCAATTAGTTGTTTAAACCGACCCAAACATGGAAATAACATTATTTAAAAAATTGTTATGATGTGGTTCATTGGTAATATAATTATTCCATAAGAATAGTAATATCATTTAGTGTTTTTTAGTGTGATATGGAAAAATTATAAAGAATGTATAAGAATAAGTTATGGATATGAAAATATTACATAATTTAAGTAAAAATATTTTCCTCGTAGGATGCTTATTTTAAAGGATTGAATTAATGAAGATAATTTATTGATCATATAATCAAGATGATCTACAATTATTCATGATATAAATTTAATGATGTCATAAACATCATATTTCTTAATTAAATCCATTCTTGTAGAAATCAATGATTGGTGGTGATGAAAAATGATTTCATTCCTTGTGGTGGTGATAGTCTTCTTGTACGTAAAAACAATAAATCATTTTTAATAGTGGATGGGATAGGTTAAAATAAAATTATCATAACCTTAATATAGTAAAATGGAAGAAAATAATTGATACTAATTTCATTATATTAGTGTGTCTAGAATAATTTTGAATGAAGACAGTTAATAAGAAAATTTAAGTAGTTAAAAATATTTGTGTCGAGAAGTTGAATTTTCCTTGTAATTATCCTTTGAAATTAATTACTTATGAAACATAATAGTGAAAATAAGATTATTAATGAGGTAAAGGGTTATATTGGGAGAAATTTTGAATATATTTTGGAATAAATTATAAGTATAGTTGATTCTTGAAGTGGTGTAAATGTTACAATTTTACAAGTGAAGCGAATTGCCATTTTAGGAGTAACCCTTACATTTTCAATAATTTAAAGTGAATATTAAAAATTTAATGGCCAAAATTTTGAAAACATTTTGGGTATAGTTAGTATTAGTTTAAATTCCCTTCCAAAAAAACCTCTTTGATACAACTTTAAGTTTTTAGGGCTTTTTCTTCTAAGTTTTTAAGTTTTACCATAATTTACTTTTACCATTGTAATTAATTTTTATTCTTAGTAATAAATTTTAATGAAAAAATTATGATTTCCACTTTTAAATAATTTAATTATTTTGAAATAAAATTTTAATATCATTTTTTCAACTAAAATTTATTTATTTTTGAAAAGTTAATTTTAATACAAACACACTTAATCGCGTAAAAACAACTTTTAGAAAAACAATATTATTAATCTTTAAATTTAAATATAAGATAAAATAATCATAGATAATTATTTTAAAGAAATAAATTTATTTAAAACTGAATCTCAACATGAAAATAATAGATTCAATGAAAATATCAAAAACAATTTTTTAATTAAAGTAACATTTTAATTAGTTCTAAAATTGTTGGAATTTGGATTTATAATTTCAAAGAATGTTTTAAAATTAATAATTTTATTTTGTTAATAAATATTTTTTTACACAAATAGTTTTACAAGTTATATATTATTCTTGCACAGCATGGATATTATAAGAGTCAAAGTTTTAACAAAAAATGGTATTTATACTATTCACTAAAAAATAAATATTGTTGGGAAAAAACAAAATTTCATCATAAGATAATATATTTATTATGAATTAAAAAATAAATTTTCCATTAAAAAATTATTACATTCAAAAATTAAACATTTAAATATACCCATGAATAAAGGCTTTTTATAGCGTGTATTGTGTGATAGGTTGTGATATGGTTTTCACCTACTACAATACGGTTTCAAGTATTACAATAAATTTTTATTAATTTTTGAATATCATTATGACCATCAAAATCATAATGAGGGTAAGTGATCCAAAAAAGAAATCCATTATTGATAATTATTACTCAAAGATTTCATAAACCATGTTCATGAAGATATTGAATATATAAAAATGATTTCAAAAAAATATTCTTATATAAATGGAATTGGAATAATTATATCTCAATTTAAGTGATAAAAATAAAGTTATAGTGACATATTGAGTATTTCACATGTCATTTTGAAACATAGACATGGATATTTTTTCTTCAAATTCCTCTAATATAATCTGATTTGAGTGCTTTAAAATATTATTGATTAGTCAAAGTGTAATATGTCAACCAATACATAATTATGAAATAATACATATATATATATATATATATTCCTTAATATCTCTTGCCTGTAAACCCTTAAAATAATTTAATGTTCTTGATAAAAATGATTCATTTAAAAAAAATATGTTTCCATAATAAATATTTCCTAAATATATTATATAATAATATTGAGTAATAAGAAATTGAAAAATATATATTTAATTCACCATGATAATTTTTAGTATTTTTGAAAAGTTTTATTGATTGTAATGTTTATTTCAAGTTATATTAATATTTATAAATGTAACAAAATCACATGATTTTTTTTCATGATAATTTCATTAAATTATTTTGGAATAGATATGAGGGAAGTGAGAGTTTTTTATTATCTATATAAATAAATAACATTTATTTTCATTATTTTTTTATATATATAATCTATATATAATGGTAATATATGATGGTTTGTAAAAAATTATTTGTCAAAAAACTATAAAAATGTTATAACATGTCAAATTTATATTAAGGATAAATTTATATGTTTCCAATTCTGTTTACTATAAAAAAATCCAAATCCATTATGTCTTCATAAATATTGAATAAAATTGGTAATGATAAGGTCATAATATAAACCAATATATATAATCAGTCAATTAACCATTTAAATTTTTACTAGATATATTTAATATAGTTCACTAAAACTTAAGTGTAACCATCCTAATGTTTTCTATTTGAATTCATTAATGTTTCAAAACTCAACATTGATACACATAATGACACCAAAGATCCAAAATTCCATATGTGGAGTTTTAATATTACTTGATTCATGCATATCATGAACATAAATTACATTTAAAAATTCCTAGAAACAAAACATTTGTATATTTAAAAACAATGAGTGTATTGAAAATAATACAAATAGATTATATAAATATTTTTCTAGATGTATCAATGATCCATATACCTTATACCATTGAGAATGTTATTTTTTATTGGTGGATTTAAATGAAAATAGATGGTTGTGCTAAAAATACTAGTCATGATATCATATCATAATGGATCAATATCAAGGAAGCTTCTACTATAAATCATGGTTTAGAGCATGATATAACAATAAAAATAAAAAATACCATCAATGAGCATGATAGAATTATAATTTATTAGATATAGAAATAAAAATACATGAGGTCTATAGAACTCTAATAATGATAAACCTTATCAATTATTGGAAACATAATTGGATATAATAACATGGTTACCCCTTAAAATCATAATCATTCCTCATATATAAAATTTCTAGAGAAGAAACATTAAATAATGCATTGGGGGATATAATATTTTTTCTCAACCATCATATAAATGTTATTGCATAAAATAAAACATTTGAATTAAATTATATACATGATCACATAAATATTAAACTATTCTGAAAAGTGGAAAATATTTAATGATGGTCCATGAGAATAGAAGGTTTGTATTCTTATATATAAATACCTAATCAAATACATTATAATGTAGAGAATATATCCCTTACATAAACTAGAATTCAAATTAATGTAATCATTTAAGAAGATAAATTCGTATTTCAAATTGTTTTTTGTGAAATATTTTTTAATAAGAAATAATCCCTTTATAGTAAAGGAATAATCACTTGATAATACAAGTATGGAAAGAAATATATAACTAAGAATTGATTAATTTTTAAAAAAATGATAAAAAATGATGGAAACCTTGGTAGTTATGGATAACTAAAATTTAAAATTAGGATTATCTAAACAATTTATCATTTTAATATTGGATATATAATACATTTCATTATTTTACACTATCAAAACCACTACTCATTTAGTAAAATGAATAATGATTAAACACTAATCATTTATTGATAAGGAAACATATTCTAGAAAATTTTGAGGTGTATAATTATTCAAATTGAATGAATTTACCTATTTAAATATAAAAAAATACACTTTTTAACATATAAAAACACATATTATAAATCCATTAAAATTTATAAAACATTAAAAAATTTTATAAAAGTAAACAAAATTGTGTCAAAAATTTGAAAAAACCAAAACATCAGGAATGTACTAGATCAAAAATATAATAAATAATAATTTACATATCAAAAATAACATTATTTATTCTTTATTTTTGTTTATTTTTTTAATTTATAAGTATTAATATAATTAAAGAATTATTTATAACTTGTACCACATAGTGGCATCATACCCATTAGAAGTCATCTAAATACTCACCATGTTATCTCATGTGTTTACTGCGTATATCAAGACACATGTTTTTTTGTTTATTATGGATTGACTTCCACATTATATTATTATCATTATCTTGACCACTATTTAATTAATATATCATAGTTAATTAAAAATTTCTTATCTATTCGAAATATGGAAGTTCAAGTTAAATCCTATAGATTTATATTTATTTGGAATTGATGGAGAAGATGAATAGTTATTATATAATTACAATGTAAAGATTTATCTTCAATGATAATTTTCCATGTATAGTATTTTTGAAATACATCATGAATTGTATTTTATTTATTTAGATTTCGTTTTATCTAAAGCTATATCGAGAAGCTAACAATTCATTGTGAAAGATTATAAATATAAATATTGAGATCTATATAGTAAAAAATTTGATATAAACTACCAACTCACACCAACCCCTTCTTCATTATTATTATTGGAATACATCAATGAGATAACACACTATTTAAAAACAATACAGGACATCATTATTAATATAAAAATAATTTTACACCACTAAAAAATACAATGATTAATCCCTAATATTGTACCTCTAATCAACAAATAATGTGAAGGAATGTTAACACATCATTATAACTCATTGTTTAAAGTATAAATTGTGTCAATTAGATAAAGTTTCTATAAAGAGATATAAAATTTATAATTATTTATTTAATTTTATCTCAATATAGTGTCATATAGGAAATATGTTAATATATAAGGACATAAGATTCAAAGTACACAAACCCTGTAAAAAATATTATAAAATTTTAAAACCAAAAGATGATTTCCATGGATGATTGATTATAAACCATATTATTTGAATATAATATTGGACAAAATTTGATGATATATATTTATAAAATATAGAGTATATAATTCTAGAAGATAATTGGTTTTCATCAAGCTATTTATATAGAGTTGAAAGTTAATCTGGTCACTCTTGGTGTGATCACATGCATGAATCATTGGACTCATTATTATGTATAATAATTAATTTTAGTTTTTTATTCATTTGTAATTAATTATTTTATATTTATCTATGCATAATATATATCATTTTTTATAAATTTACCTTAAAAACAAACTATTTTTTGGTAGGATATACCATTATAAATGTTATTTTTATAACTCTTTTCTCTACCTTACAAAACTGTTAAGAATACATGGTTGTGAATCCTATAGAAAATACAATTTATAATGTTTTTTTAACTACCTTATAAAATTTATTATCCTTAGCGTGATCCATATATCTTGAAAATTTATAAATATAGTGAAGAGTGTAGTTGGACATCGTGTCTAAACCAATGTAAAAAATTAAATGTTTATTGTTTTATTTTTATTGCTTATAATTTTATAAATATTAATTCATCCCTATAACCATTAACCTTGAATATATGTAAGAAAATAATATATAATAAAAGGAAATTTAAATAAAACTAAACAGCAGCTCATTATATCTTCTTGTTATTATGCTACAATTACAAGAAACCATATCTGAACTCGTTCGGGAAATCTATAAAAAATAATTATAAATATATGAATGAGTATAATCATACTTTGTTAGTTCCTCATATAACTATTTATGAGTAAATGTGAATAGACCATATGAATGAATTCTTGAATGAAATAGATAACAAATGTTACTAAACCAATCCAATGTTATTAATCAATATTACAATAATCAAAAATAAAAAATCACGCACACTTCTCTACAAGTAATATATCTCAACTCGAAAAAAACACAATGTTAGAGTTTTTTAGGCCAATATCCATAATCATAGTATAATAATACCTCTAAAAATTTTCTCACCTCATATATGATACAAACAAAACCACAACAACCAAATTTTTATAAATATATAAAAATTCTCATCATATATTTAATGGAATACAACTGAAAATTCAATAAATGCGTAGTTATATTGATAAAACTACAAAAAAAATTAATATCCACCTTAACATCAATCATCATCTTTAATAACAATAAAAATAATTATCATTCATTTAATGATATCTATAATGGCTATGTTATCACACAAATAATATAATAACACATCACACCACTTAATAAACCACACACATGGACCTATGGAACCATACTATATCCACTTTGATCGTTGAATCTTTAATATCTTAATTTAAAATGGATCATAGATATTAGTTATTCAAGATAATTAAATTACTTAAAACAGTATAAAAAATATTATTAAAAACACATATACATATGTATCTTATTTAATAATCCAAAAAAAACACACTACCCATCTATTAGATCGTCAATAACATGGGGTCTAGGAAGATAATCATAAAATAAACTAAAAATAATAATTACATATATAATCGCATAAGAAAAAAAGATAATTAATGTAGATTTTTACATCACACCATAAAATTTTAAAAAATAAAATTTGGTTCCTTCAAGAAAAAAACATTATAATGTTATATTTTTATTATCTTTTGAAATGAGCCCCTTGATTCAATTAACACCAATAATCTAAAATATAACATTTTTGTATTATTTTAGAAAAAAGGTATTTTATATATCCTCAAATAATCAAATATAATGACTCATGAATATTTAATGGTATTATGAGAAAATTTATGATGTGTGGTGTATCCTTATATCATTCAATTAAGGAATAAAAAGTAATAGAAGAAATTGAGGGAATGATATATATATATATATATATTAATTTCATCATAAATTCATTCCTAGTTTGAAAAACATGTATTTATTTATAAATTAACCCTATATAACCCACTTGAATTATATTTTATTTTTTTAGTGAATCACATAGTCCCTGGTGGCACTTACTTGATCACTACTCAAGGAAATAACTCCATCAAAATAAAAACAAATAAATGATATATTCCTCATGAAACTATGAATGAAACCATATTGAATGTTATAATTTGTTGATTTCTTAACCTATTATTAATATATATGATTCAATGTGATATGTAAATACCACACCAATATTCTTATATTGACACTGCCATGAAATCCATATGAATCAACCCCTATCATTAGGCATTAGTGAAACATGGGAAGAATCGGAATCTTATGGAATGAAAAAAAAAGTTTATTTTGATTTTTTAAATTTAGATCAGGTGGGAGATTTTATAGATGTTTGAGTGTGTAAATAGAGGTTTTATTGATATATAGAAATAATAAGTACATGGATTAAATTTTAAGGTGGTTTGTAATTAATCACAACTTTGATGATTGTTAATGGAGCTATCAGGTACATTGTAGAATACTACTGGGTACTTGATAATAAAACCTAAGGGGGTATCCCGCTAGGTTGTCTATTTGGAGTCTAGCTACAAACCACCATGTACCCATATGAATCATCAAGTGGTCGAGGTAGGGATACCAGGAACTTAGTAGAGCCAATTTCAATTTTAAAAATAGGTCAAATGAGTGTTTAGTGGCTTTTATAAAAACCCCCCCTTGGGGGTGCCTCCTTTAGTCAAGATGTATAAAGGGGAGAATATCCTTCCCATGCATCTTTTTTCCCACACATCCTCTTATAATATATATATATATGTTATGTTTGATTATATATATAGAGATAGAGAGAGAGTAATATTCCTCCTCTTCTATATCCATTGGTATCCTTTTTCAATTTCCTCTGACTTTTTTATAACCAAATTAGTGATTTTATTTTTATTCCACTAGATCATGGTGTAATCATGTGATATCAATGGGGATTTTACAAAATATTGATAGAGTATTAATAGTGATCAATACAAGTAATTTCTCAAAATTTTAACAAAGGTAAGTTGTTAAATTGTTTAATCATTGAATCCCATCAATTTTGGGTGAAATTAATTGATGAATAGATATATGAAATCATAAAATTTTCTTTTAAAATAACCAAATGTTTTATATGATCTATTTTACTATTGGAAAATATTATTTTGGAGTGGATGCACCATTTTAATCATTTTATTAATATATGTATTAATAAATTAATTGTGTATTAATAAAAAAATTGAAGACATGTTTGATAATTAATTTAATTTAAGTCTTTGACGATATAGGGGTTAATAAGTATTGGTGATAGTTTTTACAAGATTGGTTCATAAATAAAAAAAATTAATGTTAAATGGTAAACACCACGATTCAAGTATTTTTTTTAAATTTTTATAATTTTTATATGGAATTAAATATATTATGATGTTAAAGTCTGGGTAAAAGGGTGTTACTAACCTTTGAAAGATCTAATGGGGTATGGATAATTTTATGGTGATAATAATGACTTATTAGGGTTATAACAGTAATCCCAAAAAATATATTTTAGTTCCTGAAGAACTCTAGTTATGTTATAGTCTTGGGTTGCATAGTGTGGGAAACCATAGAGGGTGTCTAGAATAGGGTTATCTTTTAAGTGACCCAGTTGGTTATTGGGTATATAAATGAGACACACAATTTTTAGTAGATGATTATGAAGAGGGTTAAGAAATGGATTCACTTAAGATTTTGTTAAGGGTGTAGTTTTATCATGAGTGGTGATGTTGAATTTTAACTAAGACTAATGAGTGTGGTATTGTGATACCATGCCTGATTGATGGATGATTTTTACCCATGGAACAATTATGGGTTAGAAATTATATTTGATTCCACATTGGAATTGTGAGTGAATAGTATATATGGGGAATTATTTCATAAGTCGCTAAATGATAAGTGACTCATGAGGTGAAGTTGGATCCTTCTTATAAAAATAGTTTTCCTAGAATTCCCATCAGTGATCTACTAAGGGTAGGGTTATCTATAGGCTGGTAGTGGAGATGTCCATTTTAAGGACCTTTAATTTGGGTTTTATGGGTTATGGATAAAGGGCCTTTATCACTATAGTAGTGATAGTAGAGAGTTTGGAACAACTAGGATTGAAAATCTATTATAAGTGTACTAGTTTTCCTGAAGCATACGATGAAATTGAGTTGATATTGAACATGGGAAGGGTTGTGCAATGTGTCTCATAAGATTATGATTTTTCTAGACATTTATATGGTGGTGTAATGAATCATCTACTTCTTAGAGATGGTAATATTTCATAAAATACTATTAGGAGGAAGTTATTTAATTAAATAAGGATATTATAGAGAATATTATATATTAATATATTCTATATGATACCAAGACTATTCTTGGAATTAAAATAATTAGTATTTTACTACACTAGTGGTGGGTTAAACTGTGCTATATTTATGCTAATTATAATATAAAATTAGATAGTTTGGGGAACTAGAACAAACTTGTATCTAGTTTATTATCATATTTTTTATGTGTGAACACTATTCCAGTATTTTATGGAGAGTCTATTCCTAATACTATCAACATATATGATGCTCATACACTCAAGCCTACCTTATCATTATTTTATGTGAGGGAAATTTTCAGCCCATTTAGGAATCATTATATGTCCTAGAGGTATATCTATTTCATAGAGTCCCTAACTTCCTCTAATATAAACTAATGAAAATATGAATTCAAACATATTAATACCAATCATAGTAGTTATTATTGATCCTTAAAGTGTTTACTCAAGAAAATGATGGTATATTCGTTGTTTTCATCATAAAATTTACAACATCCTTTCATATTTTAAATGAATACACATATATATACTAGTCAATATTAGAGGCCCAATTGGTTTATTCATATATAGTTGTATACTCACATATAGTATATTCACATTGGAGAGTTTTTGGACCTTATGATTTTCATATAGGTCAAGTAAAGGGATCTTGAATTGTTTAGCTTATTGCGGGAGATTAGTTAGGATATGGAGATAGTTTCATAGTTAGTCTGAAGAAATGTTATGATGTCCCCATTATTTATTTTATATTGAATTTAGGTTATGTGACCTATATGATTATCCTATTATAAAATCTCTTTGATAAATGACATACATGGAATAACATGGATATATTTTTTATAACATGGTGTGAATTTATTTATATATTTATCCTTTCAATGTCATTCAATATTACATTGATATTGATATCTATTAAAGATGTTTTGTTTATTTATAATTTATTTTATGATAATATCCTAAGTATATAGTGTCTTTAAAAGATATTATATGACACTTTATACTAGTTTTCTACCTCTGATTCATGAGGAATAAATATTAGAATATTTATTATTTGGGTGTGGGTCGTACAGATGATTATATTGGTGCAGTCATCAAAAAATGGTTTCAAAGAAAGAAAATTCACTTTAATGTTATTTGAAACATGTTTGATAGAGTTAGGATTATGTATAACATGAAATGAAATCCATAATTATTCATGTTCAATACATATCATGATAATTAAACTTACTAGGGACCTAGAATTCTACTTATCCATTATCATTATTATAGTTGTGCAGATATTAAAAAAGTTTGATTTTTTATTATTGGTTGTGGTTTCACTCTTCACATGTGATAGAAAGAGGTGTGTGTACATTCCTTATATAAGGAATGTTTTTTAAAATTTATTTTGAATTATTTTTTATGAATTATAAATTTAATTAAGATAATTATTAGGGTTCAATTATTTAAAACGTAAACTATAACTTATTCAATGTTTTCTAAAATAACTCATTAGTGGTACACTACTTAATTGAACCCTAATTATGATGAATTTTGTGATATACATGACATGATATTGATTTCATTTATCTACACATAAATGTTAATATGACCATATATTTGGTAGTATGAGGTTTGGAAACCCAATGTGGATGAAATTCATAGAATGGATGCATTAGAATATAGAGTTTGGTGAGTTATATATTTTGGAAACATGAGTGTTACATTATGATATGTGAAAAACATGGGGAGTATAGCCTATAGGATTAGATAAAATCCAATATATGATAATTTAATATATAGGATGATGTGTGTTGAGTGTATGATCTAGGAAATAGGGTTCATGGACTATTTCTACTTGAGTTTGGCACTGAAGTATGAGATAACCCAAGTGTGGGATAAGTCTTCAAACAAGGATGCCTTTAGGGGTTAGAAGCATGGTAAGATGATTTGTGTAGTAAAAAAAGGAACATGTAATTTTTCAATGATTAATTGGAATAATCATTCATAATGTTCCAGTAATGATTTATAATTAAAGAATAGACATTACACCACATGATAAATGAGAAACATCTATGGAGTGAATAATCAAATGATTAAGAATATAATACATTAGTAAATAGTACATAAATAATGAATGTATGAGATTTATTATATATTAAATTATTAATAGATTTTATGACTACTTTTTAAATGGATTCATTTGTGAATGGTGATAATTTCACATCATTATGAGAGTGGTTTTTGTACTATATCATTTTATGGAAATAATAGAGAGTTTTTATGTATAATGAATGGTATATGGGATGATAATATAGGATCAACCTTGGGATAGTTATCTTATTATTTAGTATAGAATGATTATAAATGGGTTCCTTATAATATATGTTACTTGGGTAATATTGAAAAACCTATTTGAATATGCATACTCACATGATTGTTTTGTCAATTTCTTGAGAAAGGTTGGTATAGTAGGATTGTCACGACCTGACCCATAGGGGACCACCCACCTAGGGATAATCTGAGTGTAACTACAACAATACCACCTCTAATAGGACATGGTATAGAAACCAATGCGGAGTAGGAATTTCACACACATGGGAGGCCTTATCCTAAGTACATGTACACATTCACACAACTCAAATCCCATACAATGATGAGAATGTAAAAAACAACTGATATCATAAATGCATGAAAAAAAATCTACCCAAAATCATATTATGATGAAATTAATGTAATTAAATAAAGAGGTAAAATAAAATCCCACCTAAAAACTATAGAGTCCTACCTATTCAGATGGAGGAGACTACTGTCAAATGAAACGCCATTAATAACCTTGGACTATTTGGCCTAAAACATTGCTCCACCTACTCCCGATCTTCCCAGGACCCCATCAAATGGTCTTCTATATTTATAAGACATAAAACTTTTGGAAATATCCTATATTGGGATGATTATAAAAATAAATAGTAGGATACCCCTGAATCACTAAACATAAATCATCAAGAGTATTATTATCATCATAAGATATTTCAAGAAAAAAGATATAAAAAATTAAAACCTATATATACTCATAATAGATAACTGATATCATGTGATCTCAAAAAGTAATTTCATACACATGATATTACTTGAGGTTTCAGGTTAATAATAATTTGATAGAATCTACTCCATGATTTGTGTTGTCTCTGGTAACGCTCATCTAAGAGGTCATAATCATATTTCCTCACCAAGAAGTACTCACTAGATCTCTTAAGTTCTCATCATCCAAGTATGGGATCACACTTAGGGACACCAGGGGAAACCACAAACCCTATTGTATTAGCCTTATAGATAGTATATCGACACCCTCTATATAGTGGTCACACCGATATAATGAACCCCTCCTATGGATGATATAGGATTCCACTTTGGTCCCATAGGGGGATACACCAAACTCTATCTGATACTGATCACATAGAGGGTATCATAATTCTATGCTGAGGAGGTAATGTCACATTATACCCTCATGGTAAAGGACCAAGGAATATCACTCAACTAGACTACTTCTATACTTAATAAATAAAAGGATACAAATACCCTAAGAGAGAATACATTGAATGTACTGGGGGTACATGATGTGTCTCTCCAACCCATGGTCTAATTGTGTCATGTCATCTCATATGTAATTTAATTCTACAAATAAACGATGTGTCCTTTATAGGTACATAATGTGTAGAGTTCATCCTAGGGCTCAGCGTTCATTTGGTCAGTGATCATGTATTTTGGATTGTGCCAGTGTACTTGGTTGTGTCTGAGTACATGGCTCAGTCCATGTACACCTAGCTATGTTTGAGTACACATATCTACCTATGTACTTTTACATAATTATGTGCCTATATGTATACCTTCCTGCATACACCAAGGATATATAGAGAGTCACCAGGCTAGGTCACATGGGGTGTGGTAGGTTCCAAATGTTGTGCAGTCCTTATCTTTTCGTAGAAACCATAGTTCCACAGCCAAGGCCCCACATGATATGTAACTCCAGATTACCCATATTGTAACATGGGTTTTTAGAAACCCTTATTCTACTCAATCATATGCATGAACCACCACTGGATCCCCCACTCCTTCCATCAATCATTCCCATGATCCTCAAATAGCCCCTCGACCAAGCTCCTCTATTTCCTTTGATCAGAATCTAGCCACAAAATCTGATCATAAATTCATCAGTCTTTATTCCATCTCTTTATAATTCCATGACTTGGTATCATAAATATATAAATATAAATATTTTCAACCTCTGTATCCATAGATCTTTTTCATATCCTCTATCAAAAACTACACCAACAGTATTGATCTATTCAACCAAATATCTATCATGCAATGATCGAGTACCGAGTATTCATCAAACCAAGGTCTAAATAAATTTACTATAATTAATGTGTGATGAAATAAAGAATAAAAGAGAAAAAAATGATAAATTATTCTCGGTCGTGTTTGGGTTGGCCTCGATTCATTTTAATTAGAAAAATGAATTAAGAGTACAATAATCATAAATATAATTTCCCCATATCATAAGAATAAGTAAAACTAGACCTGTAAGAATGATCTACATGTGAATCACCCTATTAGGGAGGATGATTCATGTTCATTGTGGGATAAAAAAGGGGAATAAAAGTATATTAATACAACATCCTACCTTATTTTGGATTTATCACTGATAAATAATGTTCACATGTCAATTTCATTGGTGAAATCTACAACCTCCATTGGTAAAAAGATCATTGATCATGGTCTCGTTCCATTTTCATTTGGAAATTCATCCTCCAACATATCCTCTCACAATCTTAGGGTTATGTTTCTAAAGATTTTATTGTGTTATAACTGTATATTTAAATGGGTTTCTAGGCTGTTGTGTCAACTATAATAAAATTAATTAATTAATTTACTTATTTATTATTTGTAATCATGACAACATTTTCACAAATGCCAGATGCTGACAAAGATTATGTCATGCCTAGAGTAAAACTCATGTTTTGAGCTCAATGGTAGCATCAAATTTCTAATTAGAGACTCTATTTGGGAGTTATTCCAATTTTTTAGGAAAACTGCATGCTCATGATATTAATATGTTTAATATTTTTAAAATATAAATTTAAGTCTCACTAGGCCTTAGAATCTCATTCCATGTCATCACCTGGATCTGAAAATATTACTATATATATTCTAAAGATTTACATATAAAAATATAGATATTAAATTTTCCTTAGCTTATGGATTTTTGTCTTAAAAGGTAAAAAATACTACTCAAAAATATGTGGGTATTGAGCTCACATACGGGTCACCCACTTCTGGATAGTCTCTTTAAGATTCTTATACTTCCATCAGAAATGCACTAAGGGAATCATTTTCCCACAAAGGATCTTCTCCTACTAATCCAAAATCTCTACCAGTACTCTACAAAGGTATGTCCATCTTCAATGTCCTACTCTCCCCAATTAATAACATGCGATTAGTCATGAACATATCTCCTCAACTACGACACATAGAATATTTTATGTACTTAGTCAAACTGTGGTGGTATTGTAGCAGCCGGAACTATTCATCCATCTGGCCCTTTGGGCCATTGGTTTGGTCCTTGGGTCTTGTAAGGCTTTCGAGCCACCCAAGGTCTTTGGGCCAATTTATTCTCAAGGCCTTAAAGCCACCTTAAGGCCTTAGGGCCACCCCAAGGCCTTTGGGCCATAGGAAATGAAAATGTACCAGTCAGACTAAAAGGGACAAGGCTTTAGAGGAGGATTCAGGGTAGGTGCATTCATTAGAGAAGAGTTAACTGGAATTGGAAGAATGAGAGGGTATGGATTTTCCATCGGTACCGGGCCAATGCAGCTTTGCATAGGACAGCTAGCTGACCAGCCCTGCGAAGGTGGAGTGCTAATATCATAACATATGCTGGGGAGGAGATTCTAAGGCCTAGTGAGATGGAACCCTTACAAGGCCCGAAGGCCATTCTGATCGATAGCTTTCCACCCCATCCATATCTTCATAACTCATTCCATGGTGATACCATTAAGAACACATGGTCTTCCTCTAGAACTCCAAAAGACTCCATTATTGGTTCACATAGGACTTATGATGGCTCTTTGTAGTCCTCATATTCCCCTAGATGATATGAACCTTCTCTTTCATAGCTCATACCAACTCTGAGACCATGAGTACTAACTTACCCGGATTAGTCCAACACAGTGGTCACCTACAGGGTATCCCATAAAAATCCTCAGATGGTACCATACTGATGGTGGAATGGTAGTTTTTATTTTATGAAAACTCCAAGGGAACATGATCATCCCAATTACAACTAATTTCCAACATGTAATCTCACCACATGTTCTCCAAATATTGAATTCTCTACTTAGTATGGTTTTCATTATAGGGTTGAAATGTTGTGCTCAAATGTAACTAAGTCCCAAAGGCCTCCTGCAATCCTCTCCATAATCATGATGTGAAGGGAGAATCATGATATGAAATGATTATTGAGGGAACTCCATGGATCTAGAATATCTCATGTATATAAATGTTCTCCATTCTATATACTAAACTCTTATCTCATATATCTAGGAAGTGGGACAACATAGTGAGTTGTTCTTTGATCAACTAGATGAAATCATGTCCTATAGATTTCTATGGAATCACTTTCATGATTAATATTGATATACCATCCCACTTCCACTTTATCACCTCAAAGGGTTGATCTAAACCCACTAGAACTTGGTTATCATCCTTTACTTATTGACAAGTGAGGCATTGAGAGACAAACTCTGTTACACACGTTTACATATTTGGTCACCAAAATTGATTTTGGAGGTCTAAGTGCATATTTTTCACACCCTTATGTACCACAAAATGGGTTTCATAAAACTTCCACATAACCTCATCATATAACATCATTGGTACCATCTTTTATCCTCTTAGAAGGATGACATGATTCCCACCTTCATAAAATCCATTAGAATCACATCCAATGGATATCATACTTCATAAGTTCTCACAATAGGTATATACCTATTGATCCTACCTAGAACACTGTATAATCGGTGGGATAATATCCATTAGTGGGTGGTAAGATACATCATCATCCTCCACCAGGTAAAACTACAATGAAGCTAACTATTCTGACACCATAGCCAACAACTATGAATAATATATTTTTCTGAGATCATCTACCACCACGTTCCCCTTCCCCAGAGTATAGACTCTCTCAAATTCATAATCCTGGAGGAACACTAGAAATAACCTCTATCTCATGTTAAGATCCTTATGAGAGAATATGAACTTGAGAATGTTTTTGTTAGAATAGACAATAAAATGCTCACCCATAAGGTTGTGTCACCACATATTCAGTGTGAAGACTTTATCTTCCAACTCTAGATCATATGTTGTGTAGTTCTACTCATGAGGTATAATTTACCTAGACCCATAAAAAATCAATGCCTACCTCTGAATCATAACAAAATCATGTCTTGTCCCTAAGGCATCATAGAACACAATGTACTTGACACCCACATCTAGAAATATCAAGATGGGAACGTTCATCAACCTATGCCTCAACTTCTAAAAATACAACGGTAATATTTTCATCCACCTAAAAGGTTTCCCATTAGTAGTCATGGTATTCCAATGTTTCAATATCCTGGATAAATTGGGCATGATTCTCTTATAATATTCTACCAAGACAAGAAATATCTACACCTCCATCACACTCATGGGTAGCTCCCAAGCTAACAAAAACTTGACCTTCACTAGGTCTACTGCTATACCATCTGTTAAGATAACATGTCCCAAAAATTAGACCTCCTAAATCAATAGATGAAACCTAAAAATCATCCAATAATATGGTGTTCTCGGACTAAGTCCTAAACCATACTCAAGTGTCTCACATGCTACTCCTTAGATATTGAATACACATGGATATCATTGATGAAGACCACCACAAACTAGCCCAAGAAGGGATCAAAGATCTAGTTCATGAGTCCCATTTTAATTTTTGGAACTTTTTTCAAGAAAAAGGGCATCCAAAAGTATTCATAGTGACCTTAGAGACATCATAATGTTGGCTTCAGTATATCTTAGTCCCATACTTTCTTCTGGTAATAGCCTAATCTGAGTTCAATCTTCGAGAACCACTATTCTCGTATCAACTAATCGAAGAGGTATTCAATCCTCAATATTGGAAACTTATTATTTATATTCACCTAATTTAGGTTATGTTAATATATACATAGCCTCAAGCTTCTATCCACCTTCTTGGTGAACAAGACTGGGGTAGATCATGGTGAAACATTGGGTCTAACAAAGCACTTCCTCTTCAAGTCTCTAATTAAACCCTCATCTCATGAAGCCCTATGGGATAAATATGATGTTATGGATCAGATATCAAGGTCATATCATTGTTTATTCCTTTTAATAAGTCTATCATTCATTGGGGAGGTAATCCTAGAATTTCCTTAGGGGATACATCCTCATATTGTGCTACCATAAAAGGAGGCTCGAATCTTAGAGAATCCACTGCTCCAAGGGTCATACTATCCAAAAGGTGAGTAATTAGATGAAATATCATATGTATTAACCCATAAAACACTACATGTGTCTCTTTTTCACCCACAAATGAAAACTTCATTCCATCACTACAGACACACCTCATCTTCCACCTGAAGCAGTCTATCTGGGCATGAACTATAGATAACCATTCCATGCCTAAGATGATGATATAAGGCCTCATCACTAATACAAAGAGATACCATAAGAAAAAATTTCTTCCATGTGTTATTTCACACCATCTACAGAAGTCTGTGATCGCTGATTCACCTCTGGTCAGAGTGTCTAAGTGAAACGATCGAGGTAAGGCCTTAACCAAAATCACTAATTCTCAAACCTAAAAAGTGAAAATAAAGGAATTATTCCAAACTGTGTCTATCAGTACTATTAATAATGTATAAAATACATTTATCGTACATTATATATTACCTAGATTATTGAAACCATATGCCTCCAATTCCTGTAGTTGTTCTTGCCCCTACCCTCCAGCTCCCTGAACCTAGTACAGTCCACCTAGGGGTGGTAGTGGTAATAGGTAATACCATCTTCCAACTCCTGCTACTCTACCCACTCCTATGTCATGTCCTCTTCCATACTAACCTTCCTGATTCTACCACTATCTCTGTTTGGGTGATCTATTGACTGTATCTTTATAAGATATATGATGATTCAGACAATCTTGAGTGATATGTCGCTAACCATCAAAGGAGAAACATTGCCTCTCCCTTGACTGAATCAATCCATCTTGAGAGCCTTGAACATTCGACCATCTTCCCTGGGATCATCTCTTAAAATGTATCACACATCTATATCCCTATGACTATAATAAACTATGTAATGACTTATATTTTCTATGTGTTATTTTTGGATATTATATGGATTATTTTTAAGACCATGCACTGAGATGGCATGTGATTTTGAGGCCCAGTTTTCATGGAATAAATGTTTGAAATATGCTAATTATTTTTAATAAAATACATGAAAATAAATCCTGAATGGTGTCCCAAATCTGAAATTTGAGGGTGCCATTATGTTTATAACATGGGTTTTACCCCAGGCATGACATAAAATTTGTCAGTGTGGGGTGTTTGTGAAAACTTTGCACGGGCACAAAATTAATTAAATAAATAAATTAAATATTTTAATTTATTTTTGTTTTATGTAGAGTCCAGATATCCTATAATTATAAATTTATGATGATTTCTTTGGGGTTGGCTACTCAAACACTAGAGATCTAGACAACCAATAGAGAAAGTTCTTGGAGAATGATCAAAGATCGGGACTGAATCATGGATCCCTGAACAAATAGAGTTCTTAGATCTCATCATAAATAGAAATATAGAACCATTATTCATCAATGATCGATCCAAAATCTTGGTAGGATATATGATTATATGTTTTCCATCTCATTTCTTAATCCTGAATGAACATGGATCAATTCAATGAACAAAATTGATATGTGCATCATCAGTGGATTTAGTTTGATGGAATTTATATTTTGTTCATTGTGAGTTATTCCTATTTTTTTATCTCCTTCTATGAAAATGTATTGATTCCAAACAAAAAAAGTTCAAGGTTTGTTCCTTAAATCTTATGGATTATGGTTTTCTTCCCCTGTTCTTAACACATTCATCATGGTCATTTCTATTAGATTTTGGTTTGATGATTACCTGGTATTTGATCGTTGAGAAAACATTCTTTGGAGAAAAAAAATACCATGGGTAAAGCTATCAATGGAGGTTTTGATTGAAGGATCAGAAATGATGATGGAAAAATTATGGTGGAATGAGACCGGACCGATAGGATTCATTTTTTCCCTGAGATATGCATGGTGCTGCTACAAACGAATCGAGCGGATGGTTTTTTGAGAAGATCAAGGACCTAAACCCTAGCTAATGACAACAATAGGGTCCACCTAACCCTGAATATACATGTTCCAATGAGATTGGGGGATCTAACAACATGATGAACAATGTGGAGGAAGAACCATGGGTTCTAGAAAAATTCCAAGTTACACGGCATGTAACTCGATGAGGTACACGGTTTGGGACCCCCCAATACGGTGCTAGGGTTCCACATTGAGTAAAATATTTCATGCCATGTGACATGGTCATGCTACATGTGAACCCTCCATGAGGCTCGGTGTGTACCTTTGAGGGTACATGGACACAGGTAGAAGTTCATGGCTAGTGGCATGTCGTGTACTCAGACACAGACATGGCCCCCTATACATGGTTTGGTACACAGGCAGGCCAAAGTACATGGATATGGACAATGGCACATGGGTATGTGTCGAGTGATCTCTACACACCATGTATTTCCATATTTACATGTCGTGTGAGGATTTACCACATGGGAAGACTTGGGGATATATGAACACGTCGTGTACCCCTAGTATACATTGTGTACCCCCCGTAAATAGTGTTTAAAGATATTAATTTATTTAGTCTTGACTAATATTGGTTAATTTTGTTCCCTTGGTCCATTACCTCAAGGGTATAATGTATAATTAAATCCACATCATAGGATTTTGATCCCCTCTAGAGGATGAGTGTCAGATATATGTCTTGGTGTCCCTCTATGAGACGATAAGTGATCCTCTATCATCTTTATAACTTAGGTGGGGTTTATTGAATTGGAATGATCTCCCTAGGCATGACATCAATATTATATCTAGTAGGTTGTATTGGTAGGGTTCATGGTATCATTATCATACAATCCCCTATATAATGGGTTTATCCAGATTGGGTTTATGGTGTCCCCTATTGGTTCTTAGCATGACCCCTATCTAAGTATCAGGGTATTCTGATACCAGGGAGCTTTCTTAATAAGGACCCAAATTATATTGACCTCTTGGATGAGAGTCTCTAGTAATAGCATGGTTTGTGGATCATAATCATATGGTTTTCAGTTGTCTGTGACATCCTAGTGGTGTAGTTTCCTTCCTGAGTATATCTGGGTGTTTTCTATTATACATTGATTGATATATATTATATTGAGATTACTATACTTGGTGCTTCATGTTTTGTGATTCTGGGGTTTCCTACAAGTTATTTTTATACTCACCCTTGCATGGGATCTGCCCACACGTATCATTCCTTATGTAGACAATCACCCCTTTGATGGTTTTTTGGGAGGATAAGGAGCGGGTGGATTATATCTTGAGATTTTCAGACCGAGGTGTTTACTAGGAGATTGATTTTTAGTCCTCTCCCTTAGATAAGGTTGGACTCTTTACAGTTGTTGGTTGGGATTGTATTTGGACTCTTTTCTATTTTTAATTACTTTATTGTTATACTCTATTGTAGGATTATAGATGTATGCATGAATTGATTCCATTTTTTTACATTTCATCATTTTTTGTGCTTGTAGATGTGTGTGTGTGTGTAGGTACATCTGGCTAATGCCTCCCATTTGTGGGATATTCATACTCAGTGCTAGTTTCCAGCTCCTGACCTATTTGAGGTTGGCATGGGGTAGTCCTAGGTCATACCCTGGTGGGTTAGGTCATGATAGAGTGGTATCAGAGGAGTTAGTTCTACCTTAGGACCAAAGTTGGTGAGATTGGTTTGGGGAAATAATGTTTAGTGTATCGAATTCGTCTTTAAGCTAGGGAATCTAGTGTCAGTTTAGCAGCTAACGTATCCATCCAGCAAGACTCAAATAACCTTACTTTTTACTAAGTACATGTAAAAAAAATTTTTAGGGAGAAACATTGGTACATGGATCATATAGAAATTGATTTTTTTTCATTTCCTTATTGAGTCATATACCTAGGTATATTCTTTTGACTATGGTACATATTATTTTATTTCTAGATGCATCTATATAGATAGCCATCCAGGATTCCACTGTGTGAGCATGAGGATTACCCTCATAGTTAAAAGGATTTGGTATAAGGGATTATACTAGATATAGCACCTCTAGGTGGTTTACCATCTATACCACCACCCATTTAACAATATCTATCACTGAAAATTCTAGTTGAGTATGCATGTAGGATGATTGGACTACATGAGTTTCATAGGTAGTGACCACCCAGGTTTTGGGGTGATCCAAACCCCTTGGTGGATAAGGAATGCCTAGAGGTAGTCACTCATGTTTTATGCCTTATGAGGATGCATGTAGATTAGATAGTAGTTCTCTTGGTGATTATTCTTTAAGGATTTATTGGGAGATGGTGGAGCTTAGTGACTCGATCACATGATGAGATTGATCTCTCCTAATAAGTCTTTGAGTGTCTCTCCAGGGATGAGTTCTACCCATCCACGTTGAAATCACTTCACATACAGGATCTTTTGTATCAGTAGAAAATTAGTTAGACTATAGAAAATTTTTCAATGAGGTTTACTAATCTATTACTTTACTCCATAGATATGGTTTGGGATCTATTATTCAGAGGATGTTCCTTTGATCAGGGCTGATTCTAGGAAATTAAGGCTTTAGTGGTATCCTTTTCCATTCCCACTTATACTGGGGTGCTTGAGAGGGCCTTGGAGGTGTAGAGATTCCTAGTAGATCAAGCACCGATAATGGGTATGGGTAGAGGGAACCTAGAAGTTGAGACCTTTAGAAGAAGGTAGACCATGTAATTTATAGGGATCCAAGCATGTCAGATGCTTTAGGATGAAATCCCAAGACACATGTTTAGTGGTGTGGGGCTCTCAATATTTCTCAAATCAACTAAGGGAGAGTTGGTGTTTCTCCTGTGATAGATGGGGACATTTAGTTTGTGATTTTCTCTCACGTCATACAATAGATCAAGAGATGGTCGAGGGACCACTGAGGTAGACACACAGGTAGGATTAGGGTGGTTCGTAGTGTGAAAGACAAGTAAGAGGGGCCAGCATAGTGGCAAAAGGTGATCGTAGGTTTGTCTTATTACCACCACCACCCCTAGGTGGTCCGTGCTAGGATCAGGGATTTTGTGTTCAAGGACGACACCAGATATAGGATATGGATTCTTATGACCTTGATTCTCCATGTATGATTCAAGGTATAATATATATCTTTTCTAATTTAGCTATTGTATTAATAGATATAGGTGTAAACCATTCCTTTATTTCCACTTCTCTGGTTTGAGACCCATAGATTCTAGCTGAGCCATTGGCTCGACCCTTGTGGTTAGTGACTCTTATGGGTGGTGACTTGTGATTATTCACTTGTTCCTGTAGTAAAATTTGATTCTTGAAGGTGGTAGTTTTTTATGGGATCTATTGGTATCAATGATGAGGCCTTACGATACCATCTTAGGTATGGACTGACAATCCATAGTTCATGCCCATATGGACAGTTTTAGGTGGAGGATGTGGTGTTTCTAAACATATGGGACAAGGTTTTACTTTGTGTGTAAAAAGGAAACCTTGAAAGAGAAATATGATCTCGGGCATAGAATACTGTAGTCAATTAATCACTAGTTGGCTAGCATGACTCTTGGAGTAGTGGATGCTTTGGGATATCAGTTTCCTACAGTGATGGCAGAGTGTGAGGACATATTTTTTCTGAGGATGTATAAAGCTTACCTCCCATCCAAGATTTATACTTCTATATTGACTTAAATTATGATATGACCCTAATATTTGCACTATTATATTGAATGGATCCCATAGAGCTTCATGAACTGAGGTTGTAGTTGGAGGACTTGTAAGAGAAGGGATTTTTGAGACCCAGCACTTCGCCTAGGGTGACCCCCAATG
This sequence comes from Viscum album, assembly GCA_963277665.1. Classification (NCBI taxonomy): domain Eukaryota; kingdom Viridiplantae; phylum Streptophyta; class Magnoliopsida; order Santalales; family Viscaceae; genus Viscum; species Viscum album. Next base: position 391,364,227 of record OY728147.1, on the reverse strand, counting down.
TTGTTCACCAAGAAGGAAGATGGGATCTTGAAGTTATGTGTGTACTACCAGCACTTGAAACAAGTAACCATGAAGTATAGTATCCATTACATAGCATAGACAACCTCTTCTATCATTTTATAGGGTCGTGATGGTTCTTGAAGATTTACCTCAGAATAGGTTATCACCAGATGTGAGTAAGGGATGAGGATATACCAAAGATGACATTCAGGTGTTTTTATGGTCACTATGAGTACATGGTGTGTCATTCGGCATAAATAATTCCCCAATATTGTTCATGGGACTCATGAAATGGATATTTTATCCTTTCATAGACCGATTCATGGAGGTCGTCATCGATGAAATCCTACTGTATTCATCTTTCGAGAAGGATCATGTGACACGCTTGAAGATGGTCAAGGACACACTCCAAGAGCATAAGAATTATGAGAATTTATTAAATTTTTAGTTCTAATTAAAGAGATCCACTTACTGGGAAACGTCATCCCAAAGGTAAGAGTAATAGTGGACTCGGTGAAGGTTGAGACATTAATTTCTTGGGATCCACCCAAGATTGTTACTGATGCGTAGAGTTTCCTTGGGTTGGCATGGTACTATCGGAGGTTTGTACCCAATTTATCCAGAGTGACAGCACCCTTGATTGCATTGGCCCAAAAGGGGAAGCCTTTCATGTGTATGGAAAGGTTCTGGTAGTGCTTTTGAGAGATGAGGCAAATGTTGAGAAGTGCTCCCATATTTAGATTTCTAGAGGAGGTTGTTAAGTACGTAGTGTTCTGTGATGCATCAGGAACCAGAATTGGTTATATTCTTATGTAGAGGAAGACATTGATTTCCTATGGTTCACATAAGTTGATACCACATGATTAGAACTATGAAACCCACAATATTGAGTTAATAGGGATAGTCTTCACACTGAAGATATGGTGAAACTATCTAATGGGTGATTGGTTTATCATATACTCTAACCACAAGAGTATCAAGTATGAATTATCTCATAAGAATCAAAAATTGAGGTAGAGATGATGGATATAATTCCTCCAATACTATGACTTCAAGATTTTTTATACTTCGGGGAATGGTAATGAGGTGGAAGACGCTCTTAATAGAAGATCGTGTTCTTAGTTGTTGGTTGAGGTGTCAGAGTAGTTAGCCTCATTGAAATTTTCCTTATTGGATAAGGATGGTAATTTATATCTACATTAAATGGTTTTCACACCTCTACTTATATAGTGTGTCGAGGATACTTAGTGAGGAGATACTGACTGTGAGACCTTATGTACTAAGATATCCACTGGACATACTTCTGATGGATTTTATGAAGGTCGGGAGCATGTTATCCTTTTCATAGGATGGACAATGATACCTTTGACATTGAGGGAGGAGGTGATGCATAAGTTTTATATATCCCATTTATAGGTACATTCAAGTCTGTAAAATATATAGTAGGACCTCCAACATCAGTTTTGGTTTCTAGGAATAAAGAAGGGAGTTGCAGAGTTTGTCTCTTGATGACTCACTTATCATCAACTGAAGGATGAGCACCAGGTTTCAACAGGTTTATCTCAACCCCTTGAGGTTCCAAAGTGGAATTGGGATAGGATATCCATGTAATTTTTAATGGGTTTACCATGTACATCTAAAAAACACAATGTCATATGGGTGATCGTAGACCGAATCACCAAGTCGGACCACTTCCTAGCTTTCTGAGAGTAGAGTTCAGAAGAGATATTGGGAAAACTCTACATGTAGGATGTAGTCCAACTCCATGGGGTTCCCTCAAATATTTCCTTAGACCATGATTATCACATAACATTTTGTTTATGGATAGGTTTGTAGGAGGCCTTCGGGACTCAGTTACGCTTGAGCATAATGTTGCACACCCAGACTGGCGGTCAAATAGAGTAGACCATTTAGGTATTGGAGGACATGTTTCAAGCTTTCATGTTGGAAATTAGTTCTAATTGAGAGGATCATCTACCCTTGATGAAATTTTCATACAAAAACATATACCATTCCACCATTGGTATGGAACTATTCGAGGATTCGTATGGGTGACCTTTCATGTCACTACTTTGTTGGATTGATCCAGAAGAGTCATCACTCATGGGACCAGAATTGGTTTTAGCTACTATAGAGAAGGTGTAGATCGTCTAGGAGTGGATAAAGACTACACATAGCTATTATAAGTTTCATTTGGACCAATGACGGAGACCTATGAAGTTCAAGGACGGAGACCATGTGTTCCTAAGGGCCTCTCCTTGATGTGGGTTACGTAGATTTGGTCAAGGAGGTAATTAATCTCTAAGATTAATTTTTGCTTTATAGATACTATATAGAGTTGGTGAGGTGGTCTACTACTTAGCTCTACTTCCGTAGTTGGACCAGGTACATGACGCCTTCCACGTGTCATAGTTGAGGAGGTACATGCATGAACCATCACATGTTATTGAATGGGGAGAGATGGACATCAAGGATGGATCAACCTTTACTAAGTACCCAGTGGAGATTGAGGATCAGTAGTATAGGATCCTTTATGGGCCATCAGTTCTCCTAATCCATGTCTAGTGGAAACACAAGAATCTTTAGAAGAGGACCTGGGAGTAGTATACCTAGATGTGGGCCCAGTACCCTCATATTTTTATATAGCCTTTTTATTTTGGATTTTGGGGATATAAATTCCCAAGTTGAAGATAATTTAATGACTCAAAATTTATTTGTATTATTTTTGGATATTAGATGGATTGTTTTTTAGACCAGGATTTGAGATGGAATGCGATTCTAAGTCCTAGTGTGATTAGAATAAATGTTTGAAATATATTAATTATATTTAATATCATGCATGTATAGTTTTCCTGAGAAAGTGGATTAACTCCAAATGAGGACCCAGATTAGAAATATGAGGGAACTGTTGAGTTCATAATGCATGTTTTACCATCGACATGACATAAACTTCATCAGTACGGGCCATTTGTAAAAAAATCATGCGAAAAAATTAATAAAATAAATTTATTTATTTATTTATTTATTTTTAATCATTTCAACAATCAGATCTCTTATAAGTATATGTTTATGAGTATTTCCTCAGGTTTGGACACTCAAACCTTGGATATCTAGATGGCCACTATAAAGATTTCATAGAGAATGAAGATAGGTCATGACTGGATCATGGAACATTTCACTAACAGAGTTCATGGATCACATCAATGATGGAAATGCATAACCATTATTTATCAATAATAGATCCAAAATCTGGGTACTATGTTTTATTTGGTTTTTTCCATCCTCTTTCTTAATCTCGGAAGAATGTGTATCAATTCAAAAAACAAAATTTTTATGTGCATCATCAGTAGATTTAGTTTGATGGAATTTATATTTTGTTCATTATGATTTATTTCTATTCATTCATCTCCTTATATGAAAATGTATTGAGGCCAAATGAACAAATTTCTAGGTTCGTTCCTTTCATCTTATGGCTTATGGTGCTCTTACCCCATTATTTGTGTGTTCATCATGGGAATTTATTTTGTCCTGTGTTTCTATGATTACCCAGTATTTGATCGTTACATGAATGTTCTTCAGTGTAAAAGAAAAATACCACAAGTATGGATTGTGATGGAGGTTGTGATTAGAGTATTAGAAAAAATGGTGGACAAATCCTGGTGGAACGGGACTAGACTGGTGGGATTCATTTTTTTCCCAAGTGGTGTATGATACAACTATGGGCAGATTGAGTAGATGGTTTTCTCAGAAGATCAAAGACCTTAATCCTAGATAATGATGATGGTATGGGATGGAAAACCCCGGATCTACATGTTTCAGTGATATTGGGAGATTCGGCAATGCAATAGATAGTGTGTAGGAAGAACCATGGGTTCTGGAAAAGTTCAGGGTTACACGACGTGTAAACCAATGAGGCATGTTGTGTGGAACCCCCCTATTCAGCACTAGGGTTCCTTGGTGAGGAAAATATCACACACCGTGTGACCCCTCCATGAGGCTCGGTGTGTAGCTCAGAGAGTACACATACATGGGAAAAAGTATATGGCCAGTGGCACATCATGTACTTGGACACAGACAAAGCTACTTGTACATGGGTTAGTACACAGGGAAGACAAATTACATAGACATGGCTAGCGGCACATGGGTAGGTGTTGAGTGATCTTTGCACACCATTTACTATTCTTACATTCCATTTATTTAAATATTTATATGTCTTGTGAGGCTTTACCACACGAGAAAACTTGGGGATAGTTGGAAATGTCGTGTACCCCTAGTACTTGTCGTGTACCCCCTTAAAGAGTGTTTTTATATCTTCATTTATTTATTCTAGATCATTCTTGGTTGAGTTTTTTCCCTTAGTAAATTACATCAATTGTATAGTGTGTCATTGCATCCGCATCATATGATTGTGATCCCCTCTTGAGGATGAGTCTCAGATAGAGTTTTTGATGTCCCTCTGTGTGACTAGAGGTGATCCTATATCATATTTATACCCTAGGTGGGGTTTATGGAATCAACATGAACTCCCTAAGTAGGTTGTCGATCCTCCATCTAGAATACCATATATATAGGGTTTTTTGTATCATTTTCATATTATCCACTACATGGAGGGTTGATCCATATTGGATTTGTGGTGTCCCCCACCAGTTCTTGGTGTGACCCCTATCTAAGTATTAGGGTCTTATGAGACTAATGAGATTTCTTGGGTGGGTCCCAAATGATCTTAACATCTTGGATGAGATTCTCTAGTGATATCATGACTCATGGAGTGGAATCTCCTAGAACAATAACTACTTCGAGTAGAATCATGTGGCTGAAAGTTGGTTGTGACCACCAGGTGGCGCGATGTCCTTCCTGCGTATATCTGGGTGTTTTCTATTATATATTGATTTTTATATTTTTTATTTATCTTACTATACTTAGTGATTTGTGTTTAGTTCTTTTGGTGTGTCTTACTATGTATTTTTATACTCACCCCTACATTATCTCTGCCCACACATGTCGTGTCTTATTTAGACAAAGGCCCTTTTGACAGTCTCCTGGGAGGATAGGGATAGGGTGGAGAGAGATATATCAATGTGAAAATGGGTCACCAGACTCCACCATCACCTAGTGGAGCCCTGAAGAATACTCACTTCAAGAAACACCATCTTATTTATTGGTAACCTCACTATTACAAAAACTTATATGACATCATCTAGCCAATCCTCGACTTCCTAGGGGTCTGGGTCACCCCAAAACTTAGGATTTTTCTACCTCTAAAACTCATGAAGCATATTCATCCTAAATGCATCCTCAGTTAGTACTATTGGTGTTAATTGTTTCTCTACAGGTGGTGTAATAATACGAAAACCACCCAGAGATACCACCTCTTGTAAGGGACCCTGTATAGAAGAATCATCACTCATAATATCATCCTTGTGATCATGTAGTGGAATCCTGGATGGCCATATTTATTTAGAAAATCTGAAATAAACAATATTCATCACAGTCAAGGAGTGTATATGGGAAGATAACTCAAGAATGACAAGGAAATCACAACCCATTAAAATATGATAAATTTAATAATATTTTATCTACAACTAGTGCCTATATTTACCAAGCTAACAAGTATGCTATCAGAGTCCTAGTGTATGGATATTTTGGATACAACAACAACACTAGAGTTCCTAACTTGAGATCCAAACTCGAAACACAAAAACATTTTTTCCATAAATTCTAAACAAATATCACTGCTCTAAAAAACTCCAAAATCTACTCCAAGGATGAACACTCATGTCACGACCCGTCCTCGGGGCCCGTGCCGTGACTACCCCAAGCCCGCCTTCCATAGGCCAGGGGCTGGAAACTAGCACCAAAGGCATAAATCCCAATAACTGGGAAGGCATTACCTTTATAAAAGTAACAGAACACCATAGATTCCAAGCAGAAGTAAAACACCAAGTACAAAAAGGAAGTGCTGAAAAGTAAATGGGCCAGAATACAAACCCAATCGAAATTACAGCTACAACTGAAAGAAATTAAAACAAAGACAACAGCTGGAAGAAAGGAAGTAGCTCCTGGGTCGTCCTCCTCGGATCCTACCTAAAGGGTAGGTACAGATAGCGCAGCTCCTGGATCGTCCACCACGGATCCTACATGAAGGGTAGGTACAGATAGCCTCTACAACGCTCTCGACCGTCAACCTCCTCTGAGCGTCTCCTCATCGTGAAGTCCACCACCGGATACTATCTCATCGTGAGGTCCACCTTCGAGTACCGTCTAGTCCTCGAACACTCGGCCTCTGTCTGCGCTGTCCGTCGTCTGCAACCAACACAACGAGGTGCGGGCATAGCCCGTGCAGGGGTGAGTATAACGATACTCAGTAGGGACCCCGAGACCCTCAAGGTCTCACTAAATCCAACAAGGATAACCACAAAGAAGATCTCAACAGATAACCTCTACTTAGGTACATTCCCATACATATACCCAAGTTATCATGTAACCCATCTCAATCATGAGGAAACACAAGGATTATAGACTCAGCTCAACCAGGATTTTATTCATGACGTTGAAACCACGGCTGCTGGAGAACTCCTCCTCCGTCGAGTACAGAGGGCATGCCGCTGTAACCAAGCGCGCCGAACTCCTCCTCTGTCAAGTATAGAGGGTCTGCCGCTACAACCAAGCATGCCGAACTCATCCTCTATCGAGTATAGAGGGCCTGCAGCTACAACCGAGCGCACCGGACTCCTTGGACTGCTGTAGTACTCCACCCGTCGAGTACTGTGGGCCTGCTGCTACAACCAAGTGCTTCCCACCATGGGTCTGCCACTACAACCAAGTGCTCCCCCTCATAGGTTCCAGAGGTACTCCTTCTGTTGAGTACTGCGGGTCTGCCGCAACAACCAAGCGCTCCTCTGTCGTGGGTCTGCCGCTACAACCAAGCGCTCCTCCGCCGTGGGTCTGCCACTACAACCAAGCGCTCCCCCTCATAGCCTCCAGAGGTACTCCTTCTATTGAGTACTGCGGGTCTGCCACTACTACCAAGCGCTCCTACGCCGTGGGTCTGCCGCTACAACCAAGCGCTCCCCACCGGGCTGTCCGAAACACACCGAGTTGATAGATCAGCAGTCGTCAAGTCTCATTCAGCTAATAGGTCTCTGCACTCTGCTAGTTCGTCACCAGGAGGGTCCGCTCCATGAGCTACTGGTCAATTCTCCAAGTATCACAATGTTCCATGAAGAAGTATCTCAAAGTACCGCCTCGTCATAGGGGTCTCAACACAACAGATGGTGCGTCAATCGGAAGCCCGGTATATGAGTTATTAGCCTTTTCGTCCCAGGGGCCCGGTTGATTTTGTGTGCGAACCAACCCGGTTGTATCTCGATTGTACCCTGAACTCTCATAGGGTATTCTCATAGGGACCGTTTCTCGACGTGATCACCAACGCCACTGACGGTTCGTCAAATGGACGTCCAATCCGAAAGTTATCAGCCTTTCCGTTTCAGGGGCCCGGTTGGATTTCGGGTACAATCCAATCTGACCATTATCCAGCTATGTCCAAAACTCAGGCGAAGCATGCCAAAAGTTTTGTCTCATCAAGAGGAATCCAACAAAGTCGACGGCACGTCAATCGGACGTCCGGAGCTCGAGATATAAGTGTTTCCGCTCCGACGGCCCGGTTGGTTTCGTGTACGAACCAACTTGGATGAACACAAAGTACTTTAAAACCTTGAGTGTAGTATACTGAAACGACCATCTCAATCCAAGAATTACATTGCCATTGACAGTACATCGATCAGAGGTCAGTAGCCCAAGTTATGGGCAAAAGACCGTAACAGTCCAGTATTAGGGGGTTCGGGCCCGGTCCGACCCGGCCCGGTACCCCCTGGGTCGGCTCGAACCGGGTCGACCCGACCCGGGTCCGGGTCCGGTCCACTTGGGCGCGGCCCGGCCTGGCCTGGGCGTGGCCCGGCCAGGCGGTCCGGCCAAGCGATGCGGGGTGGCACGCTGCCCCCTGCCAGCATGTAACTGCGGCCCCATGGGGGGTCGCTCCTAGTCAACGGATGCGGCCGAGTGCCACGTCCCACCTCCCTCGGTCCCGCGCAGTCGCGGGACCAGTGGCCTGTCGTCGCGGCTTCAGCTGCGGCGACCCTTCCCAGCGGCGCACCGGGCGCCGGCGAAGCATTCCACGGACCACCGGACAAGCTCCGGTGTTCGGATTTGCCTGCCGTCTTCGCCAACTGCCCTCTCGGGACTGGTCCTTCACTGCGAGGACCTCACAACACCCGTGCGGCCTGCTTCATCATCGCCTGCCAATCCGCACACCGAGAACGAAGAGACGGTGGGTTCGGACTTGTTCGTTGGTCCGCACCCACCGCGTTAGTGGTTTAAAAAGGCGTCCGACAAATTTTAAACATAAGCCAAGGGTATAAATCACAAAGATTTAATTGAATCAAAACCCCTACCTCAAGCGTCATCGAGCGAGGGTTCGTCGCGGAAGAAGGCGTCATGGAAGGGGGATCGTCGCATCACGGAGAAAGGATTAGTCGATGTCGCGTCGTCGATCTCCGAGGATTCGGAATTCTTGTCAACCTTCGTCGGAGGTCGGCGTTCTTCGCGTTCTTCACGTTCTCTGCGTTCTTCGCGTTCTTCACGTTCTTCGCGTTCTTCGTCGAGGAGGAAGAACTTCAAGAACCTGGGTGAATTCTCCCTAGCCTCTCAACACAAAAAGACTCACTAAATAAAATAAGTGGTGTCTTATTTTATTTACACACAAACCAACACTTGAAATTCAAAAAGAAAAGAAACGATCAATTAATTGAGGAGGTTAAAACTGCCCAATTAATGAGGCATTTAATATCCAGATTAAACGCAAGAGTTGACCTCAATAAAAAGGGGGGTGCGGGTGCGTTACTTAAGAAGAAAAGAAATGGTGGGGATCGTGTGGGCCCCACCTCACAAATATCCTACCAAGTGTGTAGGATATTTTGGGTCCCACATCATCCACTTAACATAGGTTAAGCGACTTAAAATAAAATAAATTGGTCGCACCATTTTATTTTATTCATTTACTTAACCCGAAAAATTAAAAACCACACCCGAGAAAATGAAACTCTAGAAAAGGTGTTTCTAAGCAATTACCGGCGTTGTGATTCCATCGGTGTCCTTGGAATTCGATTCCGAGCACCGGTTCAAAAGTTATAAAAACCCGCTCGTTCATTCACTGAACGTACCCGAGCTAAACTTCGGAAAATGATTTCGGGCACACCGGACCTCGGAATCAGGTGCCGTCAGAAACTGTGTTCTTGTAAAATTCCAAATAAAATTAAGAAAAAAAATTCCTTGAATTTTTACAGGTCTTTACATTACTCCCACCTCAAGGCTTTACATCCTCGTAAAGCTTTAAAACAAACTAGGGTTACAAAAGCGGTACTGAGCATGCATCTGAGCCTTCCGCTCCCATGTGCTCACCTGGAGGTTCCCATACTGCCAGTGAAAGTGCACCTGAGGAATCGACCCATCCTCGTAGGACCTGCTCCTGTCGTTCCTCGATCTCCACTGGAACCTTCGTGAGGGTCACCCCATCGCCCAAGTCCAACTCCTCATGGTTGATGAAAAGTGAAGGGTCAAGATCGTATCTCCTCAGTTGAGATACCTGGAAGTCGTCGTGCACCTGGTGCAACTGAGGTGGGTGGGTCAAGTGGTAAACCACCTCACCTACCCTGATGAGGACCTAGAAAGGTCCGTTGAATCTCGGAGATAACTTGTCGCCTCGGCCACATCTCCGTAACTCACATCGAGGTGAGACCTGTAGAGAAACGTGGTCGCCAACCTCGAACTCTAGTGGTCTCCTCCCCCTTTCAGCACAAGACTTTTGTCGGCTATGAGCTGTCATCAACCGCTCCTGGATGACTTGGACCCTTCTGGTCCTACAAGAGCTTCTGAGATTTCCTCTTTGCCGATAAGAGAAATCTGGTCTCATCCCCTGGATGAACCATGTTCTTCGCCTAATACAGTCAATCCCGACATGGACGATACTAATCCATACCAAGGATGATGTCGTAAGGCCTCGACGCTACTACCAAGAGATCCAACCGTTACTCTCAACACTAAGGGTTGAGTCACAATGTCGGCATCAGTGTGTGGTCACTGGGTCTCCTCCAGTAGGTATCTCAAAGTGAGGGTCAAGTCAACGGTTTTTAAACCGGAACCTCTTAGTAACAACATAAAGAGGGGACAGGAAGGTAAACTCCACAAGAAAGGTGTCTTTTATTACTACAGCTCAAAGTACAAAGACACAAAGTATCTACAAACAAACATCAACAGAGCTAGATGCAACATGAACAAAAGTCTCCAGGTCTGGAGCTAGTCACGCTCCTTTCCATCTACTCCCGGAGCTCCATGATCATAGGCCTCAGCTGCCTGAAGCTGAGCTCTCCCACGTCCACTTGTTCCCTGCGGTCGGGGTGGACCTCCTGGTGGTGGTGGTGGCAACACCTCGAAGCATCTTCCACCTCCAGCTGCACTGCCAGCTCCCCTACCACGGTCTCCTGCTCCATGCGGTCTGCCTCGATCGAACCTATGCCTCTACCCGGGAGGTCCTTCGTTCATCTGTAGGTCATTTGTATGGAGGTTCAGATAGTCACGATCCATGTGACCAACCCCGCCGCAGGAGTAACATTGTCCGCGCATGGTAAGTCGTTCTCCACCCCGGGTGCCTCGCACAAATGATCCCGTGTCATGCGGTTGTCCACCTGTAGGTCTAGTCCTCTTGGACCTCTGCGTCATCTATCTACTGCCAGCTGCAGAAGACTCTGCTACATGCCAGCTAGTGGTGGGTCCTGCTGCTGGAGACTGCTCAGTAAGGAAACTCTCCACTAAGAGGGCTCACACCAAACCCATGTCTGTGTCAGAAAGCTGTGAAAAAACAATTGAAGCTCTGATCTCTCACCTGATCCCCTGCTCGAAGGTTCAGGCCCTGAAGAATGGGTCTCATACCATGTCTGTGGAATAGCCCGAGAGATCGGTAAACCTCGCCGCGTACTGGGCTACTATCATACTGCCCTGCCACAGTTGTAGCAGCTCCTGGATACGCACCACTCGGAAGGTGGCTGGGACGAACTCTGAGTGAAAAAGGCTCTCAAATTCCTTCCAAATGAGATACGCCTATTCATGCACCTAGAGCATCAAGTTCCACCATCTGCATGCTACCGCGTGTAGGAGGCTCGCTGCAAGGACCACCATAAGGTCAGCTGGTGTCCCTACCAAACTAAAAACTCGTAAAATTGCCTCCAGCCAATCCTTGTCTTCCTGAGGGTCCGTCTCCCCATGGAACCTGTGCGGTCGCTGACGCTGAAACTCATGCAGTGAACTAAGGATACGTGCACCGTCAGCGGCTAGGGCTGGTAGCATCAGTGGCTCGGCGGGTAGAGGTACCGCTGGTGCCTCTGCTGTCAAAGGGCCCTATATCGAGGCCTCGTCGCTCGGTGGGCTGTCGTCCCGCACAACGCTCGGAAAACTAGCTGGCTGCCATCGTGGGGCCATCCTAAAAGATACAGGTGCGCCACGGTCAGAACAGAATACATGGTGAGCTGACACAAAGTAATCACAGAGAAAACTTGAAACACACATGCAATCAATGTTTTCGTGCATTAAGTCGGAAATCAGAAGTCAGGGTCCTGGTGTACGGATACGTCGGACGCCGCACCAACACTGGACTCCCTGGACTGATAACTACACTCAATACTCTCAACACTATTGCTTCTCATGGAAAAATATCAGATTCCTGAGTTCTTCGGTAGAACCGAACTCCTCTGATACCAATTTGTCACGACCCGTCCTCGGGGCCCGTGCTGTGACTACCCCAAGCCCGCCTTCCATAGGCCAGGGGATGGAGACTAGCAGAAAAGGTGTAAATCCCGATAACTGGGAAGGTATTGCCTTTATAAAAGTAACAAAACACCACAGAGTCCAAGCGGAAGTAAAACACCAAGTACAAAAATGAAGTGATGAAAAGTAAATGGGCCAGAATACAAACCCAATCGAAAGTACAGCTACAACTGAAAGAAAGTACAACAAAGACAATAGCTGGAAGAAAGGAAGAAGCTCCTGGGTTGTCCTCCTCGGATCCTACCTAAAGGGTAGGTACAGATAGCGCAGCTCCTGGATCGTCCACCACGGATCCTACCTGAAGGGTAGGTACAGATAGCCTCTACAATGCTCTCGCTTGTCAACCTCCTCCGAGTGTCGCCTCATCCTGAATTCCACCACCGGATACTATATCATCATGAGGTCCACCTCCGGGTACCGTCCAGTCCTCGAACACTCGACCTCTGTCTGCGTTGTCCGTCGTCTGCAACCAACACAACGAGGTGCGAGCATAGCCCGTCCAGGGGTGATATAACGATACTCAGTAGGGACCCTGAGACCCTCAAGGTCTCACTAAATCCAACAAGGATAACCACAAAGAAGATCTCAACAGATAACCTCTACTTAGGTACATGCCCATACATATACCCAAGTTATCAAGTAAATCATCTCAATCATGAAGAAAGACAAGGATTATAGACTCAGCTCAACCAGGATTTTATTCAAGATGTTGAAACCACGGCTGCTGGAGAACTCCTCCTCTGTCGAGTATAGAGGGTCTGCCGCTGCAACCAAGTGCATCGAACTCCTCCTCTGTCGAGTACAGAGGGCCTGCCGCTACAACCAAGTAAGCCGAACTCCTCCTCTGTCGAGTACAGAGGGCCTGCTGCTACAACCGAGCACACCGGACTCCTTGGACTGCTGTAGTACTCCACCTGTCGAGTACTGTGGGTCTGCTGCTACAACCAAGCGCTTCGCACCATGGGTCTGCCACTACAACCAAACGCTCCCCCTCACAAGTTCCAGAGGTACTCCTTCTGTTGAGTACCGTGGGTCTGCCGCTACAACCAAGCGCTCCTCTACTGTGGGTCTGCCGCTACAACCAAGCGCTCCTCTGTCGTGGGTCTACCGCTACAACCAATAACTCCCCCTCATAGCCTCCAGAGGTACTCCTTCTATTGAGTACCGTGGGTCTGCCACTAATACAAAGCGCTCCTCTGTCGTGGGTCTGCCACTACAACCAAGCGCTCCCCACTGGGCTATCCGAAACACACAGAGTCAATAGATCAGCAGTCGTCAAGTCTCATCCAGCTACTAGGTCTCTGCACTCTTCTAGCTAATCACTGGGAGGGTCCGCTCCACGAGCTACTGGTCGATACTCCAAGTATCACAAGGTTCCATGAGGAAGTATCTCAAAGTACCGCCTCGTCATAGGGGTCTCAACACAACAGACGGCATGTCAATCGGATGCCTGGTCTATGAGTTATTAGCCTTTTCGTCCTAGGGGCCCGGTTGGTTTCGTGTGCAAACCGACCCAGCCGTATCTCGACTGCACCTCGAAATCTCATAGGGTATGCTCATAGGTACCGTTTCTCGACGTGATCACCAACGCCGCTGACAGTTCGTCAAACGGACGTCCGGTCTGAAAGTTGTCAGCCTTTCCGTTCCAGGGGCCCGGTTGGATTTCAGGTACAATCCAACCCGGCCATTATCCAGCTGCAACCAAAACTCAGGCGAAGCATGCCAAAAGTTCCGTCTCATCAAGAGGAATCCAACAAAGTCGATGTCACGTCAATCGGATGTCCGAAGCTCGAGATATAAGTGTTTCCGCTCCGAGGGCCCGGTTGGTTTGTGAACGAACCAACCCGGCCGAACACAAAGTACTCCGAAACCTTGAGTGTAGTATACCGAAACAACCCTCTCGATCCAAGGATCGCATCTCCACTGAAGGTGCATCGATCGGAGGTCTGCAGCCCAAGTTATGGGCAAAGGACCGTAACAGTCCGGTATTAGGGGGTTCGGGCCCGGTCCGACCCGGCCTGGTACCCCTGCGTCAGCCCGAACCGGGTCGACCCGACCTGGGTCAGGGTCCGGCTCACTTTGGCACGGCCCGGCCCGGATGGCGCGGCCCGGCCTGGCGGTCCGGCCGGGCGGCCTGGCGGTCCGGCCGGGCGGCTCGGCCGTTTCGGCCGAGCGGTGCGGGGTGGCACGCTGCCCCCCACCAGCATGTAACAGCGGCCCCATGGGGGCAGCTCCTAGTCAACGGACGTGGGTGAGCATCGCGTCCCACCTCCCTCGGTCCCGCGCGGTCGTGGGACCAGCGGCCTGCCGCCGTGGCGGCCCTTCCCAGCGGCGCGCCGGCGGAGCGTTCCACGGACAACCGGATGAGCTCCGGTGGTCGGATTTTCCTGTTGTCTTCGCCAACGGCCCTCCCGGGACCGGTCCTTCACTATAAGGACCTCACAACTCCCGAGGGTATAAATCACAAAGATTTAATTGAATCAAAACCCCTACCTCAAGCGTTGTCGAGTGAGGGATCGTCACGGAATTACACGTCATGGAAGAAGGCGTCACGGAAGGGGGACCGTCGCATCGCAGAGAAAGGATTCGTCGGCGTCGCGTCGTTGATCTCCGAGGATCTGGCATTCTTGTCGACCTTCGTTGGAGGTCGGCGTTCTTCGCGTTCTTCACGTTCTCCGCATTCTTCACGTTCTTCGCGTTCTTCACGTTCTTCGTCGAGGAGGAAGAACTTCAAGAACCTGGGTGAATTCTCCCTAGCCTCTCAACACAAAAAGACTCACTAAATAAAATAAGTGGTGTCTTATTTTATTTACACACAAACCAATGCTTGAAATTCAAAAGGAAAAGAAACGATCAATTAATTGAGGAGTTTAAAACCGCCCAATTAATGAGGCTTTTAATATCCATATTAAACACAAGAGTTGACTTCATTAAAAAGGGGGGTTCAGGTGTGTTACTTAAGAAGAAAAGAAACGGTGGGGCTCATGTGGGCCCCACCTCACAAATATCCTACCAAGTGGGTAGGATATTGTGGGTCCCACATTATCCACTTAACATAGGTTAAGCGACTTAAAATAAAATAAATTGGTCGCACCATTTTATTTTATTCATTTACTTAACCCAAAAAATTAAAAACCACACCCGAGAAAACGCAACTCCAGAAAAGGTGTTTCTAAGCAATTACCGACGTTGCGATTCCATCGGTGTCCTTGGAATTCGATTTCGAGCACCGGTTCAAAATTTATAAAAACCCGCTTGTTTGTTCACTGAACGTACCTGAGCTAAACTTCAGAAAATGATTCCGGGCACACCGGGCCTCGGAATCAGGTGCCGTCATAAATTGCGTTCTTGTAAAATTCCAAAGAAAATTAAGAAAAAATTTCCCTTGAATTTTTACGAGTCTTTACAACTCAACTTTGATACCAGTCTTTCATGACCCAACCCACTAGAGACCACATGTCCAATGATAAACCGACTCTGACTACCTCAATCTCACCTCTAATAGACATGGGGATAGTGACCTATTCCAAGTATAAGTGTCTCACACATGGGACTCCTTAACCTAAGTACCTATACACATGCACACATTTCTAAGCCCATAAAATTACGAGTAAAAACAACTTATACTGTAAATACAATCACAACATATATACCACAATAGAGTGTGAAAAAATAATTGAAAAGTGATAAATGGTACAAATACAATCCCACCCAAAAACTGCAGATTCCAACATCCTTAGAAGGTGGGAACTTCTTGAAAGAGCTAATATTTTCCACATTTTTTATATGTATTTCAATGATTTGATCCAAAAAAATCATCAATATGAGATTATTGCATCAATTTTTGATTTATGGTGTGTTTTGATCTAAAATGTTAAAAGTGGTTAATTCTGTATTTTTTAAAGATTTTTACCTTAAGGGTATTTTGATCATTTCATTCAAAATATAATTCCGAATTGAGTGATTTTTTTGTGAAATCCTGGATTTATTTTATACAAATTTTTTCTACAGGACCTAGAGCTGATTCTAACATCTATAGGCTCAAAAAATTCATTGAAGTTGGGAATTTTTTTGTGCGGATGGCATGGACCCCACCACAGTAATAGAAGTACAACTCGGTATACTCACCTTCAATTGAGGTGATTCCACCTATAATGGAAACAGGACTAATTTTTTCATTTTGAAAATAAATTTCATAGAGTTATGAACTCAAAAATGTGGCCATTGAATGAAATATTTATAAGGAAGCTATCTGGAACCTTCATCCAGAGAAAGTAACAGTCAATAAAAAATTATAACACCTTCATACAATGTCCAATGAAGCTGAAAGTTTGAGGGTGTATGATAAAAACGTTTTGGAACAACTTTTATGAAGGATTAACTATGTTATTATATCATTAATTTGGTCTACAATGTGTCAACTTTCATATGATAGAATTATTCCTATAAAAGGATAGGAGCTACAACCTCTAAAATTATTCCATTCCATCCCCACACTATCTAGGGCACTAAGTAGAGGATTCCAAGGGCCATTTAAGACTTTTATTTCTTTATTTTCTTATTATTTTAGTTTTCTTTTCCATGTAACAGGTTCATTTCTTTTATTAAAGTTTTTCCCTTTGCTTCTTCGATCCTTCTTTCTCTTCCAACTCTAATTTTCATTCTCTCTATTCCATATTTCCATAGTGATCTCTTTTCACTTTTCCATGGTAAGTGAATAACATAAGGTTTGGCCCTAGGGGAAGTTTAATGGTGTTATTTTTTTTATTTCATTTTAATTCAAAATGATTGAAATCTATTTTTGGTGGATGTGAGGGTACTGCATGGGTGCGGCGTCATCCACTATAGTATTATTTTCAATTAAATTTATTTTCCTTAATTAATCATTTTTCCTCCATTATCTTAGGCAAACCCTTCATATGGTGGATTTAAAGTTTCTATAAGGGTTGAAATAGCATATTTTGGAGTTGAGTCTTGTTGGAATAACATTCTTGATTGAGGTGTTATCCTATTTGACTATTGGAGGAGGTGTGGTTTGGTGTTCCAGATGCATGCTAAAATCACACACTCAATAAATCAAAGAAAAGTAATTCATTAATGAGGTTTCATAAAATGAATTATCAAATTGAATTTAAACAAAAAATATATAATGAATGAACCCATGATGTTCAACCCTAGGATCGAAACCTTTCTGCCCTGATTTAATTCTATTTGCATCTGCATTTAGATTTCAATTCTGCATTGCATTATTTTAATTACATGTTTTCAAAAACCCCCCAAAACCATTTTTTTCAATAAATAACAAAAAAATAAAAAATAAAATTATATTTGGTGAATTAGAAATTATTTATTGAACCAACTGTGATGCTCCTCAAGTGAGACAACCCTCATCAACCACTGTGTTGCACTATAAAAACTTAGAAATTTTCTTTTTCCACGCCCTGCGACAAGCATGCAACAAAATTGGCACCGTTTCTAGAGAGATGAGTAGATATTTAGATTACTTTTTTGAAATTCAAATTTTTGTAAATATTTTTCCTTTTTATTTCTTTATTAAAAAACATAAAATTAAATCACTTTTCCCATGATTTTTTCAAACAACCATCTTTTCAATTTAGGTAATGATTACTCACAGGTGAAAGAATAGTAAATGGATTATACTGAGGATGAACTCCAACGAAGTTGTGATTATCTTATAATAATTCTCAAACAAAAGCAAAGAGACTTAGCAACATGGATCTTACTTGAAGATTGGATGTCCATGGATGATGAACTCCAAACTAACATATAAAGATTCAAGTCCAAGAATGAAGTGAAATTAGTCATTCCTAATTTCATAGAATACATCTATGAAGTTGAATCCAAACTTGAGGTGGAGGAGCCCGACTAACTACCTTCACCTACCACCATTCGAATCCAAGAGGCACTTTCAACTGAAGAAGTGATTGAACTAGAACCAGCTTAGGGATATGATCATTTATTGAAATATATTTTTCTGATTTGAGTATTGCTTCTTATGGTTTTGAATTTTCAGATTCAGTCAATCCTTACTATGCCTTAGAGGATGATAAGGAAAAAGAAGATGCACCATTTGAGGAACACATAGATATCTTTAAAGACATTGAATATTTATTGGATGGAGTACATAAATAGATACTAGTGACTCTTCTTAAAGAACCAGAGACACATACTACTTCACATCTGGAGAAACCACTGTAAGGAGAGGGAGATGTTTCAAAAGTCACAACGAAGAAGGAGGAGGTTCCTTACTTCATCCTACCCCTACCATGCAAGTTATACCACATTGAGAAGGTGGAAGATATAGTGTAATCTATCCATGGAGTCCTACTCAACAAGAATAAATAAGTGGATACTGGGAAAACCACAAGTGGTAGTACAAATCAAAGAAGCTTCATCCACCATCAGACTTTAGATAACAACTGGTACTGCCCACTGAAGGCTGAAAAAATTTAGGGCTCACTTGGGGGATCGTACCAAGATTTATTTTTACTTGCTTTCAAGGAATTTAGATTTCAATTTCTTTTCTTAGGAATTAATTTAGCATGAATCCCCCTCCCTCCTATCTTTTTGAGCTTTAATGACATGATCCTCGTGCTTAATTGAGTAATGTTCTTTTGTACGATCATGATGGTAGAAGGAAGCCCCAACCATTGGTAGAAAAGAACCAAATATTTATTTAAAAATAGATTTTAATTTTAATTTTTAACTTTTAAACTCCTTACATTTTTTCCAAATCATTATTTGATCTTTAAAGATAAAATTTCATTCCCACACTTGAATTTATTTTTTACTTGACTTATCTAGATGACATGAGTTTCTTAGGAATCTAGTGATTCCGTGTTTTAAAATTCAAAGTTAATGAAATTTAATGAGTAAAATGGATAATTGGATGATTAAAATGAAGCATGGATATTGAAATTATCACTCATGATTTGAGGTAATTTATTGATTTATGTAAATGAAATTTCACGATCATTTTTCATGCTTTGAATTTCTAAAATTCATGTGAATTGATTTGTTATTATTAATCATGCCTTGAGTGATTGTCCAATATCATATGTATCATTCCTGAGATTATTTCTAGACCAAATATTTCCTATTTATTCTTGATCATATTTCTTGAGTGATCTTGGGACATGTCACCTACCAGAACTTGTATTGGAACTTGTCGAAGCTATGACTGTGCAAAAATACATTGAAAATGATTGAGGAGTCTTTTAAATATACCTTATCCTTAAAATAAAACCTTTACATCAATCCTTATTTTATCCTATAGAATCCATTAATGGCCTTTTTAGGAATGAGCCATGTTTCAATCCATTTTATCCATTCCTACCTTACTCTTGGTATTTTAATGATATTTTTAAGTAGAAGTGTGGGGGTGAATGGAATCATGGTGGAAGGGGTGATTTATATTATAAATAAGAAATGTGGGGTGCTATTTTGGGTAATGAAAAAGGTCATTTGATTTATTCATTGTACTATTTATTTTTTCCCCTCTTGAATAAAAATATATAAAATGAAAAAAAAGGGAAAAAAATGGGTTGTGATTTGGGAAAGCCAAAAATCACAATTTCATAGATAGACGATTTTATGATCATATGTTGTTAGTTTATGGATATGAGTTTTGATCTAATCATAACTTTTAAAAAATAATAATAATTAAAAAAAAAAAAATATTCAAGAGGGTGCACAAATCAATCATTATGCTTACTTGATCATAACCTTTACTTTGAGTTTTCGGGAAGTAGGTGTTGCTAAATTAAAATACATAATTTAATTACACTTATACTTTTTATATCAGGCATTTCACATAAGATATTAGCTTCCTCCTTGAGCCTTAATTTTTAAAACATCAAATCATACCAACCTTAATCCTCAAAGTTATTTGAACCTTTATTCCAAGTCCTCATGATTTTATGTGCTTTTTATCTTTACAAAGTGGAGAAAGTGGTTCATTTACAATCCTATGTATAAGTATCATGTCTTCATGATATTATCATAACTCTACTTGAATTTTATCATGAGATATGAGATAAAATATTTATGTGAGGTAAATCATGACTTGACGTGTTTAATAATAATGAATTGAGGATCTTGAATGAATGAAAGAAGAAGTTCCACTATTTTTCAAATGGGAAAAGTAAAAAAAATTAATTAATTTTTTATTTTAAAAATGAGAAATTAAATGATACTTCATGTGGATTTTTGAAAAAATTATTTTACATTGAAATTTTTTTGATTTTATTACTTTGGAATTTGAATATTGGTAACATTGGTGTCCTATGATTTTCATGTTGAGATTTTATTCTTGAGTAAAAGAATTTTTTAATTATGGGTAAATTGATATAGATAATATTTTATAAATTTTCTATATGTATTTCAATTATTTAATCTAAAAAAATCATCAATATGAGTTTGTTGCATCAAATTTTTATTTATGGTGTGTTTTGAGATAAAATGTGAAAAGTGCTTAATTCTAGATTTTTAACAGATTTTTACGTCAAGGTTATTTTGGTTATTTCATTAAAAATATAATTCTAAATTGAGTGATTATTTTTTTTAAATCCTATATTTATTTTCTAAAACTTTTTCTTTAGAACCTCGAGCTGATTCGAATATCTAGAGGCCCAAAAAAATCATTGAAGTTTGAAAATTTTCTATGTGTACATTATGGACCTCACCACCATAATGGAAGTACAACTCGTTATACACACATACAATTAAGGTTCTTCTACCTAGAATGGAAATATGACTCATAGGAATGTTCTTAAAATAAATTTCATGGAGTTATGAACTCATAAAGGTGGTCGCTGAATGAAATATTTAGAAGGAAGCTTCCTAGAACCTTCATCCATAGAAAGTAACAGTCGATAAAAAATTCTTAATGCATACATACACTTGCCAATAAAACTAAAATTTTATGTTTGAATGCATAATACATTTTGTAAAAACTTTTATGAAGGATTCACTACGTTATTATGTCATTAATTACGGATACAATGCATCAACTTTCAAAGGACAGAATTCTTCCGATAAAAGAAGATAAGCTCCTACCTATCAAATTATTCCATTCCATCCCCACACCATCTGGGGCACTAAGAAGAGTATTACAAGGTCCATTTAGGATTTTTCATTATTTGTTTTAATTTTATTTTAGTTTTCTTTTCTATGTAACATATTCATTTTTTTATTAAAGGGTTTCCCTTTCCTTCTTCCATCCTTATTTCTCTTCTAACTCTAATTCTCATTCTCTCTCTTCTATCTTTCCATCATGATATCTTTTCACTTTATCATGGCAGGTGAATAACTTGAGGCTTGGCCCTGGAGGAGGTTTTATGGTGTTCTTTTTTTTATTGTGATTAAATTCAAAATGTTTTAAATCTATTTGTAGTGGATGCTGAGGTATTACACGAGTGTGGCGGTCATCCACCATGGAATTATTTTCAATTCCATTTATCTTCCTTGATTAATAATTTTCCATACATTATCTTAGTAAAACCCTTAATGAAGTGTATTTTGGGTTGCCATAATGGTTGAAATAGAATACGGTGGAGCCGTGTCTTGTAGGAATAACATTCTTGGTTGAGGTTTTATCTTATTTGACTATTGGAGGATGTGTGGTTTGGTGTGTCAGACACATGATAAAATAAAATAATAAATAAATAAAATAAGAGTAATTCATTAATGAGGTTTCATAAAATAATTTATCAAACTTAATTTAAACAATAAATATATAATGAATGAACTTTTGATGTCCAACCCTAGGATCGAGACCTTTCTCCCCTGATTTCATTATGTCTACATCTGCATTTAGATTTTAATTATGCATTTCATTATTTTAATTACATTTTTAAAAAAAAAACAAAACCATTGTTTTCAATAAATAAAAAAATAACAAAAAAAATATTTAGATTAGGTGAATTAAAAATTAGTGATTGAACCAACTACGGCGTTCCTCAAGTGAGAGGACCTTCGTCGGCCACTGTGTTGCACTAGGAAAACTTAGAAATTTACTTTTTCAAGGCCCCAAAATAGGCATGTGTCACTGTTATTAAATGAAAAACTAGCAATAACCACATTATATTTAGCCCAGAACTATTCTTTTCCTGCTCCCAGTCCTCCCAGAACTCTGTCAAAAGGTCTGTTGTCTGAATAAAACATGAAACATGTAATAAAATTCCTTTTAGGGGTGTTTATAAAAATCTCCTTAAGACACAATGAAATAACTAAAC
Source organism: Viscum album (assembly GCA_963277665.1). NCBI lineage: Eukaryota > Viridiplantae > Streptophyta > Magnoliopsida > Santalales > Viscaceae > Viscum > Viscum album. Next base: position 391,342,097 of record OY728147.1, on the reverse strand, counting down.
ATAAATCATCAATAGTAGTCGACTCATCACAAGATATTTCAAGATAAGAGACGTAAAAATAGTAAAACCTAGATATAATCATAATAAAAAAATGGTATCAAGTAGTATCAACCTATAATTATTACTATAGTATGTTTCTCAAGTATTCAAGGTAAATCTCATGTAGGATAATATACTCCATGAGTTATGCTTTCATAGGTGACACTCATCCAAGATGTCATGATCATTTGGCCTTTCTAAGAAGTTCTTTCTAGATATCTTAATGTATCATCATCCAAGTAGAGGATCACACCTAGGGACATTGGGGGACACCACAAACCCAACTATATCATCCTTCTAGATTGGTTATTTAAACCCTTTGTATGGTGGTCATGTCGATACCACAAATCCCATATAGGAATGATAGAGTATTTCAATATGGTCCCATAGGGGGATACACTAAACTCTATCCAATAATGAACAAATGGATGGTATCATAATCCTATGTTGAGGACATAATGTCACATAGTACCCTCATGGGAAAGGAACATGGAACTAAAATCAACTAGGAATGTTTATATACTGAATAAATAAAGGGCTCTAAACTCCCTCATAGGGAGTACATGGCTTGTATTGGGGGTACACGATGTGTCTTTCCAACCCCTGGTCTACCTACTTCATTTTGTCTCATAAAATATGTAATTATCCAAATATGTAGTGTGTCCTCTCTAGTTAAATAGCATGTAGAGGCTAGCTGGGGGCTTGGTATGCAACCAGTCTATGCCTATGTACTTCGGTTCATGCCCTTGTACTTTTTCAGGTCCAAGTAAATGGCTTATCTCCTATAAACCTAGACATTTCCGAGTACATGAAACTACCCATGTACTCTGGCCTACCAGTGTTCATGTCCTTATACCTAGTCATGCACCCCAAGGATACATGGCGAGTTGCCAAGTTGGGTCACACAGTGTGTGGTAGGGACCACACAGCATGTGATCCTTATCATTAAATGGAAACCCTAGCATAGCATCTAGGGCCTCACACATCGTGTGACTCTAGATTACATGTCGTGTAATGTGGGTTTTCTAGAAACTCATAGTTTCTTTGCACGTATTTCCATTCCACCACTCCCATAATTAATCGCACACAAAATCCAAGGATTAGACCTTAAAAAATCTCCTATATCATTGTCTACTGAAATTTGGCCACTAAATCTAATCAGTATTTCATCCTTCATCGTACCATCTTTCCAAATCACCAATAACCACAACCAGGAATCTCAAAATCTGAATCCATTTATCCTCTTTCATCATAAACCTTGATCATATCCTCGATCATGAATGAAAACTATGGTAATAATCAGTTGCACCAAAGATCAGTCATGTAGATATCAAATAACAAGTGTTCATAGATTTAAAAGGTAAGGAAATTTCCCATGATGAATGGTCGATGAAATGGGAAAGAAAATTAAAACCAAGAAATAGATGAAAAACATCATCTGTGTTTGGATTGTCCTTGATTTTTAGACATTATAATGATTAATAAAGGGAATAATAAAAATAAATATAATTTCCCTAAATCCCAAGAAGAAATAAACTCGAACTCACAAGCATGATCTACCCATGAGACACCTTGTTAGTGGGGTTGATTCACATTCATCATGGGAAAAATGAGGAATAAAAATCTAGAAAAACAAAATCCTACCTCAGGTTGGATCGATCACTAATTAATAATGGTCGCACATCTATTTAGTCGATGTGATCCATAACCTCCATTGGATAAATGATCCTCTATCATGATCTTGATTCATTATAATTATACAATTCTTCATCCAATGGCTCCACTCATGATCTCAGGTTTATGTGGATAACCCTGTGATTATATTATAACAATATATTTATAGTGGTTTCCAGGTTTCTTAATCAACCATAATAAAATAATTAAATAAATTTATTTATTTATTTATTATTTTTATTTGTAACAACATTTTAACAAAATCCTAACACTGACAAGAATTATTTCATGCACTAAAAAATAATTATCTTTTCCCCGCAGGGGTATATCTGTTTGTAAATGTGCATTTTTTGTTAGTAAAACGTTTTACCAACAAAAATTATCTTGTCACTAAACTGTTGGTAAAAACTCTACCGCTAAATGTTTTTGCAATAGATAAAATAGTTTTGTTGCAATTATAATAATACCAACAGATAATATATGTGTTGGTCAAAATGTTTAGCAATAGGTTTCTATAACAAATTTATCTGTTGGTAATATTATTATCAACTTTCATAACCAATACAAATAATTAATATTTGTTTGTAATTTATATTTCAAATAAGATATTATTTTTAGGTGTTGTTTCAATATATTGCTAAAATTTTATATTATATTTATTAATTTATCATATATAATACACATGTTTAAATTATCAAATCGAATAATATTTTCACACATGTTCAAACTTAAAAAAAAATTAATCACATTAATAGTAAAATTTAATACAAAATGAATCAATACATAGTTACATTGATTGATACATAAAAATATTATAAAAACACAAAAACCCAAAAGCCACCACTGATCCCCCACCCCCACCACCACCCCCAAAATGAAAAAATGGCATGTTGTCTCTTGATTCCAATCCTCAATCACCAATCATTGTAGAAGTTTAGTTACTCACACCGAAGATATTTCACCACCCCCCATTTAGATCATTATATGTATAAACCATATCAGCTCTAATACCAGTGAGTAACCTCAAGTCAATATTTCACGCCCTTCAGCTCCAAGATCTACACCGCCAACAACCAAAGAGCATACCCACAAATTAGTAAAAAATATCTATATGAATTGAACCAAAAAATGAAGGTATAAAAAATGATTAGCATAGAATGATCATTTTTCATTCAACATCCCTATTGAAATATCAACAAATCAAGTTGGTTCCAGTACCAATGAGGAACCTCATGTCATTGTTATGCCACAACCTTCACCTTCAAGATCTACACCACACAACCAAATAGCATACCCACAAATTAATAAAAAAATATCTATACGAATTAAAACCAAAATAAAAGAAAAGAAAATATAAAAAATCATATGCATAGAATGAGAATTTTTTATTCATCGTCTCTATTAACATACCAAAAAATAAAGTCACCTCCAATTCCAGTGAGGAACCTCAAGTCGATGTTATGCCACACAATTTATCTCCAATATCTACACCACACACAACCAAAAAGAATACCCAAAATCCATGAAAAATATGCAAATAAATTGAAACTAAAATAATATATAAATGAAAGTATAAAAAAATTAAGTGAAGGTGAAAGACATAATAAGCATGAATACATTATAGAACATATTGAGTTTCCTAATTGAAAGTGTTTTCAATCTGGTGGATACTAGCATAAACGAATTTTTAGGGCAATTTTGGAGGTCCATGATGGATACCTGGGTACCCAGTGCTGGTGAGAGTTCATTTTAACTGAAAAAACCATCACATGGCCCCAACAAGCTTCCCCTATGCTTTATCATATAGCAGCTTCAACATGTACCTCCAAAATTGGAACTATACCTACACCTTCATGCCAAGTTTCCACACTAAGCTGATGTGCATTTGATACTACTGTTACAAATATATGTTGGCCATCCAGTAACACAACAGTCCCTACTAAACTTGAGGATTAGACCCAGAATCAGAATTGGATTGGGAGGAAGCATATAAGGTACCCCTAGCTATTGAAATGCTTCTGGTGACCACAAACTGTTGGCTAATATGAATTGTCTTGGATGAGTAATGTGTGTGAATTCAGGTTGGAATGGTAATTTGACTGAATCCCCAATAGACTAAACATGTCCTGATGATCTTGAAACCTCTTATCATTCTTCACGAGTTTCTTATCAGCAAGATGACAGTCCAGAACCTCCAGTGTGCTGCACTTCACGTTGCACAAATCACAGATGTGAAATTTATTACAATAGTATCAATTAAAAAGCACATAAAACACATGATTCTAATGGTATATAACAGGGAATTTGTAAATAAATTAACTTTCGAAAATAAATTATGTTAAAGGATAGAGAAAAAAAGAGCTAACCAGTGAATAACTTGAACATTCTTGTCAATTTTTGTTGAGGTGAAACACAAAAAATATCAGAATATGTTGATAAGTAGAGTCCATGGTCTACTACTAAAAGAATTTTTTTATTCCTACACCACATCAAACACACATAAATACAATTAAAATTTATTAAGAATTTACACCACAAATACATGACTATTAATGCAGAATAGTATTAATATGATATTAATACAGAATAGTCTACTATGATATTAAAAATACAGAACAGTCTACCATGCACAATGTACCTGAATATTTGTTGCATGTCAACATCTAATATAGGATAGATGTTTGGACCATCAAAGGATGTTTTATGGTAAGAGAAGCTAAAACAACTAAAAAATTTATTGAAATGTGTTTCTGTGTGTGTGGAGTCTAAGGTATTCATGTGTCATTCCCCAAAGAGAATATATATAAATAAAATGATGTTCTACATCTAATGGATCACACCTTGGTGATTTTCATTTAATACAATCATTCACTCTAGCTAAATGATTGTGTCAAAACCACCATTCAAATTATGGAATTTATGTTTGAGACCATTCAATACCAAAAGACATCCTTCTTTAGACTTATTGTCAATAGCTTGACGAAGGTCAACATAACTCTCATGTGATGAGCACCAATGCATGATGTACTTCCTATGTTAGATTCAACACTCATCCATTTCATGAAAATTCAGAACTGGTTTTATCCAGGGTTTAGGTCATCTCTCTAAGGGGAACTTGAATAGTTGTGCAGAAGATGTGAATCATTTCAACCATGAAAAGGGGACTGACTGTCATTTTTTGAGAGTTAATCGATCCAAACTGATGGTCGACCAATCCCTCATTCTGTAAGGAGAGGAACATGTCCAGGAGCTATTGTTTGAGAGTATCAGTGGATTCTATTAATGTGATGGATGATGATGAAGATGAACTTCTATATCACTTTATATGGATTACTGAAAGGATAAAGAATTAATGAAGAAGATGATGAATTACTCATGATCTGTTAAGCGTTCCCATGGGTCGCATCTGGATTTTCATTACTCTCTCCCCCTATAGACTCTTTAGTGCAGTATGAAATGATATTAAAAATAGAAAACATGCTACTATGATATTAATGTAGAATGCTCTACTATGATAATCCAGAGTTGTCTTATTTAGCATGACCATTTAAGAATATCAAAATATTATAATATTAAAAATACAATTTTCAAAGTGTATAATAAGCTATGAGGGGAATAAAGAACTAAAAAATTAAGTCTACCAACAACATGATTATTTATGTCCCAAGATACTAGAAGTCATGGTCATACTGCTAAAGTGAATCTGATATGTAATATCAAAATCCTACGATGTTAAAATTATGTTTCTCTTGGTGATTATTGAAACGTTTCCAGTGATGCGCAGCAATAACAAGACAATCTTCAGCTACATCGATGCTCTGGAAGCATCAACATCATGCGACCCTATTCCAAATATCTATTTCAGACCAACCAGATAAAAACCCTATATAAAGAATAATATGTCATTACCACCCATGCACCATCGCAGAGAACCCCAATAAACAAGCCCGAGCAATCAAAATAGAACAAAAAAAGAATAAACAAGAACAACACCTTTTTTAACATGATGGACTGGAAGCCTCACATTGGTGCCCAGAAGGTGAGTATGGGTCCGTTAAACCACCACCATGATTTGTATTAGGTACGGAAGGATGAACTGGTCGACTTCCAATGAGATGAGCCTAGGTTTCAAGGGGGAGTGATGAAATTCCTTTAATGGTGCTTTTTTACCATTTTTTGTTTCATAATTCTCCCATAATTAGTAGTTTTCCACCTCACAGCACCGGAATTTGGGAAATTTTCAAGGAAATTGTTTTCCTTATAAAAAAATAAACAACCATCCAAGCATGAAAAAATCATATTATAACTATTCTAGGGCTTTCTTTACTAATAAAATATACATGGGTAGGTTTCCTAACCCATTCCCCTCCAAAATTTATTGAAGAAAGTGAAGTATACAGTGAAAACATGAGGTGTAATGAGGTTACACAATCAAGGAAATAAAAAAGATAACAAACAACATAACATGAAACAAACATTAGAAGAGATACCAAGAAAAGCTATTAATTCATGTTTCTGCTCAGGCCATCCCCAGGTGCAGCTCCGACCTCCCATAGTAGTGACACATGAATCTGCCAATTTACCATGTGAACTCTAACTCTCCAAATGAGGATTCCTTTCCAGATTCATCATAATTTCGTTACAGCCCAGTTGATCCTATTTAAGAGACAAGATTTCTGGTAACTACAAAATGATAAGAACATAGTTATCATTAATGGAATTATCACCTCTTTCATTTGATACCTTTAGGTGGGGTATCAAAAATATCCTTTAGGTGCTAGTGAGAGAAGGAGTGACGTGGTTCTTTTTGGGTCGCCGTCTGTATATTCTAAAATATCCTCTAAAATACACACAATATTTTCCATTACACTCTGAAAATATTTCAACAGCATTAGCAGTGGCATTAGAGCAGAAATCCCTCCAATAAAAGAACAAGGATTCCAAACATTTTCAACATTTGGATCTAGTTCAAATAAATCATCAGACAAAACTTGAAACTTCAACACAAACTAATAGAAAATTAGTAACTAACCCAAGAAACGTCACAGAACCATAGCCAGACTGATATCATGCAATCCCTTACCGAGGCTATAAAGGAAATATCAAGTAATAAATCAACTACTCTTAGATAGTCTTGATATGTTCTTAACATCACCCAAATCTTATCATTAAAAATATTCATTAAGAATGTTCTTGGATACTATGTAACACCCTACGATTTCATAGTGTGTTATTTCTTTAAAATAATTCAATAACTTGCACTACACGCAACACAGAGTTCAAGCGCACTATGACTTACCAAACAAGCCGTTCAAAAGAGGTTATGAATAGTATTAACTAAATTTTAAACTTTATATAATCCTTATAATTTTAGAATCCATATTATGAGTTTCTTAGACATAATGTAAGAACAAATTCATTTTCAGTATTATTGTTTTACCAACTTTTAATAGTGAACCCTTTTTAAATAAAATATTTTAAACTTTTGACTAAATGGGGACATCAAAAAAATTTAAAATAAAACATCCCAAGCTTCCACGATACGCTTTCCTTTGAATAAAACAGTAGCGTGTGTTGTACGCAACTTCGAGTTTTAACACACACCACAACCGATCAAACTAGCCATTATGAATAGTAATACCTAATTTTTGAAATTATATATATTTTATATTTCAAAATGGACTTCATTTTTTGATTCGGAATATCAAATTTAGCCTAAGGTGAAATTTTGGTACTTTTCGGATAACTTTCATATTTTGATGAATAGTGAAAATTACTAAATTTTAATTAAAAACAACTTTTTTAATCAAAATAATTAATAGTGATAAATTATGAGTTTTAGTAGTTTTAAAGTATATTTAGAATATATTTTTACCATTTAATTTAATGTTGGTCATTGGACATAATTTTACAATTAAACCGAACATAAACAAGTGTCAATCTTTTGATAGTTATTATCTCTTAAAAACACGCTTTTTGTTTTGACAGCGGGAATTAATTTTAAATTAATTTCTGCCACTTCTGTGTTTTGAATTTAGGAAAATGGATTCCATATTTGGAATCAGGGTGTTCAAATTGTGTAAATAGGTAACTTTTATTTTTATACATTTTGAATAATTATTGCAGTAAATATTTTATTTACCATGGTTAAGGGTAAATCCGGTAAATAAGGGTTAAAAAATAATATTATAATAATAATAAATTACCCTAAAACGTGTCTTAACCCTATTGGTTGATACATGGTCGACCATGGGCATCTTTGGGTCTATTTTGGGACCCCATGGATCCACTTGTAAGTGATAATGACACTTTATTTTAATTAAGTTAAAATGAATACAAAAATGACACAAGCATATATCTTTTAGAAAAATAATTTTTACATAGGGTTATATATGTTGGCTTTTCGACTATAAATATTCATTAGAAAGATAAAACGATTTCCTACATAATTATATTTTATTTATAATTTTTAGACATTAAATAATTTATTTTATTTATGACACAATGATGATGCAGTAATTACTAAAATAGTGAAAAATTAAAATAATTGATATTATAAATACCCAAATAATTATAATATGAAACATTTAATGAATTAAAATAATTTTATAGGATAATAAGATATATTAGGATTGATTTAATTGACTTTGTTCGAAGTAATCAATCTTTTATGAGTTTCACAAAAATCAACTATTGAATAGTGTCAAAATTGACATAAAAGAGTTCTTAAAACAAATATTATATTATTAATTGATATTAAATTCCTAAAAATCTAAGGTTCGGCCAAGAGACTTATATCATGATAGTTTAATCATTAATGGACCACTTGTTAGTCTCTTGGATGTATATAGTAAGTTTATTAACCATATTATATAAAAATACAAAGAGACATTGTAAAAGTGAAACTAATTAACTTAGAGTTAATACTTAAAGATAAGGTTAATATAAGTACCCAAACCTGTCTAAATTCTATTGTATGAGTTGTTTTAGACCCATCCCCACCTTAAACTTTGAATAGTCAACTTTGGAGCCATTGGAAACTGAATATGAATTTATTATAAATTAATATTTCTAGCTTTTCCAAAGGTGCCCCTCACCCCTCTTATAAAAGGGCACTCCTCCTTCTCATTTCTTCACACCTTAAAAGCCTTTTGGTTCGGCCAAACTCTACCCAAATACTCTCCCAACTTCCCTCAATACAACCTAGGGGCATTAGTTTGATCAGAAAGCCAACCTAAGGAGCCCTTTTGATCAAATCAAAAGGAAGAACCCGAAGAAGAGGTAATGATTTCACCACCCTTTTTCCAAGTTCATTTCTTCTTCCACTTCTTATTCCTTTGTTGTTACCATTCTAAAATAATAACTCCAGTATCATTTATAAACTATGATGTTATTATAAATATGGTACAACCATATTCAGTATTCTATCCACCCTTTGAATAATATGTCACCATAAGTGCGTACGTACGGCTTACCGTCTCCACGTCGTGGTGTAATTGTTATTCAATATATTATTATTTGGATGGGTATAATAATGATATGTAACTCATGTAAATAATAAATATAACATGTTAATGATTCTGTATATATTATATAACAACCATTTATATATTATTTTAATAACAAAAGAATGATATTGTCGCTCGTGCGTACGTACGGACTACCGTCTCCACGAACGCGATAAGATTCATTCTCCATCGTATCCATTCAAGTATAATTATCATTTTCTGATTTAAAAATGATGTTTAAGGACTTGATATCATTCTGGATATGAATAATATACAAACTATCCATTACAAACATGTCTTACGTAACAAAACATATAAAAGAAAATGAGTATGTTAACACCCGAAACGACGATAATTCTAAGATATTATTAACAAAGCAATGTTAAAAGATCATATATGATATCATATTAATGTATATGATTATTGAATTATTTAATAACAATTATTTCACCATTATACAGAAGGTTAACCTACCCCATCCAAGTAAAAGTGCAAGGTAAGGGTTATTTCACAATCTCTTCATTATCTGAGGTTGTTTATATGTAATAATCTACTGGGATCTCTTTATCATCCACATCCATGTTTCTTCAAAATGTATTTCAAAACATTTTTATTATTTACAAGAATATGGGTTAAAGTCATTTATACCCTTGTTTTACTTTTTATAAGAGGAATCTTTCCGTCTTTTTCAAAACAAGGTCCTTTTAACCTTTTCGACAGAATTAAGGTAAGAATGTTTTTTTTACTTATACGGCGAGTGCGGTTATTTTCTGCCGTTATAAAATCTTCAAAGTTTTCCTTACAATCTTACAAGGATATTTTCAAAGTAAATGTTTTATTTTATAATTATGTGACTTTTAAATGATTTCAAAATGAATAATTTAAGAATTTCAGAAAGGTACTCTTTATCAAAATCAGAATTTTAAATGTTTTAAAGATTTATCTTTATAAATCTTTTTAATTAATGTCTTCAAAATGGTTTTTAAGGATTTATTTATATGGACATGAATGTTTTTAAAAATGTTAATTCCTTTCAAAAGTTTCAAAGTGGTATGGGACACTTTGATTCAAAAATCTCTTTTTAATTACTTCCTTTATAAATGTGTGACTTTTAAATGATTTCAAAAAAGGAGATATTTCTCTCAAAGTGTTTTGATTTCTTCTATGTCAACATCCTTTGATGGATTTTACGCTTATTTGAAGTTGATTTATTATGATACAAAACTTCCATATTGTATTGAATGTTTTGTGATGTGTTTGACTGTGGATGTGCTATTTTTATACCATTCATGGTTTATGGTGAAATTATTGACATTTCATATGCTAGTTTTAATACGAATGTTTATGTTATGTTTAAACATTTTCATATGGGAATGCATTGGACTTAATATGTGACGGGTGGAGCCCGCTATAGCTCCTCGATGCATCGGTAGGTCTCATGAGGCAAACTAGTGTCTTGGCACAAGGCCTTGACAAAATCTTATTTGTAGTCTTGGCACGAGGCCTTGGCTATGTGGTTATGATAGTCTGGCATTATGCATTCTATCATTATGAAAGTGGATAGTGATTTTTCATGTGATTATTCGATTAGTAGAATATCCATGTGAATGAGTAAATGGCATTATTTCATTTTATTTATGCCATACAAAGTTGAAAGTTCAAGTTTGAAAGGCTTTTGTTTTAGTTATACATTTCCTTAAATGTTTATTCTTATTTATGAAAGTTTCCACTATATTGTTATCCTTACTGGGCATTTGAGCTCACCCCTTTTCTATGTTTTATTTTTCCCAGGAAGTGAAGAAGTAAATTATGAATGACCTGCAGGGATATTATGTGGAGATATGAGTGTGAATTATGGAGACATTATGTTGTTGTAGTAGTTTTTCATTTTATGATGTAATGTAAAACTTATGAATATATCTAGTGTTTCCAAGGCTACTAAACCAATCGGTCTTCCGAGATTTGATCTTTCTTGTGATCATGCCAATGTTATGTAATAATGCACCGACTCTGGGTAACTAGGATCGGGGCGTTACAGTTGGTATCAGAGGAAGTTTAGTACAAACCTTGGAAACTAGATTTAGATAAACTCTGATTAGAGCACGTAGACCTAAGATGAACTTTGAGGATTAGTATAGAAGAACTTCCTAGAATTTTGGTATTGTAGAGATTTTGTGAGTTTTCCGAGCAATACATCCCTGTCTGGATATGAGCAGGTAGAGGCGGCTCTGGCACAGATGTACCTAGGGGTAAAACCCGAAAACACCGCTTTGAGCTAGACTCGAACGGGAACTGGTGCACAACAACGGGCCTTGCTGCACTCTTGGTTACGACACTCCCGGGGGATATGCTTAGGATAATTCTCATTTTCTTTACAAACCATTATGAAGGGTTTATAAGTATATACATCCTCAAATGAGACATTTTTATGATTATGGATTATATCCATAAATAGTTCAATTTATGTTAAGTGTTTTATAAATATGGGATTATGTATTTTGATTCATAAACCGATCTAGTGTATTCCATTGTTTAGAAATGGCGCCCAGTAGAAGGAATGAGAACTCCAGAAATGCACATGATCCAAAGAGAAGGAAGGATCATATCTTTCATGGTCTTAAGCTAGAATTTATAAGAGAAATAGTCTCCCATGTATTATCATCATATGAAGAAATAATATCATGTGTTGATAAGATAAGTAAAGAGTTTACTGAGTCCTATGGATTTGAAGGGAAGCAAGAGAAGAAAAGGATAGAAGAGAGAAAGATGGATAAAGGGAAGAGGGAAAATAAGAATTTTCCCATATGTGGTAACTGTGGAAAGAAACACCCTGGAACTTGCCTGAAAGGAATGGGAGTTTGTTATAAGTGTGGAGGAAAAGGGCACAAAGTACGTGACTGCAAGGGTAAGAAAATGGTTTCAAATGTACAATGCTTCATTTGCAAGGAGTTTGGACACTACGCGAACCTATGTTCCAGTCATCAGACTATGCCGCAAATGATGCTATTGGATAATAATCAAGTTATGATACTACCATAGATGAAGAGGAATGATTAGAGTTCTTATGTTGATTATGTCAATTGAGTGTTGTATCAATAATGTACTTGTTATAATAATTATGGAGTATATAAGGATTGTACTGTAGTACTATTTCATTAAGGACTTGAGATTGTGTGGAACAAAGAAAAGTGACTCAATAGCAGGATAAATTTTTGGAAAATATATGGTTGAGAGAAAGATAAACCATAATATGGTTCTGATACCGAGTTAGTGATTTTAGAATAATACATGATTGATTTGGATAAATTATATTGGATATTCTTGACTACCTTGAAACTGATTAATGATTTGTATATTCCATCATTTTTCTTAGGGTTTAAAACATTTTTGGATTGATGAAGTATATCCAGTATTCTATATGGAATAGGGGAGCATGAATGTAATCAATAAGGAATATGGTAATTCAGGATGTTTCGGTGTATTAAAAGAATACAAGATGAAGGTATTCATATGCTATTACGGGGTAAAAAGGATCTATATTATGTTTACCTTCCTTATAAATGTTGGACTGTGAGTTTGGAAAGAAGTATTTTGGAAAGTTCTAGTTTGTATTATTTTGTATTACCATAAAAGGACAACCCGGAGGTCGGGCGGCAACCCGTCGCGTCCGGCAAGGCTGCGAGACTTGAACCCGCAACCGAAGGGCGACAAGGGTGTATCACCTACCACTATCCCACGAGATGTCCTGGATTAAATAATGTAGTTTTTTTAAAAAGATCTGGTAGATGAATTATAAATTCATTTATTTTGGAACCCTGTACGAATAGTATAAATAGAAAAAAAAAATTACGTTCTATTATCTTTTAGAGTGAAAGATGAGTTTGTGGTAGAAATTTATTAATGGATAAAACTATAATTATAAAGTAAGTATATCTCTTTATTATCTTATCCAATCTCATAAATAAATTCCTCAACATTAATAAAAGGAACTTAGAACAAAAATGTTGTCCTAGATGGTACCTTAAATCATCACTAATTTATGGCTTTGGGATTGTTGGCCTTTTCATAGCCATGTTCTCTACCACTCTCCATCAGATAATTGATGGTTAGATTTCTCTTCCATATCCATATTTTCCTACATGGAACCCTATTATGTGTTATTTTCGGTAATCTTCATACTTTCAACTCTTTATTTTAAATAGAGGCCTCATTAATTCATTTTTCGATGTGGGATTTCAACTAAGAAATTTTGTAACGTCAAAAATGTGTTATCCCAATACCCTATATTTTGTTGAACCAATGGTACTTCAAATCATCATAGATTGATGAGTTTAAGGACCTCAATTTTATACTTGTTTGTGATTTATGACCTCAATCACTACCTACAAATATTTACGTTTTTTCTCCAATTATATGTCTCTAATTGCCACCAATGTTCTCCTAATCGAGATCATAATTTGGTGGTGACCCTTTGATTTCTCTTTTCCTAATATTAAGACTAAATTTTAGTAACCCAATTTCCGATGTGGGTTTTCCCACAAATATATTTTCTATTTTCAACCTTTTATTTTCGAAGAACAATTTCAAATTGCGAGGACGCAATTTATTGAAGGAGGGGAGAATGTAACACCCTGCGATTTCATAGTGTGTTATTTCTTTAAAATAATTCAATAACTTGCACTACACGCAACACAGAGTTCAAGCGCACCATGAATTACCAAACAAGCCGTTCAAAAGAGGTTATGAGTAGTATTAACTAAATTTTAAACTTTATATAATCCTTAAAATTTTAGAATCCATATTATGAGTTTCTTAGACATAATGTAAGAACAAATTCATTTTCAGTATTATTGTTTTACCAACTTTTAATAGTGAACCCTTTTTAAATAAAATATTTTAAACTTTTGACTAAATGGGGACATCAAAAAAATTTAAAATAAAACATCTCAAGCTTCCACGGTACGCTTTCCTTTGAATAAAACAGTAGCGTGTGTTGTACGCAACTTCGAGTTTTAACACACACCACAACCGATCAAACTAGTCATTATGAATAGTAATACCTAATTATTGAAATTATATATATTTTATATTTCAAAATGGACTTCATTTTTGGATTCGGAATATCAAATTTAGCCTAAGGTGAAATTTTGGTACTTTTCGGATAACTTTCATATTTTGATGAATAGTGAAAATTACTAAATTTTAATTAAAAACAACTTTTTTAATCAAAATAATTAATAGTGATAAATTATGAGTTTTAGTAGTTTTAAAGTATATTTATAATATATTTTTACCATTTAATTTAATGTTGGTCATTGGACATAATTTTACAATTAAACCGAACATAAACAAGTGTCAATCTTTTGATAGTTATTATCTCTTAAAAACACGCTTTTTGTTTTGACAGCGGGAATTAATTTTAAATTAATTTCTGCCACTTCTGTGTTTTGAATTTAGGAAAATGGATTCCATATTTGGAATCAGGATGTTCAAATTGTGTAAATAGGTAACTTTTATTTTTAGACATTTTGAATAATTACTGCAGTAAATATTTTATTTACCATGGTTAAGGGTAAATCTGGTAAATAAGGGTTAAAAAATAATATTATAATAATAATAAATTACCCTAAAACGTGTCTTAACCCTATTGGTTGATACATGGTCGACCATGGGTATCTTTGGGTCTATTTTTGGACCCCATGGATCCACTTGTAAGTGATAATGACACTTTATTTTAATTAAGTTAAAATGAATACAAAAATGACACAAGCATATATCTTTTAGAAAAATAATTTTTACATAGGGTTATATATGTTGGATTTTCGACTATAAATATTCATTAGAAAGATAAAACGATTTCCTACATAATGATATTTTATTTATAATTTTTAGACATTAAATAATTTATTTTATTTATGACACAATGATGATGCAGTAATTACTAAAATAGTGAAAAATTAAAATAATTGATATTATAAATACCCAAATAATTATAATATGAAACATTTAATGAATTAAAATAATTTTATAGGATAATAAGATATATTAGGATTGATTTAATTGACTTTGTTTGAAGTAATCAATCTGTTATGAGTTTCACAAAAATCAACTATTGAATAGTGTCAAAATTGACATAAAAGAGTTCTTAAAACAAATATTATATTATTAATTGATATTAAATTCCTAAAAATCTAAGGTTCGGCCAAGAGACTTATATCATGATAGTTTAATCATTAATGGACCACTTGGTAGTCTCTTGGATGTATATAGTAAGTTTATTAACTATATTATATAAAAATACAAAGAGACATTATAAAAGTGAAACTAATTAACTTAGAGTTAATACTTAAAGATAAGGTTAATATAAGTACCCAAACCTGTCTAAATTCTATTGGATGAGTTGTTTTCGACCCATCCCCACCTTAAACTTTGAATAGTCAACTTTGGAGCCATTGGAAACCGAATATGAATTTATTATAAATTAATATTTCTAGCTTTTCCAAAGGTGCCCCTCACCCCTCTTATAAAAGGGCACTCCTCCTTCTCATTTCTTCACACCTTAAAAGCCTTTTGGTTCGGCCAACATCTACCCAAATACTCTCCCAACTTCCATCAATACAACTTAGGGGCCTTATTTTGATCAGAAAGCCAACCTAAGGAGCCCTTTTGATCAAATCAAAAGGAAGAACCCGAAGAAGAGGTAATGATTTCACCACCCTTTTTCCAAGTTCATTTCTTCTTCCACTTCTTCTTCCTTTGTTGTTACCATTATAAAATAATAACTCCAGTATCATTTATATACTGTGATGTTATTATAAATATGGTACAACCATATTCAGTATTCTATCCACCCTTTGAATAATATGTCACCATAAGTGCGTACGTACGGCTTACCGTCTCCACGTCGTGGTGTAATTGTTATTCAATATATTATTATTTGGATGGGTATAATAATGATATGTAACTCATGTAAATAATAAATATAACATGTTAATGATTCTTTATATATGATATAACAACCATTTATATATTATTTTAATAACAAAAGAATGATATTGTCGCTCGTGCGTACGTACGGACTACCGTCTCCACGAACGCGATAAGATTCATTCTCCATCGTATCCATTCAAGTATAATTATCATTTTCTGATTTAAAAATGATGTTTAAGGACTTGATATCATTCTGTATATGAATAATATACAACCTATCCATTACAAACATGTCTTACGTAACAAAACATATAAAAGAAAATGAGTATGTTAACACCCGAAACGACGATAATTCTAAGATATTATTAACAAAGCAATGTTAAAAGATCATATATGATATCATATTAATGTATATGATTATTGAATTATTTAATAACAATTATTTCACCATTATACAGGAGGTTAACCTACCCCATCCAAGTAAAAGTTCAAGGTAAGGGTTATTTCACAATCTCTTCATTATCTGAGGTTGTTTATATGTAATAATCTACTGGGATCTCTTTATCATCCACATCCATGTTTCTTCAAAATGTATTTCAAAACATTTTTATTATTTACAAGAATATGGGTTAAAGTCATTTATACCCTTGTTTGACTTTTTATAAGAGGAATCTTTCCGTCGTTTTCAAAACAAGGTCCTTTTAACCTTTTCGACAGAATTAAGGTAAGAATGTTTTTTTTACTTATACGGCGAGTGCGGTTATTTTCTGCCGTTATAAAATCTTCAAAGTTTTCCTTACAAGCTTACAAGGATATTTTCAAAGTAAATGTTTTATTTTATAATTATGTGACTTTTAAATGATTTCAAAATGAATAATTTAAGAATTTCAAAAAGGTACTCTTTATCAAAATCATAATTTTAAATGTTTTAAAGATTTATCTTTATAAATATTTTTAATTAATGTCTTAAAAATGGTTTTTAAGGATTTATTTATATGGACATGAATGTTTTTAAAAATTTTAATTCCTTTCAAAAGTTTCAAAGTGGTATGGGACACTTTGATTCAAAAATCTCTTTTTAATTACTTCCTTTATAAATGTGTGACTTTTAAATGATTTCAAAAAAGGAGATATTTCTCTCAAAGTGTTTTGATTTCATCTATGTCAACATCCTTTGATGGATTTTACGCTTATTTGAAGTTGATTTATTATGATACAAAACTTCCATATTGTATTGAAGGTTTTGTGATATGTTTGACTGTGGATGTGTTATTTTTATACCATTCATAGATTATGGTGAAATTATTGACATTTCGTATGCTAGTTTTAATACGAATGTTTATGTTATGTTTAAAACTTTTCATATGGGAATGCATTGGACTTAATATGTGACGGGTGGAGCCCGCTATAGCTCCTCGATGCATTGGTAGGTCTCATGAGGCAAACTAGTGTCTTGGCACAAGGCCTTGACAAAATCTTATTTGTAGTCTTAGCACGAGGCCTTGGCTATGTGGTTATGATAGTCTGGCATTATGCATTCCATCATTATGAAAGCGGTTAGTGATTTTGCATGTGATTATTCGATTAGTAGAATATCCATGTGAATGAGTAAATGGCATTATTTCATTTTATTTATGCCATACAAAGTTGAAAGTTCAAGTTTGAAAGGATTTTGTTTTAGTTATACATTTCCTTAAATGTTTATTCTTATTTATGAAAGTTTCCACTATATTGTTATCCTTACTGGGCATTTGAGCTCACCCCTTTTCTATGTTTTATTTTTCCCAGGAAGTGAAGAAGTAAATTATGAATGACCTGCAGGGATATTATGTGGAGATATGAGTGTGAATTATGGAGACATTATGTTGTTGTAGTAGTTTTTCATTTTATGATGTAATGTAAAACTTATGAATATATCTAGTGTTTCCAAGGCTACTAAACCAATCGGTCTTCCGAGATTTGATCTTTCTTATGATCATGCCAGTGTTATGTAATAATGCACCGACTCTGGGTAACTAGGGTCGGGGCGTTACATACTATTCAATTTTTAACCAATTGAACACAGTAAATAATCATGTTATTACTAAATCTTATTACAATTTAATATAGATTATAAAACTAATTAACATGGAAACTAAAACTAGAAACTTTCTATCATAAAAAGAAAAAACTAAAATTGAATATTAATTTTTCATTTGTTTTATCATTTTTTAGGGCAGTGGAAGAAATTTATAGCTTTGATAAAAATTACCTTTGTGCAGTAGAATACAGGGCTAGATAGGAACACAATAAAAAAATATTTATTGAAATCATGAAGCAAATAGAATATGAACTAAAGGAAAAAATATCTGAGCTGACGATGAAGAGCGTAATGGGAAGTACATACCTGATAAGAGGCCCCAACATCGACTGATTGAATGTAAAATGGGTTTTTTCCCATTCCCCTCCCTACACCTCATATGTATAGTTGAAAGAGGGAATATACAAGTGAACATTAGTAGATTAAGGTGTGATAAATGGTAGATAATCAAGGGTGTGGATGTGGGGGCATTCGATGGTGATGAGCTGGGAGTGTCAGTGTAGGTGGAGATCGCCATTGTGTGAGTGATGAAGAACGGGAGGTAATAGAGGAAGAGGGAAGCATGGGGAGAAAGTGCATAAGGTGGAAGAAACCTATTTTCGTTTTTTTTTTACATTTTTTAAATGACTTATTAACCATCGGATGTTGAAAAAACATAACAAGCAAATCTAATATCTAATACACCTTCCGCTCATTTCAATCTAACTATATTAGTGATCATTATTCAAAATATTAAAATAAAACGTATGTATTAGGTGCAAATAAAATTTTCCTATGAAGAAACATCAAAATTATCATCCATAAACAAAAAAAACTATTTTATTTAAAGAAAATTTGATGTTGAAATGATAGTAGGAAACATTGCATTCCCCAAAGTCTAATTTTTATAAAGGAATGAGCAATAAGTTCATAATTGGAAATTTACACATGAAAAAATCATGGTGCACCAATTTATGGTCTAGTAAGATCTCTAACATCTAATAAGTACCACCAAGCCCAAGGAAATACAAGTAGCAGCAGATCACACAAATATTATTTGTAGAAACATAATTGGTTTAAATGGATACAAAAGCGAAACTTCAAAGAAAGGGGTAGAGTTGTGCACAAGATTTCTCAAATAAATAATTACATGAGAAAAAAAATTAAATCCACTGAGTATAAGAATGAGGTTGGAAGATAAAAATAAAATAAATACAGAAAATATAGGTAGAGAAAATTTAGAAAAAAAATACCATGAAGGAATGTGATTAGCATATGTGAACAGGACAAAGAATTAATTCCCATAGAGATCAGTAAGTTCATCTTCTCATACTACAGATCAAAGTGCAATGTAAAAGTTAATATTATCAATAATTCAACTCTTGTGTAAATTAAAAAAATATATTGATAGAATAAAAAAATGTAAAACAAATTAATTATTATATATTTTTCAATAACCAATGCTATTATAATGGATAAAAACATGAAAGTTTAAAGAAAATTTAAATTCAAAAATCTTACTAGAGATGCAAGATCATAGATTTATACCGCGGAATAGAGAGTATGTTGTTGAGGAAGATGTATGACAATCGCCATTAAACCCACAATACATGAGACACAGCCATATATAACCTTTTTTCTCCAATATCTCCTTCAACATGAAGTGTGCAAGAGTAGCACGACTCAAATCAAGGACTACATCACTCAAAAGGGAAATTATGATATTGTATGATAAATAATACAATTTACCAGAGATCATGGAGCTTCAAATGGTAGGCATAACCAAATCGACTCCATAATGATGCCTTTTGATCCTCAACAGGTTGCTCAGTTTCTATGAATTTGCTTCCCCCAAATGGTAAATGCGGTTCCAGCATCCCTGAGGTCCCCTATCTATCAAGTGTCATGAAGAGGTAAGCTTTTCCTTGCAGAAGATAAAATATTTCACAGACGCCGCCGATGCCGAGGCCAACACCTGTGGAGAACCTCTAAAAAAATGAATCATCAGTTTCATCACTGTAGCAACCCTACACGCCTCCCAATCAAGCAAGAGACACAACGAAAAACCACATAGGAAATATAGAGGCCAAAATAAGGCTATTACCGCATGATAACGAATAACAAAAGAAACCCTAAAATAAATTAACCAAGAAAGCCCCATGGAAACAGAAGCGCGAAAAGGAATGGGTTTTTTTAAGGAACAGGGTTAAATGACTCATTATCAAATAAAACATATTTCAAATAGAGTGTTATGTTCTTAATATTTATCAAAATATTTTTTTTAATATCAATATAATTTTTTTTAGTAAATTGTTAAATGATAGTGATAAAAAATATTCTTAAATGATTTGTTCGTAGTGAATAATTATTAGTAATGGATTTATATGTTGAAAAAAACTATTGGTAATAATAATTAATTATAATAGATTCATTTGTTGGTTAAAAAACAGTCGGTATTAATATGATAAATCAACAGATTTAATTGTTAGTAAAGCATATGTTGGTATTAAACAATTAATAACAACATATATATGTGTTGGTAAAAATAAATGTTGGTACTTGAATTTAATACCAATAAAACTTAATATATGTTGGAATTACTCATTAATACCAACAGATATACTATCTGATACTAGTTTTATGTTGGTATAAGTAAAATATTTTGTAGTGATGTCTGGGGTAAAAATTATTCTATGAACAAAATAGTGGCTTTAGATTTATGATCTGAAACCCCATTTCATAGTTATTAAAAATTTTCAGAAAAACTATATGTAGTTGATATGAATATATTTAATATTTTTAAAATATTTATTCTAGGATCATCGGGCCTTGGAAAATATTGTTTCCTTAGTGCCTAGATCCAAAAATATTACTATATATATTGAAAATATTTAAATGTAAAAAATAGAGATCTTACAAGTTTGATTTTATATAGATCCTTACTAGACTGAGGTTTAGGCTGAACTGAGACATGAAATTAGTCCCCTGATATTCTTAAAGGGTGTATGAAATCAAGAGCAATGATCATGCTATAAAATTTTATTATACCCCTCATTTTCATAAAATAATTTAGTTTAGTTATATAATTTTAGTGATACTTGATGATTGATATCACAATTGGTGTTATCGAAGTTGAGATAGATATATAAAGGTGTTATGTACCTATTTTTTACTTGAAAAGTGATTATACTAGTATCCATTTAAGGAAACATCATGTGTGAGTAAGACCAAAGCTACACTTAGGGAACTTGATATTAAACTGATTAGAATAACACTTGTGTGTAAAAGGGCTTTAACATAATTTTTTATTGGTTTCTAATGTAGGTAAGATCATGATGTGATTGTAGGTGATGTAGTAAATATTTTATTCATGTAGGTTAATATAACGGCACAAGATTCTCATATATGGATATTAAATCCTTTTTATGGATATTCAAGTCATTACACAAACACGCACCTGAGGACCAAAATAGTTTAGTGTCTTTGGAGACTAGGTACACAATCTTCTAACTTACTAAAATATCTTCAACATATCCCATAAATATCTTCCCCTGTAGTACTCTTCATAAACATACCCTATATAAAACCTTTCTTCATAACCTAGGGAAAGAAAACATAATAAAGGGTGATCTTAGATGCTCAATAAGGGTAAGAAAGTGATATATCAATGATCACATAAGTATGACACGATCATAAGGTTATAATAACATGAGATTAACATTTGAAAACCAAACCCTTCAAAACAATCATAATCTTGAGGCATGGAATAAAACATGGCAGTTCATAAGACATAAATTGTAAAGTAATCAATGAACATGAGCCATTAGATCATAATATCAACAAAATACATGGGGTTTTTGCATACACGTAATCATATAAAATCATTTCTTTAGTATTCAAAGCTCATTACCAAAACATATTAGGGAACTTCATGGGTGGATACACCTCCTTAGAAGAACACACCACTATCCCAAGTGGCATACCTTTCCTCATAGTATAATGTATTAACTCCCCAAACCATCATAGTAGTCAAGTTCACTCCCAAGACTAACTTAGTGGATAAAGACCCTTTGAAAACCAGGTTCACTCCTCATTACAGTATTTTCTATCTCATGAGATATAAATCTTTACCCAATTAATTGAAATGATATATAGGTCCCACCCATCTTGGTTACATTGTAACCATAATATTTGGTTATAAAAAAACCATTATCACATAATGAAAATCATACATATTTTTTCCATAAGATCATAAAACATTCATCATATTAGAACCCATGAAATGAAATGGGTTTGATAAAAATTTCATCATATCATATCTAATGAAAAAAATATTGGTTTCATAATCATCATGTCATCATATTCATAAACCATTCAAATAAATAATAATAATGGTATCATTTGATCATATCCTAGTAAGGTATAGGTAACATCAATAAATTTCATCTTAGACGGAAAATAATTATGAAATATTGTTTAAAACATCTCGTGAGGAAAATATCCATTCCACATTAAAAAAAATTAAAACATAAAACATTTTAAAAATAATTTTATTTAAAAATAACTGTGAATTATTATAAATGAATATTAAAATAAATTATTGTTCATGACATTGGGCAATTTATTTTATGTCGTACACGTTAAAATGAATATTACTTTCACAATTTCAGTAAAATCCAAACAAACGTAGTTTGGGAAACAACTTAAAGATTCTTTTAAAAAAATTAAAAAGGTAAAAAATGGTTAAAATGTATTTTATAAACCATAGGATAATATTAAAACAAATTTTGATAACATTTTTATAAGACATGGTTTTGGAAGAAAATGGATTTCCAACCGAAGAGAGAAATAAAGTCGAGTTTTCTTAAAACATTTTCTCAATTATTTTAAATACAAAAGAGTGTAAAATGGTACTATTATTTTAAAATATCAGGAATAAACATAGTAGAATAAAATTAAATGAAAATTATAATATATTTAAAATAAGTGTATTCATGATATAACATTTCAAAGTGACAGTATATACACTTCATAAAATAAGATAGATTCATAATTATAACATATTTCTCAAAGAAGGAAAATTGAGACAAAAATACCTTACCACTTTGGTAACTTTGAAAACATAAACCCCATGAATGAGGGATTATAAAATAGATATGTAAATCACCATAATTTTTTGGATAATAATCATAAAATAAATTAATGTTTAGTATATACACCACATAAAATAAACACATTGTTAATATCGTATGTGTCTCATAGAAAAATAAATGTGAGATGAAAATCTCATACCTTAAGTCTAAAAATATTTTATACACATTAAAACCTAATTTATAATTAATATAATTTTATTATTAATATAATAAAATATATATATATATATATATATATAATACCATATATGATTTACTTATGACCTTTTATTACTTGTTTTTGAACAATTTCTTGTTAAAATCACATTTTGTGTAATAACTGCTTTGTTTTTACATATGTTTCGATTTGTAATTATAGATCCTTTTAATTTGATCATGGATCCATAATATACAGAATAAAAACATGAAATAATTATAATATTCATACATAAATTATACTTTTATAACCAATCATGAAATATGTCTTTGATAAATGAAGTACATTACGATCATGGATATGGTAGGTTGTACGTACACTTGAGTAACGATTCCATTTTCTCAATGATCATTATAGAAAGGTTTAAAGTAATATATTACATTTAAAAATGATTTTAATAACATAAATACCATATTATTTCTTTAAATATACTTATATATATCACCCATGTGGTGTGGTGATGGAAAGAGAGCTACATCGCTTCGTGAAGGCGGTAGTCCACACATACATGAACGATGTTATCATCTTTCATTGTGGGAGAAGGTAATAAATAAAATGATATTTTATCCTTTAAAATTTTTAAATATTTATTTAATATAATATTTATGTCATTTTTATCACATATATTCATTAAAATCATCCTTAATACCTTCTACGTAAAGCATGAACGAATCATATCGCTTTGCGAGGCGGTAGTCTGTCGTACACATGAGTGACGTTATCGTATTCCCATAAAATAGAGAGTATGAAAGTGTGTGTAAAATAATAATTCCATAATTGTTATAAAATCATAAATATCATTTATAAACAATAAATTCATAATTATTCTCATCCTTGAGTGGTGGTAATGGAGAAACAAATGACATCAGTTCATGAGGTGGTAGTATGTCGTACACATGAATGATGATTTCATAGCCCATTTGATGGAAGTGAAGATAGTTTTAGGTCATGAAATTAAAAATATAAAGATATAATTATATGTAATATTTTGAGGTTATTATATCATTATGTTATAATAATAATTTGAGTAGGTGGGGGAAGAAATAAAATAAAAAATTTCATTGATGAACATTTCCTCTTCTTCGGGTATCCTCGTTAGGTTTTCACAAAAATAATTCTAGGTTTCAATTTATATCAAAAATAAGTATTATAGGATAAGATTAATAAATTTTATAAGTGATTTGGGTAGTATTTTTCTGAACCAAATGGGTTTTAAGGTGTGAATAGGAGAGGATAAGGGGAGTTGAGTGACACACCTATAATTTTTTGAAAAGAAAGAATTTCACCCTTGTTTTTTTCATGTAAAAAGATTCCTATAATGAACCATTATAGATAATATAAAGTATTAGGTAAAAATATTTCCTTAAAATAGTCATTGTACAAGTTTTGGGTTATTTTTAATTCTAATATTTTTAGTTTAATCCTAGTAAACCCATTTTTACCTTAATTGTGGTAAATAATTTTTACTATTTTTACTATTAATTTTAGTAAAAAATTATGTTGAACTTATTAGATAATATAAATTATTATAATTTAAAATATAGAATACATTTTTTAAAATTCCATTCATATAATTGGTAAATTTTAATTTTAAAAAAAAATAGATGTGAGGAGAAAGCGGGTTTTTAAAGAGAAAATGTTCAAATGTTTGAAATGTTTTTATATCAAATTTCAATATAAAATTGAATAAAATAAAATAAATTGGATTAATATATGTATAATTTAACAAATTTTATGTTAAAACTAAATTTAATTATAATTTAACTTTATAAATAACTTAAACAAAAAGATAACTTTCAATTAAAATTTAGTATTTTTTTAATCTTCATTAAAAAATTAATCTTTTCAGAAAATTATCAAAAACTCATCCTAAGATAATTTTGAAATTATGATTTCAAAAATTAATTCTATTATATCAAATTAATTTTCTACAATTTTTAAAAAATATATTTAAAACTAAACCCACATATGTGATAAAAAGGTAGGTTTTTGAGAAGTGTATTTTTCAAGAACAATATGATTTTATATTAAATATATGTCTAATAACAATCATTATATGAATATAAATTAAAATTTATTGATATATAATCTATAAATTTCTTTTAAAACATTTCTAATTAGTAATTATTTTAATTAATTAAAACAAATAACATTATGAACTTTAAAACATTTTTCAAAAAAAACCTTTTTTAAACCCAAAAATAAACTTATACTAAAATCCAATATAAAGTTAAATAAAAAGTAATTAAGTGGGTTAAATATAAGTAAATAATAGTTATCTTACTTTAAAACATATTTGTGAATTTAAATTACTTAATTTAATAAAAATAAAAGATAGTTTTACAAAAAACGGTATTTTTCATTATTCACTAAAAACTAATATTTTCTGAAAAGTAACAAAATTTTACCATAAGTAAATTTTGATATGATGATTTAAAAAATTAAGTTAATTTTACCAAAAAAATTATAAAATCTATATAAATTAATTATAATATTTTTTTATAAAATAAATAAAAAAACATTTATTAAGAAATCATATTTTTGAAGAATATAATTACTTTA
This sequence comes from Viscum album, assembly GCA_963277665.1. Classification (NCBI taxonomy): domain Eukaryota; kingdom Viridiplantae; phylum Streptophyta; class Magnoliopsida; order Santalales; family Viscaceae; genus Viscum; species Viscum album. Next base: position 391,315,976 of record OY728147.1, on the reverse strand, counting down.
CTAAAAAATGATGGGTTATTTACAAAGAATTTATAAATAAATTTAAATTTAGAATGAAATTTATTTGTATATTTCATAAATTATTTAATATTATACATAATTTTCTATTTAACAGTTATGTTATAATGATCGTGTTTAAAATAATATCATTGTATGGTTCGCTAAAGCTCAGTATTGTGAGTAATGCAAGCTAAACTCAGTATTGTGTGTAACAAAAATGCTAGATAAAATATAAAATATTTTTAAATATTTTTAAAAAAGATATTTCACAAAATATTGGGTTGTTACATTTTACCCCCCTTAAAATAAATTTCACCCTCAAAATTTATCTCAGTTGTCAATGATTTAACATTTTAAAATTCCTTCATAAAAACTCACACCATACAAATGAATAATAAAACTTTACTTAAAAGGTATGGTTGGAAAAATAATGTTACTTAAATTAACTCATAACTAGGTTTCCACATAGAAAAACATAAGTGTGAATTAATTATTTAGACATGGATGAAAAACATAAATAATTATAGAGAGTGATAAGGATTATTGATCACAAGAAAGTGGGGGATCTAGAGAATATTAACAACTAAAAAATGATAAACCAAAGAGGCCTGAAAATGGTCATTAATATCATCAAAAATTATGATAATAGGATAATATTTTATTTTAATATCCTTTTTCTAAATTCGGTGAATTTTCATGAGAAGATATACTTATTTTAATTCAATTTCATAAGCACAATCTCACCCTTTTGTTATGGCTTGATCAATTTACACTTCATCTCTTACTCCAAGAAATTAAGGTGAATTTTTAATGCTTTAAGAGAAATGGATCATAATATTCATAAATAATGATAATTCATTCCTTTTATTTATATTTGAAACAAAAAAATGGTTAGCATAGGTTATGCAATAAGAATAAATCTTCATATGGTGAAATAATACATTAATCTCTAAAACCAAAAATCCAAAATTCAACATAAAGCATTTCATAAATAATTAAAAATTTATAAATAAAGTCACTAAATTTCTCAAAATTGGCTTAACATTAATCCCCAAAACAACATGAAGTGGCTCTCAATTGTCACTTACCAAACATATGAATATCTTCATCTTATATTCTTGAAACATGGTAATAACCTAAATTACCAAAGAAAATTATTGAAAATATACATGTTTCCTCATTCCTTGAATAAAGGCAAAGATTATTTAATATATTATATAAAATCAAAAAAAAAATTAAACCCCATCAATGATAATATGAACCTCTTTTCCACAAATCATTAATCAGTTCTAAGGTCATCAATACTATTAGATTAACTTTATTCATATCAATCATATCTTAATACCTACATCATTATCGGTAACATATTAAGGGTTATATTTCCCTTAATCATGTTATTTCCATGAATATCACATTGCCATTAAATCACTTTTCTAGGTCATCATCACCATTCAACATATTCTTTCAAATCCTTAACAAAAAACATGTACTGTACAATCCTTATATATTTCATAATTATTGTATTAAAATGAATAAATACTTAAATCATATCACTTAATTCTCAAATCATTAACTAGACTTTATATTCTTATTCCTTAATACCTCTTTCCTTTTATATGTCATTCATATTCTCTTCATATATAACAAAAAAACCATTACCAGTACAACCCTTTTGATTATCTTCATAGACTTTCCCCTTAAAAAAGTGATTTTCATAATGATTATAATTTAAACATTTTAAGCATTCATCCAATGATAATACGTTAGGGAGAAAAATATTCTCATCCATTGTGTTATTTTAACTTTTCAATTTCTCTCAGAAATTGCTTACTCTATGTCCTTCTCCACACATAAAAATTATTCTCATTTCTTTGTGACACTCCATGGGATTCTTCTTCCCACATTCTCAACCTATAGAAAACTGGATTTTCTTTCCTCCATGTTATATACTACTAGAACTCTCAGTCAAATATATCCTTATATTCTTTTGTGGGTTCTATATTTGGTTATAGTGTACATTATTAATAATGTTTCAAGATAACTGATTAGTCATAATCACAATATCCTTGACTCTAGTAATCATCCCATTTGGTTGATCATAGACACATTTTCCATCACATTAAATGTTTATTTAGTTACTTATGATTCCCTCCATTGATTAAAACCATAAATCATAGTGTGAGTAACAATATTAATAGTGGGAAACCACAAAATCATGAAAAATAACTTATAGTAAGTCTAAATAATGACATTATATTCTTTAATATATGACACCGTAGGTTTATCTTAGGTAATTAATAGTCATCTTATATTTAAATCCTTCATGATTTTTTGTAAAAAAAATTGAGTTTCCAAAGCATATCCCCCTAGAGTGTCAAACCAGGTGTGTAGCAAGGCCAATTGTTGAACACCAGGTGGTGATTGCTTCTAGCTCAATTCAACCTTTTAAGAGTTATTACCCCTAGGTGCCTCTATGATAGATCTACATCCACTTACAGTATCCAAACAGGGATTTAGTTTATTAGAAACCACTTACTCTATACTTTACAAAAATTACAGGACATTTTCCTATAATTTGACTCAACTTTATATGTATCCTTAGATACATCCATGTACGTATCCTTATAAATATACCTAGAGATTTCACTAAAGTTTTCTCATCCTATTTTCCAAAGTTTAACTAAACCGTTCCTCTGAAACCAACTATTTTGTCCTAGGCTTCTAATACATGGATATTACATCATTTTTATGGATATTCAATACATTACAAAAAAACACACTTGTGGACCAAAATAGCTTAGTATCTTTGGAGAATAGGTACACAATCATATAACTTAGTTAAAGATAATCACTATATCCCATAAAGATCTTCTACTTTACTACTCTTCATAAATATAGCCTACTTAAAACCTTTCTTCATAACCTGGGGAAAGAAAACATAATAAAAGGTGAGATTATATGTTCAGTAAGGGTAAGAAAGTGAGATATCAATTATCACATAAGTATGACATGAGAATAAGTGTATGAGGACATGATCTTAACATTTTAAAACTATACCCTACAAAACAAAGATCATAATATTGAGGCATAGGATAAAACATGGAATTTCATAAGACATGAATCATAAAGGAATCAAAAAACATGATCCATGAGAGTATAACATCGACCTTAGACATGGGGTTTTGGAATACACATATGCATAGAAAATAATTTCCTTAATAGTCAAGGATCATTTCCAAAAACATATCAGGGCACTCAATGGGTGGATACACCTCTTGGGTGGGACGCACCACCATTCTTAGTGGAATCCCATTCCTCATAGTGGAATTGCTTCATTACCCAAACCATTATAGTAGTCAAGGTTAACTCCCAATACTATCATAGTGGACAAATTCCCTTACTGAACCTAATTCACTTTTCATTTCAATCTTGTATATCTCATAAGATATAAATATTTACTCAATTCATTGGAAGGAGTTATAAGACCTATCTATCTTGGTTATAATGTAACCTATATCCTTAATTATAACATAATTAGCATCATATAATTAAAATCATACATATTTGTGCCACAATATCATAAAACATTCATCATATCATAACCCATGAAATGAAATGGGTTTCATAAACATTTCATTATATCATAACCTGTGGAAAAAAGATAGGTTTAATAGTCATAATTTCATCATAAACATAAAACATTCAATGAAAGAATAATAATTATATCCTTTGATCATATCCTAGTAAGTAATAGATAACATAAATAGATGTCATCTTATATGTAAAATAATTTTGAAAGATCGATTAAAATATTTCCAGAGGAAAATATCCTTTCCGCTTTGAAAAAAACTTTTTAAAACATAAAAAATTTAGAAAATGATTTTATTTGAAAATAACATTGTATTATTATAAATTAAGATTAAAATAAATTATTGTTCATGATTTTGGGTAATTCTATTCATGTTTTACATGTTAAAACAAATATTCCTTTCACATTTTCAGTAAAATCAAAATATGAATTATTTGGAAAATGACATGAAGATACCTTTAAAAAAATTGTTAAAATTTAAAACATGGGTAAAAATGTATTTTATAAATATTAATAAAATATTAAAACATTTTTTTTAAAATATTTTTATAAAACATGGTTTTGGGATAAAATAGATTTCCGACCGAAGAGAGAAATAAAGTCTAATTTTTATAAAACATTTTCTCAATTATTTTAAGTATCAAAGAGTGAAAAATGGTAATATTATGTGAAAATATCATGAATAAACATAGAATAATAAAATTCATAAAAATTATTGGGATTCATATTATAATATTTGAACATTGTAGAATTAATCATAAACAGTCCCGATAAATGATGATATTATAACATAAAACCCTTACAACTTTGGTAACTTTGAATCATAATACCCATGAAATAATAACATTAAATGAAACTTATAATATCCTGAAAATAAATATATTCATGATATAGCATATCAAAGGGGTATTATATATACTTCATAAAACAAGATAGGTGCATAACATAACATATGTCTCAAATAAGGTAAATTGAGACAAAAATCCCTTATCGCTTTGGTAACTTTGAAACTATAAACCCCATAAAAGAGGGATCCTCAAATTGATATGTAAATACCCATAATGTTAAGGATAATAATCATAAAATAAATTAATAGTAATTATATACACCGCTTAAAAGAAACACATGGTGAATATTTCATGTGTCTAAAAGAAAAATAAAAGTGAGATGAAAATTTTCATGAACCGGTCCAGACTGCCATCCAACCCGACACTCAACCTAACCCATGGAATAGCCCAAAGAGAATTATTGATCTCCATGGGTTGGAAAGTAGTTTTTGGGCATCAATTAATACATTTGGGAATATTTTATCCCAATATAATCAACTTATAACAATCCACTTAAATCATCCAATATATAATAACCAATGTTCATAATATGAGAGCTCAAAGAAAAACACCACAAGCATGAGTAAAATGTTTAAAATTTACAATCAAAAACCAAGGGATTGGAAAACTAGAAAAACAATCCACCATGAAACATGTGGTTAAACGCCCTCATGCCACCACCACCAACACCTATTCAAAAGGAACCGCTAGCACATAGAGCCACCATCACCACAACAGGAGGCTTTGCCTTTACTTGTCTCAAAAAAATCTATATACACCAGAGGGTGTATGTTGGGTGTGAGCTAAATTTCCTATTGGGATAACACCATATTATTTCATGTATATCTATTTTAACAAAAATAAATATGTTGGATTTTAAGAAAAATAAATTGGAAATAATTTTAATTAAAAACAGACTTTTATAAATAAAGGGAAAGGAGTATGTAAAGATAAGCAGGAATGGAAGACACAGTATAAGAACCATGGGAAATCCATAAGTAACTAGGATTAATGGGTTCCTAGGATCCTTGTACTCTTAGTGATCAATCTCCTTGATGAAAAGGTCTCTCTCGAGCCACCAATACCCATCACAAAAATTTTAGTTAGTGTTTTTGTGTAAATATTACTAGGGAGAATGGGTCTCAAGCCTTATGACCAGACTAGCATACTATACCTAGTATTCCCACCTAGATACCTGGATTCCCATGTGATTTTTCCATTTTATAAACTGTAAATATTCATTCTTTCACAAACCAAGCCTTCATATAACTAAATATATGATTCATAAGAGGTTTAGCCTTCTTTAAAACATACACACACACCAAAAATTACAAATAAATAATTTTTACACACACCAAAACAACTTTATAAATGATTTAGGAAGCAATAAAGAATATATAAAATTTCAAACAATATATAAGCATGGAAATTCCTACCTTTTCCTTGAAATATTCACAAATCAAAGTGGAAAACACCAACCGCACCAAGAGGAGACACCATAAAGGCAAGAGAAAACTAAAACCAACAGCATTAAATCCAAAAAATAGATATATTAAAACGCACATAATTCAAAACCCTTTCTATAGAAAAGGGGATTCAAAGAAATCGGGAGAAGAGACCAAGAAGAGGGAAGAAGAAAGGATAGGAGAAGCTTACTTGATTATTTATTGAAGATCCTAAGCCAAAATACCCAAAAATTAGAGCCTAGGGGAGTGGAGGGAGGGAGGGAGGAATGACTAGGGATTTAGGGTCGAATGGAGGGAGATATGGGTGTTATGGACTTAAATTTGAGGATTGGAAAAACTGTAAATTCCATATTTTTAAAGATCTGGCAAGCCACATGGTTTTCCAAACCGTGCGCCAATCGTATGGAACCTTTGTCCAAGAGGAAAATGGGTCTACAGGGTTTCCTAGTAGGGGGTGCATGCCTATTTTTTAGGTCATGAAGCCTAGAAAGTGACATTGTCTTGGTTTCACAGTTATCCTGAGAGGGTTACACCCCCGTGCACCAGTTTGTGTGGCTTGGATAGTGCCACTGTCTAGGATGCACAGTTTGTACTGGGCTGGCGCATGGTTTTCAAAAACTGTGTTTCAACCATGTACCTCCTTATGTCCATCCCAAAAACCAAAATTTTTATTATAAACTCCTAATAAATCCATTAAACAAATATAAGACCAAAAATAAAATAGAAAAAACTCAAAATAACACTACATATGTGATAATTCTCCCCACCATGAAAACGTCTCAGCCTCTAAAGGTCAAACTAGAGTCTGATCAGAGAATAAATGAGGATACTACTCTTCCACCCAATAATTCCACTCCCATGTCTCTTGTTAATCATTTTAGTTCTTCCAAAGTATATGAACCAGAGGTATGTATTTCCCTTGAAGAACTTTTTCTTGAGAATACATAATCTGTACTGATTTCTCAAATATAGACAGATCATATTCTATCTCTAGTTCCTCCCAATTCAGAATGTGAGATGGGTCCAGGTTATACTTCATTAATTGAAAAACATGGAACACATCATGGATCAACTTCAATTGGTTCAGTAAAGATAATTTTTGCACCACCTTACCAATTCTCTTGGTAATCTCAAAAGGTTTGAAATAACTCAACATAAGATTACTCTACTTGCTAAGTCAATGGTGACCTAGGTGAGGTGTCACCTTTAGAAACACTCGATCACCCACCCATAATTCCAAGGATAGATACCACTAATTAGAATAATACTCATGGTGGCTCTATACCATCAACAACCTATGTCTGACCAAATAAACTTTATGAGATTTCTCTTACATAAGGCTCAGTTCCAAGAAATAAGACTCACCCACTTTCATTCAGGACATAGGTAACTAACATGGATAAATATAAATCACCTCAAAGGGGTATATTTTAATTGATTATTGGTAACTATTATTGTACACCACAATACAATTTTTTGTATTATTTAAAAGTCATTTTTTGGATAAGTGGTAATCATACAAGAGAGCCACTAGTTCACATAGATATCCCACGTCTACTAAAACCACCACATTCAAAATTGTAAAATTCAACATTCAAATTTCAGAAGGAAAAAATTTAAAAATACCACTATATCCACCTCAAACCATGACTAAATCCACCTCGATCCACAAGAATCAATCATCATGAACTCGAACCAAGAGAGACATCATTGTTCATCGCCACTGTCATTGTCGTCACCACTATCATCTCATTATTGTCAACACTATATTCCAATATTTAGTTTTCCCACTTAATATGACCATCCATTTTAGAATGGTATGTCATATGGAGTTTGACCCATGACCCCATTATGTTTTTAATGCCTTCCCAAAAACAAGAGGTAAAGTAGGGATCCCTATCTAAAATAATTTCCAACATCACACCATGAAGCCTCACAATTTCTTGAACATACAATCAGACCAGCTCATCCACTTTGGTTGAATCCTTGACCAAGATGAAATGGGTTGACTTGGTTATATGACCAACAGTCACCCAAATTGCATTATTTCCCTAGGGTGTACAAGAAAACATAATAATTAAGTTTATAGTGACCTCATCCCACTTCCAGGAGGGGATAGGGAGTGGATGAAGCAAACCTGATGGAATATAGTTCTCATATTTAACCTGATGACAAGTATAAAATTGTGATACGAAGTCATATATATCACACCTTATACATGTCAACCAAAAATGATGTCAAATGTCATCAAACATATTGGTGGTTCTAGGATGAATAACCATTGATATTGGTTTATTTTATACATCACCACCTTCTGTAAATATAATGACACCAGAGAAAACTCTTGAAACAAATAATTACCTTATAATCTAATGACTACTAGCTGGGAACCTCCCCACCATTTAAAAGATGCATAGAATGTTGATACAGCTCATTGTTGAGATTCCCTTCACGAATCAGCTCCAAAAGAGAGGGTTTCAACTGAATTCTATCCAAGAAAATGCCTCCACTATTCTCTTTGGATTCTAGGTGCATCTGGGAAAAAATCCCCATCAAAGTCTACTCATACATGTAATCCTTTACCACTTGCACTAGCATATTCCTATTTAGGGTGTCTTCCACCACATTACCATTACCTGGGAGTATAAAATATCAAATTCAATCCCATGAAGGTAATCAATCCATCAGTTATACATCATGTTTGGATCCTTCTAGTAGAAAATGTTGGACAAGATCTTATGATTAGAGTAGGCTATAAATTTCTCCCTAAAAAGATAGTGGCGTTGTGTCTTCAAAGAATGCATCACCACCACTAGTTTCATTTCATGGTCTGGGTAGTTCTTTTAATGTGGTTAGAGTTGGTGAGGGACATATTCTACCACATGGTCATCTTGAATCAACACACACCCAAGACTCGTACATGAAGCATCATAATAGACCACGTATCCCTTTTGGATTCTGGAAAGATCAAAACAGGGGTAGTGGTTAACCACCACTTGAGTTCCCTAAAATATTCCTAGAATTTAGTGATATAATCAAACCTTACCCCTTTTTAGGTAATCAAGATCATAGGAAAAGTTAGTGGAGAAAAATCTCTGAAAACCCACTGGTAGTACCATACCATACCCAAGAAGCTTCTGATCTCAAAGACATTTCTCAGTTTCTCCCATGACATCATCACTTTGATTTTCTTAGGATCCATTGAAACCTCATGTTCTGAGATTACGTGTCCTAGAAACTTGACTTCCCAGATCCATAAAGTAAACTTGGAAAGCTTGGTATAAATTTGTTGATCCTGAAGAGTGCCTAGCACGATCCTCAAGTACTTTCCATACTTTTCTTCTATCACTGTGTAGACTAGAATATCATCCAAAAAAAGCATGAAAAAGGAGTCGGGGTACTGATGGAACACCTGGTTCATAAGAGCCATGAAAACCATTGGATAATTTTTTAACCTAAATGGAATGACCAAATACTCAAAGTGGTCGTACCTAATTTGGAATTATATCTCAGGAATGTACACCTCTCTAACCCTGAATTTGTGATACCCAAAGCACAGGTCAACTTTGTAAAAACACATTTCCCCTTGATCTAATCAAAGAGGTCATCAATACGGGGCAAGGGATGTTTATTCTTGATTGTGACCTTATTCAGTTTTTGCTAATCAATACACAATTGGAGAAATTTTTCATCCTTTTTAGAAAACAGAACTGGGGTATCCCAAGGTGATATAATTGAGTAAATGAATCCTTTGGATTCCCAATCATCCAATTGTATATTTAATTACCTCAATTGGGTAGGGGACATACAATAAAAGGGAATATATTTTGTTTATATTCCCAGAATTAAGTCAATGGTGAACTCCACATCCCACTCTAGAGGTAAACCTGAGAAATACTTTGTAAATTCATCAACTATAAGAATAAATCCATCCTTGGAACCTCTATCATCATCCTATGGAATGATCTAAGAGAACTAGAAGACAGTTTTTCCAAATTATGGAAGTGGAGGTCTGGCTCACCCTGACTGAGGATCCCATTCACCTTGAAAGAATTTGGGTACTCCCATTGGGTTCCACAAAATTTACTGGTGATAATAATCGATGTTCACCTTGAAATTAATCATCGATTTCATGTTGAGTATCACATCAAAAATATCCATTTCCATAACCAATAAGTACCATTACAATTAAACCCCTAATAGTATAAGAGCACAAGATGGACATATGAAACCCTGCTCTCCCTTATTTCCAAGAGGCATAACCAACTCCATGGAATACAGTATAATCTTGATCAGTAATTTTAATATTTCCACAATAAGTGAAGAAATAAAAGAATTAGAAGCATGGGTGTCAAATAGAGGGATATCTATAGATGGTGAAATGAAATTAGTACCTCAAATAGTCACATGTCCTACATCCAATTCTACTGGTGCTTGATCTATAGCATAAAAATTATTTATCTACACAAATTATTGTGTTTGATTAATAACATGTGGCTCTACCTTAAGTTGACTTTGGATATAGGAAGATCTATCTTTGCCACCTTGACCATCATTCTATGAACACATAGCTCTCGATGCACCAGAATGGGATGGTAATTATCTATGCACTGAGGATCCCTCACCACTATATGCTAGGAAAACACTCTAATATAACCTTTTAAAGTGACCCAAGTTCCCTCACTTATGAACGAATCTAGGTGGAATTGGACCTGCCAACTGCACGTGCCCCGTCCTTCCTCACTGGTAGCACACAACTAACCCACTACCAGTGGTTCCAGATGAAGGTGGTCAGGAGGGGTATTAATAGTTTCCATTATTCTTATTTCTCTACTCTTAACGCTTTCTTATCTTCTCATGTATTCCATGAACACCTTTGAACATAGGTAGAGTCATCCTATAAAATTATGACTTACCTGTCCAGTCAATTTCCACCATTAGGGCTCGATTAACCACCTCAGCATATATCATCATCTTAAACAAGAATACATAGGATTTAATATCCATTAGAAACCCCATTTCAAACCACTAATCCATTAACTGACCATTAGAAACCACCTTAGGTGAGAAATGGAACAACTCTATGAAATGGTTGGCATATTCCAACACAGTCTGATTCCCTTGATGAGGATCCAGAAACTCTCAGGTCTTGGTAGGGGCCAAAGTCTCGGGACAATATTGCTCATTGAAAATAGCCTTGAAACCTTTCAAACACATCTTCTCATGCTTTCTATATTGAACTACTAATTCCAACCACCTGTGGCTAGACCCTTCTAGAAGGAACATAGCACACTTTACATTAATGGCCTCAAAAGTCCCAAGGAACTCAAAAATCCTATCAAAATTTTCAATACACTCCTCTTCTTCCTAGTTATTTGATCTTTCCTAAAAGAAATAAGATTTTTTCATGAGGAACTCTTAATATTTTTCCCTTTCTAAATATGGTTCGATTTCCTTATCATGAGGAAGACCAAATCTCACTCTCTAATCCTATGCCTGGATAGCTCGAACCACTGCTTCCACTGATCTCTAAACAACTGGTGAAGGATAATTCTCTTTAAAATCTTCATATGGTTTCATGGGAGGCCTCTAATGATGCATGATGTTACATCAATTAACAAACATAAGGGAAACCATCAATTCATCACCCATAAAAATTTCAATATTATGAAGAATTAAACATTCCCATAAATCAAAATAAATACATAATAAGCATAATAAGAGAATAAACCACTTCACCCCATCTCGGTGTTCATGAATATTCTTCATATTGTGCATCACATCTGAAGGAGGAGTCAAAAAAATTTCCAAATATCCCATGGTGACCCAAGGCATGTCATGAGGTGTGTTGGACAGACACCACACTCATAACTAGAACATCAAGACCCAACAATCCAAGATCATGTCTATATAAACCCTACCAAATAACATGACCCAAATAAAAGGTAAAAACCTCCTATGATATCATTTTATCATGAACCAGTCTGGGCTATCATCTAACCTGACACATGACCCATCTCGTGGCATAGCCTGAAGGGAATTCCTGATCCCCATAGGCTAGAAACTAGTGTCTTGTCATTGATTAAAACCTTTGGGAATGGTTTATCCCAATAGAAGCAACTAAGAACAGTCCACTTAAATCATCGAACACATCATAACTAATTTCCATAATATGAGATCTCAAAGGAAAACACCACAAGAATGAGTTAAACATTTAACATTTACAATCAAAAACCAAAGTAACCAAAAATGGGAGGGGCCAACTAGGAAAAAAAGCATCCATACAAAATTTGGGTCAACGCCCTCAAGCCACCACCACCAACACTTATTCAAAAAGGAACCACTAGAACAAAGAATCACCATAACCACCATGGTAGGACTTACCTTTACTCGAGTCAAACAAAACAAGATCTTTATAAACCCAAGGGTGTATATAGGGTGTGATCTCACCTTATTAGTAGGATATAAACAGATTATTTCATGCATAGCTATTATAATACAAATAAACATGCTGGTTTTTAAAAATAAATGGAAAAAATTAATTAGAAACATTATTTGTAATAAATAAATGGAAAATGGGATGTGAAGATAAGAAGGAATGTAAAACATAGTATAAGAACCATGGAAAATCCCTAAGTAACTAGGTTTATCAGGGTAATAGGATCCTCATACCCTTAGTGATTAATCTCATAGATGTGAAGGTCCCACTCAAGACACCAATACCCATCACACAAATTTTCATTAGTGTTGTTGTGTAAATCTTGCTAGGGAGATCGAGACTCGGCCCTGATGACCCACCTGGTATATAAAACCTAGTTTTCCCACCTATATACCTAGATTCCCATGTTCTTTCTCCCTTTTTTAAACTATAAAGATTTATTATTTCACAAAACAATCTTTCATATAACCAAACATGCCACTCAAAAGAGGTTTAGACTTCTTTAGAAACACACATGCACCAATAACTAAAAATCAATAATTTTTACACACACTAAAAAAACTTTAGAAATTATTTAAGAATAAATAAATCATATATAAAATTTCAAATAATAAATAATCATGTAACCACTTATCTTTTCCTTGAAATCTTCACAAATTGGGGTGGAAACCACGAACTGCACCAAGAGGTGACTCTATAAAGTAAAGAGCACAAAAAGACCAACAATATTCAAACCAAAGTAGAGATATTTAACCCCACATATTTAAAAATCCTTTTTTGTAGAAAATGGTTTCAAGTAAATAGGGGGAAGAATATAGGATAGGGGAATCTTACTTGATGATTTCCTAGAAATCCTAAGCCAAAACACCCAAAAATTGGAGCCAAAGGGAGTGGAGGAGGGGAGGGAGGTTAATCTAAAGAAGGAGGTTTGAATATATGGATATAGGGTGTTAGGGTATTAAAATCAAATGGGAGAAGTTGAAAATTCCAAATTTTTAAAGATCTGGAAGGTCATATGTTTTGGCCGCACAGTTTTCCAAACCATGCGACAACCATGAAACACCTCTTTCCAAAGGGAAAATGAGTCCATATTGTTTCATAGGTTGTGATTCACACTCATGAACTAATTTATGCTGCCTGGATTGTGCCACTATTCTAGTAATATGGTTATCTTGAGAGAGTCGCATGCCCATGCGCCATACTATGTGACCTATATAGTTCCACTGTCTAGGGTGCACAATTTCTACTAACTATGTTTCAAAACTGAACATCATTATTTATATCCTAAAAACCAAAATTTTTCTTATAAACTCCTATAAAATCCATGAAACAAAGATAATACTAAAAAAAAGATAAAATACCTCAAAATAACACGACATATGTGACAGAAATCCATTACCTTAAGTCTTGAATTCTATCGTAACATTTAGACCTCATTTATAATAAATATAAGTTCATTATATATATAAAAAATAACCATATATATATATATAATATCATTTATTATTTACTTATGACCTTTTATTTCCTATTTTTTAACAATTTCTTGTTAAAATCACATTTCGGATAATAACTGCTTTATTTTTCATATATATTTTGATTTGTTATTTTTTATCATCTTACTTTGATCATGGTTCCATAATATCTAGAAAAATATTCATGAAATAATTATAATATTTACACATAAATTATACTTTTATGACCAATCATGAAATATGGTTTTGAGAAATGAAGTGTGTTACGATCATGGAGACGTTAGGTCGTACGTACTCATGAGTAACATTTCCATTTTCGCAACAATAATTATGGAAAGGATGTAATTAATATATTATGTTAAAAAATGGTTTTAATATCATAAATACCATATTATTTCTTTAAATATACTTATAAATATCACCCATGTGGTGTGGTGATGAAAATAGAGTTGCATCACTTCGTGAAGACAGTAGTCCACACATACACAAACGACATTATCATCTTTCAGTAAATGAAATGGTAAGAAAGAAAATAATATATCATACTTTAATAATTATAAATATGATATTAATATTATAATTGTTTAACTTATATCATATATATTCATTAAAACTATCCTTAATATCTTCCATGTAAAGTGTGAACAAATCATATCACTTCGCGAGGCAGTAGTTCATCGTACACACGAGCGATGTTATCGTATTCCCAAAAAATGGAGAGTATGAGGGTATATGTGATAAAATAATTATAGAATAGTAATAAAATCATAAATATCATATATATATAAATAATAAATCCATTATTATTTCCATCCTTGAGAGATGGTGATTGAGAAACAAATGACATTGGTTTGTGAGGTGGTAGTCTGTTGTACACACAAACGATGATTTCATAACCCATATGATGGAAGTATTTGTAGTTTTAGATCATGAAATTAAAATAAAAGCATATAATTATATGGAATATACTGATGTTATTATATAATAATTTTATAACAATAACTGAAGTAGGTATAAGAATAAATAAAATAAAAATGCTCATTGATGAATATTGCCTCTTCTTTAGTTATCTTCATTAGGTTAGAAACAGAATCCTTATATGTTGTATTTATGTCCAAAATAAGGTTTATATAATTATAGAAGGTATTTTATCAAGTTATTTGGGTAGTTACTGGCTTAAGCAAATAGTTTTTAAGGTGTAAAGAAGAAAGGAAAAGGGATGGCCTTTTATAATTGAGGTGAGTGTCACACTTGTAATTTTTTTAAAAGAAAAAATTTCACCCAAGTTAATTTCATGTAAAAAGATTCAAATAATGAAAAATTATTGATAATAGAAGGGTTAAAGTCTAAATATGGTAATCCAATGGGTATTGGACAAGTTTTGGGTTATTTTTAATCCTTGTCTTTTTAGTTTAACCCATGGTAAACCCATTCTTACCTTAACTATGGTAAATAATTTTTAGTGTTTCTATTATTCATTTTGGTAAAAAATTAATTTGAAATTATTAAAAAATATATTATTATAATTTTAAATATTGACTCCATTTTTTCCAAATTCTATTCACAAAATTGGAAAAATGTAATTTAAAAATAATCCCATAGACATGATGAGAAAGTGGGTTTTTAAGGAGAAAATGTTCAAATGTTTTAAATATTTTTATATAAAGATTCAATATCAAATTGAATAAAATGAAATAAATTGGTTTAATAGATGTATAATTTAACTAATTATACTTTAAAACAAAATTAAAATATAATTTAACTTTATAAATAATTTAAACAAAAATGAAGTTTTCAATTAAAATTCAGTATTTTTTACTATTCATCAAAAAATTAATCTTTTCAGAAAATTATCGAAAATTAATCCTAAGATAATTTTGACATGGTGATTTCAAAAATTATTTTTATTTTATCAAATTTATTTTCAAAAAGTTTCAAAAATTAAATTTAAAATAAAACCCGCATGTGTGATGAAAAAGAGGATTTTCGAGAAGTGTATTTTTTAAGCACTTGATGATTTTATATTAACTCTATATAAAATAAGAAAATGTTGTATTAATATAAATTAAATTTTTTTATATATAATATATAAATTTCACTTAAATAATTCCACATTATTTATTGTTTTAATTAATTAAATTCGAGAAATATTACGCACTTTAAAACGGTTTTAAAAAAACCCTTTTTTAAACCCAAAAATAAACTTATACTAAAATCCAATATAAATTTGATTAAAAGGTAATTAAGTGAGAAACATATAAATAAATAATAATTATGTTACTTTAAAACATAATTCGGAATTTAAATTACTTAATTTTTTTAAATGGAATGATAGTTTTACAAAAATTAGTATTTTTCACTATTCACTAAAAAACTAATATTTTCTGAAAAGTCCCAAAAATTTACCATAAGTTAATTTCGATAGGATGATTTAAAAAAATTAGTTAATTTTATCAAATAATTATTTTAAAATATCTATAAATTAATTATAATATTTTTTATAAAAGCAATAAAAATCATTTTTGAAGAAAACATATTTTTAAATAATATAATTACTTTACCAAAAAAAGGTTGATTATTTACTATGAATTTATAAATAAATTTATATTGAGTCAAAAAATTATATGTATATTTTATAAATTAGTTAATAATATTCATGCCTTCCTTTTTAACAGCTACATTATAATGACCATATTTAAAATAATATCATTTCATGGTTCGTTGAAGCTCGGTGTTGCATGTAACGCAAGCTAAACTCAGTATTATATGTAACAAAAGCCAAAATTAGTTTTGTTTGTAATTAAATCTAAAAATGGTGATTAATAAAATATCAAAAACATTTAAATATATTTGAAAAAATATATTTCACAAAATCTCAGGGTTTTACAATTAATAAACCCGACATAATAAATAATTTTTCTCATCAGTTTTTAGAAAAATGAAGTATAACATAACTTTAATCTGAATTTAAAGCTTTTTTTGTTTCAATTATAATAAAACTGATGTAAAGAACCAAATTTTTTATATTTTCATGTTGTTTATTAGATAATCGATGTGAGGAATAATTTTTTTTAATTAAATGTTATATTTATAACCTATCAGTACAACAATATAACTAGGAGAAAAGTACTATAATCATAATATCCAAAAAATATTCATATATTCAAATCATTTTAAATTTTAAATTTTAAATTTAAGCCTTATGATATATTAAAAATAAACTAAAACCAAATCAAACATGCCAAATATTTCTCCCATTCTCATTAT
Source organism: Viscum album (assembly GCA_963277665.1). Lineage (NCBI taxonomy): Eukaryota > Viridiplantae > Streptophyta > Magnoliopsida > Santalales > Viscaceae > Viscum > Viscum album. The sequence continues at coordinate 391,298,913 of OY728147.1, read as the reverse complement.
AAATGATTCAAATCTTATGCATTACAAGGGAGATGTAACACCCTAAAATTTTAAAAGAATTGAATTGTATTCTATAGAGTATATTACATGAAATGCAGAGTTTATTTTGCACTACATACAACAATGAGTTTCTTTGATAGCTTTCATTACACACAAGACTGGGTTTTATCGAACAACGATATAATATTAATATTTTTATTTAATATGATAGTTATCGCCTATCCATAAGGATGGTGGATATGAATAGAATTAAATAACTTATAAAAATACATAGTTTACACAAATTTATTATTTATCTATTTATTAGAAAGAAAATAATAATCATTTAAAAGAAAAAGAAATATTCTCTGAAAATTTCTATTTTTTCTAAAAGACAGTTTAGTCATGATTTACGAACATAATTTAAAATTAATTTTTAACAATTTTAAGTAATTTTTTTAAAAAATAAAATTAATTTTTTAAATCGTGATATACAAATTATCTTAGGGGTGGTTTTTGTTATTTTTCATAAAAGTTTCATTTTTTTAGTAATAGTGAAAATTGGTGAATTTTAATTGAAAATTATCTTTTCATTTAAACAATTTATAATATTAAAATATATTTTTAATTGGTTTTAAATTAAAATTAGTTAAATTTTATATCAATTAATATAATTTAGGTCATTGTAATCATTTTCATATTGAATATAGATATAAAAACTTTGTAAACCTTTCTCTTTAAAAGCACGCTTTCTCATCGCGTCTGCGGGACTAATTTTAGATTGAATTTTGAAAATTTTTTGAATTAAATTTGGGAAAATGGATTCCATATTTTTAATCAAAATAATTTATGATTTATAATAAGTAAAAATTAAATTTCGACCAAAATGAATAGTGAAAACAAAAAAAAATAATTACCATGGTTCTGGTAAAAATTAATTTACCAGGGATTAAACTAAGAATATAATGGTTAAAAATGACCTAAAAACTTATAAAAAACCCATTGGATGGATATATTTTGACCTTATATATTTTATTTTCTATAATATCTCATTTTGGAGGCTTTTTAATGATAAAAATGTGAGTATTATTGAATCTTTTCAAAAAATTACAATTGAGTCACTCACCTAACTTATAAAAGGTCACCCCCTCTCCTCTCTTCTTCACACCTTAAACCTCTTTGGTATAGAAAATACCTTCCCAAATCACTTAAAAATTTCCCTCCTATCATACTATAAGCCTAACTTTGAGAATAAATCCAAACTATGAAGGATATAGTGCAAACCTAAGGAGGATATCTGAAGAAGAGGTAACGTTCTTCAATAAGCATTTTTATTTTATTTATTTATCCAACTCCTTAAATTTTTATAAAATCATGATAAAGTAATAACCTTGGTATATTAAATATAATTTTATGTTTTTATAATAATTTCATGATCTAAAATCACCTCCACTTCCATCAAATGGGTTACGAAATCATCATTCGTGTATACTACGGACTACTGTCTCAGAAACTGATGTCATTTGTTATTCCATTTAACTCTTTCGCGGCTGGGTATGATAATGGATATAAAGTTTATATATTATATTTATAACATAATTATAGTTATGTATTCATTATATAATTTATATTTATTTTTAATTTCCATTTCATATGGGATACGATAACATCACTCATGCGTACGGTGGACTACCGGCTCACAAAGCAATATGATTCATTTTTTACTAATGCTTTACATGGAAGGTGACAAAAATAAAGTTAATTATTATATGTTATATACATTAAATAATTTTTATATTCATTAAATTTATAAAAATATAATATATATCATTTTATTTATTACCTTTTTCACTCAATGAAAGATGATAATTTCGTTCGTGTACGTGTGGACTATCACCTTCACAAAATGATAAGACTTTCTTTTCATCATCATACCACATGGTTACTATATATAAGTGTATTTAAATAAATAATATGATATATATGATATTATTATCATTATTTAAATATAAAATATTACTTACCTACTTTCCATGAGGATTATTGAAAAAATGGAAACGTTACGCATACATACATACAGTCTACCGTCTCCATGATCGTAACGTACTTCATTTCTCAAAAATCATCTTTCATGATTGGTCTTAAAATTATAATTGATATATAAATATGATAATTATTTCATGATTATAATTATATATGTTATTAAATTATATAATATTCATAAGAACTGAAACATTCATGAAAAAACATGAATGAGAAACAAGGTAATTAGCGCCCAAAACAATGAAAATAATATAATATTATTAACAAACAGGTGATAAAATGTCATGAAAGGATCATATATTATATTATAAACATTAATATTATTCTTTTATAAGTTAATAACATGTTCAAAACCACTATACAAGAGTTTAAATCATGCTCAACTAAAAGGAAGTGTGAGGTAAGGGTTTCGTCTCAATTTCATTTCATTGGGGAATATTGTTATGTTATGCACCTAATTTATTTTATATGGTGTATATACTGCTTATTTTTCATGTAATATCTTGAATAATTCATTATTCATGGTATTTTAATTTTTAATTTGAATTATTCTATTTAATGGTTTTTTAATTAAAAGTTACCAAGTTGTAAATAATTCCATAGCTCAAATTCATTTCATTGGGTTATATTACTCTTTCATTGCCTTTACATTCTAAGAATATTTGTGTAATGAATTTTGAATATATATTATTTTATTCCTGATTTTTTATGTATATTTACATTTGATATTCATAATATATTAATTGATTAATTCTCACTTCAATATTATGATTGTTGTAATGGTTTATTTCACAATCTCATTCTCATCGAGATTGTTTTTTCTTGAATTTCAGTGGAATAAAATTATCTAATAATTTTCTAATAAAACCTTATTATTTTATTCTCCTATGGTTATTCATGATAATAGTACCATTTTTATACTCTTTGGTACTTAAAATAATTGAGAAAATTTTTCAAGAAAATATGATTTCATTTCTCTCTTCGGTTGGAAATCCATTTTCTTCCAAAACCATGTTTTCTAAAGATATTTTCAAAAAAAATAACCTTTTCAAAATAATTTATTAAAAAAAATTACCCATTTTAACTAATTATAAAATGTTTTCTAATTAATATTTATTTTATTTTAAAAATAATTCCCTTTTGGATTTTACCAAAAATGTGAAAGGAATCTTCTTTTTATTTTCTAAACAATGGACTTTTCTAACATTTTATAGTGTAAAAGGAATTTTCTTTTTAACTTGTATAGAATGTATAGAATTACCTATTGAGATGATTTTCATTTATTTTAATCTTAATTTGTAATTTTATAAGATTATTTTTTAAAATAATTTTTTTAAAATATTCTGGAAATTCTTTGTTTTTAAATGTGATTTTCAAATAATAGTATTTTCAAAATGTTTTATGTTTTAAAAATTGATTTTCAAAATGAAAAGTATATTTTCCTAAAGAATATTTTTAAAGATCCTTTTTTAGTATTTCTATTCATCAATGATAATAACCCTTTATTTTTCATATACTCCACTAGGGATATGTTTTATTGATACCATCCTTATTCTTCCTATGGATGGTTTATGATCATTTTGACTAAGGGAAGTATTGACATTCACTTCATTGATTCATTTTTATAGTAAATAAATTTCCCTTGAAATATTCTCTTTCATATGATCATTGTACATTAAACTTCCCATAAATAAACATTTTATTTATCATGGATTTTTTCATTTCTTAAATCGTATATCATTTCTACATATAGTGTTCTATATTGAAAGTTGCTTTTTATCTAGAGAAATATTGATAAATCTATATTCTTTACTCAATACATATATTTGGTTATAACACACATTTTTTATGAATTAAATTGATTATTTTATATATGAGGAATGATTTGGAAATGCATGACATCTGTGGGAACTGATTATAGATTACCCCTTAGTGCGTCGGTAGTCTCATGGAGGAATCGGTTGGCTAGCCTTATTTAAATGGGTTTCTACCCATAATTTTTAAAATTTCTTATTAAAGGCCATGATGATAAAGGTATCATGTTCCTAGGAAAAATTATGACCAACAATTAAGCATTTCCTTCATTCAAAATTTAGTTATTATTATCCATGATATTTTCGCTATGATATTATCTCTGGATTCATTTCATTATTAGTTATTGATTAAATGACATGTGTTTTCAGTTATTTACCTTACCATTTTAATTATACCTTATCCATTTATTATATTCATCTTATTGATTAAATTTAATTTTTTTTCATTTATTTAACTTTCCATATTGATTATAATCTATGAGATTTTCACATTTATATTATCTCTGGATACACTTTTTTCTTAGTTTATTGATTACATAGCATGTGTGTTCGGTTATTTACATTTTCATATTGATTAAAGATTTCTTCAACTATACTTAACCCTTACTGATCATTTGAGCTCACCCTTATTTGGTTTCCTTTCTCAAGAATCCATGAAGTGTTCTATTTTTTATATATAAGGATATTCTAGAGGAAATAATGATATTCTCAAAAAAAATATGTTGTGATTTTGGTTCTCAAATTTAATATGGGAATCATGTATGTATCTAGTTTATTATGACTACTAAAATATTCTATCCTTTGATATGTGATTCCTTTTATATTATTCCAATTTAATAAATCATACATTGTCTCCAGGATACTAAGGTTGATATCGCTACAGTTGGTATCAGAGGAAGTTTAGTAGAAAAATTGGGAACTAGGTTTAGGAAAACATAGATTAGCGAACACAACCCTATTATAAAATTTTAGTATTGGTATAGAAAAACATCCTAAAGTTTCTTAAGTTATATATTATGTGGTTTTTATTAGAAATACATACCTATCTGGATACTACAAATGGACATGGTTCTAGAACAAATGCATCTAGGGGTAATTACTCTGAAAATGGTGTATTGGGATTTACCCAATAATCACTTGGTGCGTGACAATGGGCCTTACTATGCACCTAGTTTGAAAATACCAGGGGATATTATTTGGATAAATCATGTTTTCTTTACCAACCATTATAAAGGATTTGAATGGATGATGATAATGAATAACCTAGGTTAAACCTAATGTATTGTAGATTAAAAATAATGTGTCATGATTTAGGCACCATGTAAATGATTATATGGTTTTCCCACTATGATTATTGTTTCTCATACTATGCTTTTTGGTTTTAGTAAATGGATGGAACTAGAAGGGATAATTTTAACATTGTATATGAAGGACAATGTGGTGACTATGAGAAAACAAATGGGACGATGACTAAAGTAAAATATATTGTGATTATGCATAATCGGATTTCCCAAAATCTGATTAGAAATATATACCTTAACCAATTCACATATTAACTAAATAAGAGAAGGATTAAGATTGATAAGAGCTTGATTTATGGATACCATGGATGGAAGAAGACTCAATTTCCATTATGTATGAAATTTGGAGGGAGACACCCAGGAAAGTGTCTCAATGGAATGGGAAAACTCTTTATGAGTAGAAAATAAGGGAATAAAGTAAAAACTATCGAGTAAAAATTAAGAGTATGATGGAAGGAAATAAATTACATCATAGGTATCCATTTATAGTTCATTATCTTAAATGTGGGGAATATGGCCATTATATAACTCAATTACCTCTTCTTAATTTTAAAACCTAAACCAATGAAGGCCCTATGTTAAAATAAAAAAGATGAAGTATTTGTGCATTGGGATTCAATAATTAAATTGTAGTTTTATTTTTACCTATGGTATTGATTAGACAATAAAAACACATATGTTAAATTACATTTTAATGGTATTAAATGTTCATTTTTAATCTTATGGGCCTAAGTTAGTGGATATTAATTTTGAACATCCATTCTCATCATTTGTGCACTTCATGCCTAATGTACATCAATTTAGGCCCAATGATTTGTCTAATTTTAATGAATGTAATTATCCATATTTTAATTTGATATTTTGAGAAATGGATATTCACTTCAATATGAACATTTTTCATTTAGGGATAAATTTAGGATTCATAAATTATGATGGGGATATTTTGCGATGAAAGGAAACAATTCTGGAGAAGGCGGATTGGACACCAGACCATTGATGAGAATGTGGGGCCCATAATATAGACCCACTAAAGCCCAAATTTCAAGGGATGAGATAATAAATATATATTAACATATAATTCTTCAATATCCAGTGCTAATTTGGCCTCCATTGTGGTTATGAAGGCATCCCAAAGATAATATCAAAATCTCGGCCAGATTCTGCAGCCCAGAAAAACATCCCACCATTTTGATAATATCTTGCAAAAAAATCCCTTTGGTCTGAAATTTTACTTTCATTCATGATACATATGGATCTAAATTTTCTTCTTCTATGGAATACTCTAATTCGGCCATATAAAAGGTCATTTAGACACATCTTTTCAGTAGATGCAAGCTGGATGCCACTTCGAGTCAAGGATAAAGAAGTCCACTCTCCCTTACTTTCCACCACCCTAGGCCTACCATAATCAAGTGGGATGCTTTTTACTATTGTATTCTCTACCCAAGGCTCCCAAAATGTCTATTTAAGGTAGTGGTGTTGAGGTATTTAGGGATCTTGTATGCTTTATTTCATTGTAATGTTATGCTTCCACTTTTCCTTTGTAATGTTCTTCCTCAATTGTAATTTGTTTTAATTCATCTTAGTTTCTTAATAAAAGTTCTTATTTTACTATTATTATATTCTTATCCATATCACTTTTATACTGTTTCCTCAAGGTGTGAATTTATTCACACCGAACCTTGTGAAATTATTTACACAACGGTGGAGTGATCATTTTCTTTTTATTGTTTTTTTTTACTTCTCCATTTCCTCTATCATGAGTCTACTTCCCACTTCCATTGAAACCATAGCATCAATGGAGGGATAACCCTATTATGGTTTGATCCAAGGGAGTATCAAGTGTCTTTATTGGATTTTATTCATCACCCCATTAATGACTAGTCACTTCTTTTAATTGAGATTTTTATTTTATGATTTTAAAACTTCTTCGTCCTTGTTGAATTTTAAGGCCACATACTTCAAGTGCTAATACAAACCATTACCTTGGAGTAGTCATTAATTTGATCCTCCAAGTGTATAGTTGATTAGTATTCTAGTGTTTTGGTATTAAACCAGTAAGTGATGAAGTTGTTTGATCTTCTTGAATAAACCCATCTCAAATATAAGAATTTGAAACCGTTAAAAAATAATTTCTTTCAATCCACCCCAAGTGATAACCAAGGATAAACTCATTATTTTAAATTGAATTAATTTAATAATCTTAGTTTTCACTTAAACCCATATAAAATCAACCCAAAGTTGTCCACTTCATATCCAAAAATAATCCATAGAATGTACATGTATATAGGTTTCTTCTTAGGTCTCTGAGGATTCGACAACCCAAGCTAAACTACAAGCGACCGCTTAACCCTAAAATCTTGGGTAAATTTGGGTGAGACCAAATCTTGGCACCATTTCCAAGAACCCAAGTAATTAATCTAAACAACCATTCTATTCTCCCCCATTTCTTATATTCTCATCCAAATTCTCTTATCTTTTCCCTTTCTTGTTTTTTTTTTCTTTTGGTGCATGTCTGCCTACACTCATGACCAATCAAACCGTCTAGTTAGGGTGTATAGTCCTGGGGTTGGGGATTCAAGTAAACTAAGGTAACTCTTTCCATTATATCCTAATCTTCCTAATACCCCTGAGTCAAAAATTGAGTCCATTTCAATGGAATTTCTTCAAAGAAACCAACTCATAAACCTAGGTGGGAACCAAAATGGAAATCCAAATGAGGCAGCCCCAAACTTGGGGAATGCAGTTGATCAAACCATGAATGACTACCTCACACCTACCTAGACCAATTCTCCATCATTCATTAGACACAATTACCTATGATATGAAAACTACAACTTTAAACCCCATGTCCTAAATCACCTTCCCACATTCCATGGAATGGAGTCTGAGATGCCCTACCTTCACGTTAAGGAGTTCAATGACGTTATTGAAATGATGTGTCCCCCACATCAACTAGAATCAACTAAGATAAGGATGTTTCCTTTTTATTTAAAGGTTTGAGCTAAAAATTGGCTAAAAAAATTGAGACCATCTTTGATCAACTCTTGGGACCAATTACAAAGAGAATTATACAAAAAAATACTTTCCCCACTACAAAACAATTTCACTTAAAAAGATCATCCAAAACTTTTTTGAAAAATAGGGAGAGTCATTCTATGAAACATGGGAGAGGTTCAAAGACACCCTAAACATGGTTCCACATCATGGTTTTTCTATACCTGAACAAGTGAGAATTTTCTATGAATGGTTGGGTCTGTGGAACAAACAATTCATTGGCATGATGTGTAATGTAACTTTTAAAAACAAAGCCCCATATGATGCTTATGAGTATCTAGAAACCCTTACTAAAAAAACATGGGAAACTTCACCTTATTCTGAAAATCCATAAAGAACTAATATAATTCATACACTCAGAGAAGAGGAAATACTTAGGGCTAAACTCACAACATTCTCTAGGAAGGTTGAAGAGATAGACCTTAGGAAAGTCCATGAAATCCAAACTGTAGACCCTGTTTGCACAATTTGTGACAAACATGACCATAAATCAGACAACTGCCCAACCATTCCATCCATCTAGGATGTCCTTTTAGGAGGACCCCCAGTGGAAGTAAATTCCTTGAACTTTTAAAAGCCTCAATACCAAAACACCTTTAACACAAGGTATAATGACCAACCGGGCTTCCGCTGGAAAGATAACCAACAACCTAGCCAACCATAGGGACAAAATACTTACCCCCATCAGAACTACCAAACCCATAACTAGTTCCAAACCCAACCTATCCAATACTCACAACCACCGGTCCATTTTCAATAAACCATCCCGCCTCTAAAATATCCCCATAGGATAAAACAATATTCTCAAGCACCAACCCAAACTATTCTATAAATCCTACTAGAACAATTGTGCTAATAAATGGAAAGGATGAACTCAGAAATATCTTACCTAAAACAATAACTTCAAACCATCAAAACTGGAAAGGCACCCATTCCTACTTAGGTGGTTCCATACTCAACTTCAAGGGGAGAGTCTAGTTGTACTCAAATAACTCATGAACAACTAAAGGTTGTTGCTATTTTAAGAAGTGTGAAATCAATTGATAAACCTGAAAAAATAAGTAAGAAACCATGTGAATATTTAAAATCTAATGAAAATTAAAATGAACCAAATGATCAAATAGAAAAACATGATAACATTGTCAAAGAAACAACCCTTCAACAAAAAAACCCAAAACCTGAACCATTTCCTCAACGCATGAGGGGAAAAAACAAGCCTAAATTGAGTGAAACATTAAGGGAAATATTCTCACAATTCAAGTTGAAAATTCCACTCTTCGATGCTATTCAAACCATTCCTGCATACTCAAAATACCTAAAGGACCTCTGCACATTTAAAATTAAATTCTCACATAAGAACCAAGTCCCTCTAGCAGTAAATGTTAGCACAAAAATCCAAGGAACCCTTCCACCAAAGAAGAAAGACCCTGGTTTCCCTTAAATCAATGTTGAACTAGGAGAGAACAAAGCTGTCAAGGCCTTGTGTGACCTAGGTGCTAGTTTCAATCTTATCCCCTATGTTGTGTACTTACAGTTAAGCCTAGAAGAGATCCAACCCACATCTGTCACACTTCATCTTGATGATCATAGCATTCAGGTTCCAAATGGGATTTTAAAGGATGTTTTAGTAAAAGTAGAAAAATTCATCTACCCTGCTGACTTCATTGTCCTTGAAAACAATCATAACTTAGGCAAAAAGGAACAAACCCCAATCATCTTTGGTCATCCCTTCCTTGCAACAATCAACTCTATTATCCGAGTCCGAAATGGGAACATGACCATCACCTTTGGAAACATGAGTCTAGATTTGAACATCTATAATTAAAGCTCACAAATAGGGGATGATGAATTCATTCATGAAGTAAACATGATAGAAATCATTGATAATGAATCCATAGAACATCGAGGAATATTTGATGGATGTTTAAGTCAGGATGATATTGATTTCCTTTGTTCACATAAATGAAGTTTATCTCCTTGGCTTGAATCATTTTCAAATTTCTCTTATGATGAAGTCTTAGGTCCAAAAATCAGTGAAAACTTTCATAAAACCACTTTCATAGAGACCAATCTAACTTACTTCCTTAAATATGATCAAGACAATCTAGTAGCTGAAACTTCTAAACATAGGGAATCAATCCTATATGAAACTCTAAAAAAAGAAATTGATCTTGAGCCAATGTCCTAATATTCTGCTGAAATTTTGAACCAACCTGATCTTGAATTCAAAGAACTTACTTTTTCACTTAAGTATGCCTTCCTAGGAGAAAATGGAACACATCCTATTGTCATTTCTTCTTCTCTTGAATCCAATCATGAGAGGATGCTTCTAGATATCCTTAGGAAACATAAGAAAGCCATTGGTTGGACCCTGTCTGATATTACTAGGATTATCCCACTAATCGGGACTCATAGGATTGTTCTAGAATCTGATTCAAATCCATGTCGTCAATCTCAATGGTGAATCAATCCTAATCTCATGGAAGTAGTTAGAAAAGAACTTCTGAAATTGTTAAAAGTCGGTATCATCTATCCCATAGCTGAGATTAAGTGGGTGATCCCAATCCAAGTGGTTCTCAAGAAGGCAGGAATCACAGTGATAACTAATAAGGATGGAGAGATTCTTCCAACTAGGGTAAGTAGTGGGTGGAGGGTTTGCATTGACTATAAGAATCTAAACTCATTCACCAAGAAGGACCATTTCCCCTTACCATTCATTGACCATGTCCTTGAGAGAGTCGCAGGTCACGCATTTTATTGTTTCTTATATGGGTACTTAGGGTATAATCAAATTGTGGTCTCCCTATAGGATCAAGGGAATACTGCATTAACATGTCCATTTGGAACCTTTTCTTTCAAACGCATGCCCTTCGGGTAATGTAATTCACCTAGAACCTTCCAGCGGTTCATGATGAGAATATTCTCAGACATGGTAGGAAATTTTCTAGAGGTCTTCATGGATGAATTCTTTGTGTTTAGGGATACATTTGAGGGATTTCTGAGGAATGTGGAGAGAGTCTTGTCAAGATGTGAAGAAAATAATCTAGTCTTAAACTGGAAAAAATATCATTTTATGGTTAAATAGGGACTAGTCCTTGGCCATCTAGTCTCGAGTAGGGGGTTAAAGTTGATAAAGAAAAGGTTGACATCATTCGTCACCTTCCATCACCCAAAACTATTAAGTAAGTGGGGTATTTCTTAGGACATGCTGGTTTCTATAGAAGATTCGTCAAGGACTTTATTTCAATCTCATGTCCCCTTTGTTCTCTCCTAGTAAAGGATGCTCCATTTGTTTGGACAGAAAGCTATGAGGGTTTATTATCAACCCTCAAATCCTCTCTCACCTCTCCTCCCATTATAAAATCTCTAAATTTGAACCTTCCTTTCAAACTTATGTGTGATGTCAGTGACTTTGTTGTAGGAGCTGTGTTAAGAAAACATTGTGATAAAACTCCTTATGTCATTGCTTATGCAAGAAAATCCTTAAATGATGCCCAAATCAACTACACCACCACTGAAAAGGAGTTACTTTATATTGTGTTTTACTTAGAAAAGTTTAGGTCCTACCTCTTAGGATCTCCCATCATTGCGTTCACTGACTATTTTTCATTGAAATACCTCTTCAAAAAACAAGATGCCAAGGCTAGACTGATTAGGTGGGTACTTCTCTTATAAGAATTTGACCTCACAATCAAGGAAAAAAATGGTGTTGAAAATTTTTTAGTTGATCACCTCTCTAGGATGAAATTAAAAGATAACTCAAATCACCTTTCTATGTCTGATTTATTCCTTGATGAACACCTATACTCTGTGAGTGACTGCCCTTGGTATGCCGACATAGCAAACTTCTTAGTTACAGGAGTCATTCCAAAATTCTTAGGGGCTCAAGCTCGAAGGAAATTACTTTCTGATGTTAGGAAATATGTGTTTGATGATCCATGCCTCTATAAGTTCTACCATGACCAAGTCATTAGGAGGTGTGTCCCAGAATCTAAACAAGAGTCCATCCTTAAATTTTGTCATAGTGAGGCATGCGGAGGTCACTTTTATTCTAAGAAAACTTATTCTAAGGTTCTTCAGTGTGGTCTCTTCTAGCCCACCCTCTAAAGGGACTCCTACACATTTTTTCAAAGTTTTCCTAAGTGTCAACAAGTAGGGTCCATCACAAAAAGGAATCAAATTCCACTCACTCCCATCTTAGTGGTTGAAATATTTTATTGTTGGGGAATCAATTTCATGGGTCCCTTCCCAAACTCTAGGGGATATTTGTACATCCTTTTAGTTTTCGATTATGTCTCCAAATGGGTAGAGTCCAATCCTACAAAATCCAATGATCATAAAACTATGATTAGATTTCTCAAAGAAAAACATCCTCTCAAGATTTGGATTCCTGGGGCTATCATTAGTGATTATGGAACTCATTTTTTCAATCGTCCATTCTCATCACTCATGGAAAATTATGGAATTTCTCACAAAGTGTCCACTGCTTAACACCCACAGACCAATGGTCAAGATGAGTTAGCCAATCGATAAATCAAACAAATTCTTGAGAAAACTGTTAATCCATCTAGGAAAGATTGGTTGAGAAAACTCTTAGATGCTCTTTGGGCCTATCTAATCACATATAAAACTATTTTAGGAATGTCCCCATATAGGTTGGTTTATTGTAAAGCATGTCATTTTCCAGTGGAGATTGAACATAAGGCCTTTTGGGAAATTAAGAAAATGAATTATAACCTCTCATTGGCCAGAACAAAAAGGAAATTAGATCTCAATGAAATTGAGGAACTTAAGATAGAGGCTTATAAAAATTCAAGGATCAATAAAGAAAAAGTACAAGCCTGCCAATCTCAAAACCTTAAAACCAAACACATTAAATCGGGAAAACATGTTCTTTTGTATAATTCTAAACTTCACTTACACCCAGGGAAATTGAGGTCTAGATGTTCAGGTCCATACATAGTTCATAAGGTGTATCCCCATGGGGCTATTGAAATTCAAGATCCCACCAATGGTCAAACATTTAAAGTTAATGGTCATAGAGTCAAACCATTCGTAGAATTATTCTAAAAACATGAAGTTTATGAAGAATTGTGTAAACCTACCTTAGATGATGAAAAAAATTAATCAATTAGGGGTCTAAGTTGAGCTAACGATGTTAAACAAAGCATTTCATGGGAGGCAACCCACACTGCGAAAAAAATTGGATTTAGCGGTGGTTTATTAGCGGTGGTTCTGGTAACCACCGCTAAATATTTTTTTAAAATGGTTTCATGGTGGTTTATTATAAACCACCATGAAACGTTTTTTTTAACACAGCTGACCCTTCCCCCCACCCCCACCCCAACCCCGCTTCTCCCCGCTGTCCCCACTTCCCCCGCGACCTAGGCCCCCCGTTACCCATGCAACCCCTCGACACCAGTGACCCCGTGACCTCGGTGACCTCGGCCCCCCGCGACCCCAACGACCCTGCGACTCAGGCGACCCTGCGACCCCGGCGACCCTGGCCCCCCGCGACCCCGGTGACCCCGCGACCCAGGTGGTATTGAATATTTTTCTCATAAAATGTATGTATTATATGCGTATGTGGTTGTTCCAATTTAATTCTTTACTATGTTTTGTGTTCCTGAGTAAGAAAAGTGAGATTAGGACTTAGATTGATGTATGAAACCCTCTAAAAACTTTTTTGGGTCCATTGATGTTTGAGATTGTACCTAGGTCTACCCTTGGGTTATGAAAACCCCTTAAGGTTGGTGAAATATTTTTTAAAATGTTGCAATAATATAATTATGAAAGTGAATTGGTAGAGAATTGTAAGTTGGTATGTAGTCAAGGTTAATGGGATATTTTAAATATGGAATTGGTATTTTTTTGAAATGGCTAGTTGGATTCTGAAATGGATTAAAATCATCATTTTTCACTTTGATTTGGTTATGGTTTTCCATGAAGGACAACAATGTTTTGAAAGTGGGTATTGTTTTGAAACGGAGGTGTTGACCTCAATGTTATAGGAAAAAAGGGGTTATCTTAATAGATTTCAAATGGTGATTATAAATGAGGGTGTGGTTCCCCTTTTTTGAAAATGATTTAAAATCCCCTTTTTTGGTCGTAAATAGAAATGAAATTATTGGGACATGTTGAGTTTTAAAAGAGGAAGACTCGTTTTTTGAAGGGTGGATTCAATATTATTTCAATTGAGTATATTGAATTGTGTTTTATTTCATGATTTGATTTTAAAAATATATTGAGAACATAGTCATTTAAATGATATAAGGGTTAGTGAGATAGAACCCCTGACAATTAGCTTGGCATGTTAACTTGTTTTATTAAATGAAATAAATTATAAATGTGTTTTTTTGATGACATAACATAACGGGGGCATTTGGTATAATGTGATTGTGTTAAATGGGTTAAGGTATGAAATTGATATATGTGATAAATGAGTTGCAATTGTAAATGGAATATATGTTAATGGGTTATTCATTATAAATGGGATATAAATAGTCATTTATGGGAATGATCATTGAATTAGATTGATATAATATATTATTTCATTCTTGGATGGTAACCTAGAGAAATCATTTGGAAAGATGTTGGTGTGTCAATCCACTATGATAGGAAGAGTTACATTTCATGTTTCATTAGCAGCAATGAAATTTTTTAACTCTAACTAGTCCTTGATTTTTCCAACCACAATTAGTATATCTTTAATTCTAACTGTATTTAGAACTAAATCCCAAGTGAATTCATGAAGATCTCTGTATAGAGATGTGAACACTACCTAATAATCTTGGTGGACTATACCAGCTTTAAATCCCAGCATGTATTCATACAAAAGATTAAATCAATGAAATACATGTATATGATCTGAATAAACTAGATAAATCATACTGAAATAATAGTCATGTAGAATTCTATCCATTTCAATTCTCCTCACTACCACTATTTATGAGGTGTGTTGACACTGATGGTATGAGGAATAGTTTCCACATGTTGATTAACAATAGAAGAATGATGGATGTATCCAATACAAAAATATCATATATGATATCCATAATTTCTATATTTAGACAAATTATACCCCAAACCATATAGGAATTATGTGTCTTGTTCATAATATCCTTCACTTATGTATAAAATTACTTCTCAAATGTCACAAGATAGTTATTTCTTCTCTAATGAGGCCCATCCTAATAAAATTAATTGTTCCTAAATGCCTCTTAGTTTTCTTAAGTCTTTTGTTAAGAACTAGTCTAATAGGACTATTCCATCTGAGCATACAAAACCAGAGGTAGAGTTGATCTTGTTGCACCAACTGGTCATAGAATTTTATAAAAATATTTTTTAAGATTCCCATTCATGGAACAATGGTGTAAATTCTATAGTGGTGATATGAATTAATTATTCATGTGTAAATTCAAGATACACTATAAAAAACCGAGTCAATTGATGTGATATGGATTATAAGAAACTCATCCCATTGATTTATTTTCTCTTACATTACTATCATAGGACTGAATCTACATATTGTGTTTAAATCCCATGTTGATGCTCCTAGTTTCACATAGCTAAACAATGGTGTCTCCTACACTAATATTCCATCCAAAGTCTCTTCCTCTAACCAACTCCTTATTATCAATTTCTAGGTGGCATGTAATATAGAACATTAAAAATATTGATAGATCCTTATTTTTTATACCTTAAATAATGATCTATTCATTCAGTCTTTTTCTAGGTGTTGCCTCTCATGAACAGTGAACAAGGTGAGTGAATTTTGAAGTATATTTAATCTCTTATACACATACATGTTCAAATTTAAAAAATTATTCTACATTTATTACCCCAATGGTTTTCAAGAATAATTATTTTACATTAAAAGTATACAAATCCTTTCCAAGTAAGGTATTGAAACAACATATCCAAAACAACTATGTCTAATCATTCTAGCATCGAGTACTCAAGAATATTTATTCCAACTTTGATGTTTATCTCATTGGGTTTCCCATCAATGTTAAAAAAACTGGACCTCCTATATGAAAACACATTTGATTTATTGGGTTTAAAATCCCCTTAAAATGTCAGTGGATTCTATCATCATGGGGATAGAGGAGAATATTAATAAAGTGTAGTTTCTTCTCCAACTCTTTTATGTCTTAGGCACAATTGGGTTCAATTAATGGAACTTATATGCTCTTATCCATCATTTTCTCACTTCCTGAGAGGAATAGGTAGTTCAAGAATATAGCCTTCTCTTATTCAATATACCTCTGGACTGATAAACTTGGGATGAGAGAACAAGTGAAAGATTAAAAATTTTCATAGTCAAAAGGGCCTAGCGAGTACATCCTGACTTCTTCTAGATTAATATTATGAACCCCACAAGCTTTAAGTTATTTATTTTATCACCTTAAATTTTTCTTGATCCTCATATTGGGGAGGCCTAGTTCACAAGGAATTGTCTTCTTATTAGGTTTACCTTTACATATTTTCAACCTAACAGGATTTCTTCCATTTCTCAATTCCAAATGCTTAACTTAGATTAGGTTAGCATCATATCCAGTTAGTGGAGACTCAATTTTTACCTAGGTTTCTCTTTACAATTGTTCACCATGATGAGTTGTGTGTCTATTTACTTATATAGTTTTAGTTCATGCAAGTTGTACCGATATAGATGATGTTTAAGGTTTCTCTTTACAATTGGTGCACATTGTTTAAGTTTATGATGTGTGGATCATAAGCTGGGGTAGCCTACATGAATATATGTTTCAAGTTAACCTAATATGAATTGGTAAAATATGGTATCATGAATATGTATGATCTCATAATTAATTATAACTCAATAAAACTAATCATAATGACTACATAAGAGGGGAATAGGGTGTTAGATAGTAGAATAAGTAGGATCTCACCTAGGTGTTCTAGAATATGTCTCTATAAAATAATAGTAGTATTCTCATTTTAATTTATTAATTACTTGATAATCATTAAATCATTTTTATAAAAAAAGGAAAACAGTTCAAATTTCCCAATAATTCCAAAAAAATGAAGGTGTGGATATGGTCTTGGAACATGGGTCATTTAGTTTATGGTCATGAATCCCATACCATTTTCATTGTGATTTAGAGTCACACAATTAGGACCAATTAAGGGTTACATCCTACTATTTCTATGCTTCTTCATCAAGATTGGAAACATTATTTTTTTTCCTCATGAACTATGATTCCAACCAAGTTATTCTTATGTTACTTTTTGTTATCTAATATTATATTTTGATGCTATAAAGGATTTCAAAATTCAAGGGTTGAAAATTTGGAGATTTGGGAGAAACATGATAGGAATACTGTTTAGCATAACTTTTAGTATTGACCATGTGGTAATTGAGTAATATGGTATTGTTAGCACACTGTTTCTCTTTACCAAAGAAACTTCCCCTATCCCAAACACTAGAGGGTTCGTATCTAACTCAGGGGCTCATCTTTATTATATTATGTTTCTGTAATCTTACACTATCATATATATGAATCTCTTTCTCTATTTAGTAGTAACTATGTGTTTTAATTTTTTTTATTATTGTGTAGGCACATTGTGATATACATGGATAAAAGCTGGATCACATTACCAAGGAACACACCTCAGTATGTTAAGGTTTTGAATGAGTTTTTAGATTTTTCAATTTCTAATTGATCCATTGAAGGGAGAATAAGATTTTCATGTCCTAAATGTAAATTTAGAACATGGTTGAAGAGAGATAAAGTTTATGAACATTTAATACTGAAGCAATTACCTGGTCAATATTTGTGTTGGTTTTGGCATGGATAATCGAGCGTTACAGAAAGATTGAGTACTGATTTTAATCCACAGAATGAGGTCCCAAGTTCATCAACAATAGAAAATGAAATGAAAAACCTCATAAATGATGCATTCAGCACTGCAAGACACCACTATCAGCATGAAAACATATCAGAACAACCAGAATAGGGTGATACAAATTGCAACATGACAAGTGATGTTTTTGAGACTGTAACACAAGCAGATCAAGATTGTAACATATTATTGGATCCTCCTCTTGATTCTATGGATCCAAATGTAAGAGAAAACCTCACTGAGAAAAATGAGTTTCATGATTTAGTTGATGATGGAAATCAAGAGTTGTATAGTGGGTGTTTGAAATATTCAAAGCTTTCATTTCTACTGAAGTTGTACCATATCAAATGTCTATGTGGAATTACAAATAAGGCAATTTCCATGATATTGGAATTGATTCGTGATTCATTTCCTGAAGTAAAAATCCCATAATATTTTTATGATATGAAAAAATTTGTTAAAAAGCCTGGTATGAATTATACAAAAATACATGTGTGTCCCAATGATTGTATGCTTTATTGGGGAGAGGATTCAAGTAGGAAGAATTGCAAGAAATGTTCTTCTTCTAGATGGCAGTCAAAGGGTGATGTTGGAATTCTGAATGAACATAATTTCATGGAGAAGAAGAAAAATAACACACCTGTAAAGGTTTTGTGTTACTTTTCCTTGAATCCTCGATTGCAAAGATTATTCATGTCATCAAAAACCGCTGAACACATGAAGTGGAATTCTGTAGATAAAAACAATGATGGTTTAATGAGACATCCACGAGATTCCCAATCGTGGAAGACATTTGATTCATTATATATAGATTTTTCAACTGATCCTAGGAATGTTTTATTGGGATTGGTTGCCGATGGATTCAACCCATTTGGGACTTTGAGTACCAGTTATAGCATTTGGCCAGTTGTTTTGATCCCTTATAATCTGCCTCCGTGGATTTGTATTAAACAAACATCTTTTATCATTTAGATGATTATTCCTGGAAAACAAATGCCTGGAAATGATATTGATGTATACTTGCAGCCTTTGATTGAAGAATTGTAGGAGTTATGGAGCAACGGTGTTGAGACATTTGATGTTTCTTCTAAAACAATGTTCAAAATGCATGTTGCTTTAATGTGGACCATTAGTGACTTCCCTAGGCTTGGGAATTTATTTGGATAGAACACTTACACAGGTTTAGATTGTCCCATTTGTAACTTTGATTTCGAGCCTAAATGGATACCTCATAGTAGAAAATGATGCTTCTTGTGCCATCGAAGATTTCTCGATGCATCTCATAGATTTCGGCTGAACAGATCAAAATTTAATGGTTCCATTGATCGTAGACCACCTCTAAAGTTGTTAACTGGTTCTAAAATATTGACACAACTTGAAAATGTTGAAACAAAATTTGGGAAGGTTCATCATTTGAATGATAGTGAAAAACGGGCCTGAAGTGCATCTTCAGGTGAAATCAAAATGCGAAAATAGAAGAAAAAAAGTATATTCTTCAAACTCCCATATTGAGAATTTAATTTGTTGCGGAACAATCTTGATGTGATGCATATTGAGAAGAATGTATGTGATAATTTGATTTTCACATTACTTAATGAGCATGGAAAGTTTAAGGATCGTCTCAATGCTCACAAAGACTTACAAGTAATGAATATAAAACGTGATCTCTGGCCAGATGAGAATGAAAAGTATGCTTCAGCCATTTTGTAATGAAAAATATGGATAAAGATACATTCCTTCAAATTTTAAAGAATGTGAAGGTATCTGATGGGTATTCGAGTAACATCTCGAGGTGTGTTGACTTGAAGAATCGTAAGTTACATGGATTAAAAATTCATGATTCACATATTTTGTTACAATAGTTACTACCATTGACATTGCGTACATTATTACCTGAAAAAGTTATTGTTGTTGTACTCCAATTCTGAAAATTTTTCCAGAAATTATGTGAGAAAGCTCTACAAACATTTCAGCTTGACAACCTCCAGGAGAGGTTTGTATTGACCCTCTGTGCAATGGAGATGATCTTTCCTCCATCATTTTTTACCATCATAATGCATTTAACTGTGCATTTGGTTGAGGAAGCTAAATTAGGAGGTCACATTCATTATTTATGGATGTATCCAATTGAGAGGTATTTTAATTATATGTTTTTTATTTAAGTAAACAATTTTTGGAATTTAAATAAATTCATAATATTATTATTTTATTTCACATATATCTTGGGAATTTGAAAGCATACGTGAGAAATAAAGCTCAACCAGAAGGCTCTATTGCTGAAGGCTATTTGGATGAGGAGTGTCTTACCTTTTGTTCTAGATATTTGGATGATATTTAGACAAGATTTAATCGAGTTGGACGTGTTGATGACACATAAACTCAATCTCAAATGCATCAGAAATCAAAAATATTTCCTACTATTGGCCGATCAGTTGAGGAGACCTCAAATGTGATACTGATAGAATTGGAATTATTACATGCACATAGATATGTGCTACTGAATAGTGAAATTACAGATCCATTTATTAAATATTTGAGGATACAAACAAAGAGATGAATGAGAGGTTGAACACGAAATGAGAAAGATATAACAAAAGCTATGAATAAAGATCATGTAGAATGGTTTGCATGATGTGTAAGTTCATAAATATTACAATAAATACGAATATTAGTTTGACACAAACATTTTTTAAATCCATTAAATTATATTTCTTTTTTCAGATCATGAATACTGATACTCGAGCAGACTTTTCAGAAGATTTGAAGTTTCTTGCTAGAGGTCCTATAAAACAAGTTAGAAAGTTCGACGCTTATAATGTGAATGGATTTAGATTTCATACAGTTTATCGAGAAGTGGGTTTGAAAACATGGAATAGTGGTATATTTACATTTGCTGAAGTGGGATACTATGGAAAGCTGTATGAAATTATTGAATTAAACTAACACAGACATTTTTCTATTGTTTTATTCAAATAAAAATGGGTCGATATTATCATAGGTGTTAAAAGTGATTCCTTGCAATTTACTTCTGTGAACTTCTCTCGCTTGAGGGATGTTGGTGATCGTGAACTGCATGATCCATATATCTTAGCGTCGCAAGAAAAAATGGTATATTATGTGAATGATGTTTTGGATGAAGGGTGGAGTGTAGTTATTCACGTAATACAAAGATATTTGTATGATATGGGTGATGAAGTGGAAGATTTGACCTCTGAAATTGAATTTCATCAACAACAGGAAGTAGAATTATTTGTCCATCATGATATTGAAAATATTAGTCTAGCAAGGATGAATGAAGTGGATGAAGTAATGGAGTAGAAAACTGACATGATTAAAGGGGAAAATGATTGTATGTACAATTATTTATTCATTCAGCAACCACTTGTTTCATTTATACAGTCATTCATTATCATTGTTATATATATTTTTTCTGTTAGTACTGGGCATCTATTATCATTTTTAATTTTTTTCTGCATATTTTTTTTGAAATATAGATTCTAAACTAATTTTTATTTGATTAAATGACAGGAATGCCAGGGAAAAAGCAGTACACTATTTCATCTAGTTCTGTGATAGATGACGATCCATATGGCTCCCTCCCTACAGCATTTGAGGCACCAACTACCTACACCCCTGCACCATCTCCCCTTGCACCATCTCTCACACCATCTGTGGGTGTCCCATTAGAGGCTGAGTCGTCGACTCCCCCTTTAGAAGCCTCATCAGTGGGGTGTTGACACACCCCTTCCAGTTCATCACAGATATACTGAAGTGTCACTATCATAGGTACAAATTTTAATTAAATAAATTTATTGAATTTTTTTATACTAATTGTTTGCTCATTGAATATGAAAAAAATGAAACCGTGAAGAAAAACTTAAAATTTTCAGATTTTTAGAATATGAATGGAAATAAGATAGTCATGTCATTTGACTCTTATGGGGTCCCTACGGATGACGCTGCGGGGTTACTTGACCAGATTCAAGGCCAGCTAGCAACGGAGCCCATTTCCCTTCCTATTTCTTATGATGATTGGAGATATATTACTCCAAGCTGTAAAAATGAAGTTTTTTATTCCCAAATAAAGGTAATTTTATTACATTATGGTTTAATTTAATGTCATGTTACTAATATGTTCAAAATTAATTTCTGTATACATATGTTCTTCCACTTTACAGTTAATGATGTGATAGCACGGAAGAGGACGTTGAAAAATCTTGGTAAGAAATGGAAAGATTTCAAATGGATATTGTGGTGTGATGTCAATGATACTTCGTTGACCGTGCAACAAATGTATGAGAAGCTACCTAGTGGGGTACTGAAAGAACAGTGGAAAGTTTTTGTTGACAGACATCGTGATGAGAAGCGTATGGTATTGAAATAAATATTATTATATTATCCTCATTTTACATTTATATATGTATATGAAGAGGAGATGACATTGAATACATTACTGTTAAATTGAATTTTATTTATTTCAGTATCTCTCAAGACAGAATGCATCAAACTGGGCTAAGTAAGTCATCCCTCATACTGCGGGCTCAAAAATCTTTTCTAGAAGACGAACGACATTGGTAATATTTTAATTATTTTAAATATTTATAAGAAAATATTATCTGTTTAATATATTGAATTGTTGATTTATCTTTTCTTAATGCAGTCACAGATTTTAGGGCACGAAGCATCCCGAACTGAACTGTGGTTGGATGTTCACAAAAAATCAGATGGAAGTTTTGTTAATGAGCCTGCCAAAGAAGTTGGGGTATGAAGTCAATTTTTTATTATAATAACTTATTATCAATTTTTACTGTGTTAATATATATTGATATTTTATTTATAGGTAAAAATTAAAGAACTATGGGATGCCAATCCTAGGTAGTCCTACTCAGTCTCCCAGGATGACCCAGTTGCTAAAGTCCTTGGGAAGGAGCATCCTCGTAGAGTGCACGGGATGGGTTTTAGACCCGTACCATCTGAGGTCTTTGGCATGCCACCAGGGATTCCAGATGCATCTACTCCTAGTTATAGTCAGTCCATACCCGAAGATGCTTAGAGGGAGATTTCTTCTCTACGAAGCATAGTTCAAGATCAGGGGGCTCAGATATCCACTTTACAGCAAGCAGTGACTACTATACATTAGTAGATGAGAAGATATGCCCCCGGTGGTAGTGCATCGACCGGTGGTAAATAGGTAAATCACAAAAAATCAAAATCATTTAGTTTGAAAACTTTCATTGGTTTTAAGTTTTAATATAAATATGCAACAGTATTTAATTTTCAATATAATGTTCCTACAGGTGATAGCAGAAAGTGGAGATGGAGGTGGAGAGGGTGATGATGCATCATCAGACCATGAGTAGAGTTGTATTGTTGATTTATTGAACAAATATGTGAATTGTTTGTTTGTATATGTACCATGTGTGGCACATAGTTTCCACCAAACATTTTCATGTCCTAACATTTTCTTGATTTCTCATGTTTCCTTTTATGCATTTTATTGATTTCTGATGTTTCCTTTTATGTCTTGATTTCTTGAGTGTGGTATACATCATTCCAGTTAGGCCTGTGTTTGAATTGGTAGTTGAGATTTTGGATGACTAGGAGTTAGACCCATTGTTGATGTGTTGAATAAATTCTCGATGCTTAGTATTATAATATCTAATTATTCAATATCATCATCCAAGAAGGTAAACCCTTTTGGAGTTGGTATCCTATGACACCGTGAATCACAAAAATATGTGGATTGATAACTCTTTATTAGGAACTATTTTCTATGAAACCAATAGAAAATGATTTTCATTTTCCATAACACAAGCATAACCTTGTTTTCTATTTGAGCCTAATATGATTCATGTTATATAAATCCTGATTTCCTAAAATTATTCATGAATATATAAAAACTTACATGTCGTTACATGAATAAAACCTTAGAAAACAATAATATCTCATAGCTAGCGTATCACCCAAGGTGAAATAACATCCAACTATAACATCAAACAACAAGAACAACAATCCCACACCGAGAACCTGGGTTTTCCCCCATATATGGGTTAGATAATCCCACAAAAAAAAACACATTACCAAGTACTGAAACACCTTAATATCATATAAAACTTTCAAAAAAATTATTCAATAGAAAATAAAATGGCTTTGATATAACATTGTGACTCCATTACCTAGGTTCCACTAAACTAGTTCCCCAAACCAATGTGCCACATGACCATAGGAATGCCTCCTCATATACAAGAGGCTTCCTACTAGTATTAAGGGTCCAATGAGGTATGTGGGGATAATATACCATCTTTACCAGTGTAAAACAGTAGTATAAATCAATTTAAATGATAACCAAGTATGTTATAAGAATAATCATGCATGATGTATTCAATTCCAAAAATTGGGTAAATCCCCGCAACCAATATAGTAAACATGTCAGTTCATACAAGTGTCATGTGTTAAGGAAAAAACAAAATAAAAAAACCCATAAAAATCCTGAAATGGGTCTAGATGTTCATCCAGTTCCCTCATACATGCTCCATACCATATCCCAAACCAACCATCTATCAAAAGGATTTTTCCCTTATACTTCCCTACAACCATGAGATCTACTCAGGTATCAATGGCATCCTAAAAAGGGTGTGAGTGTAGGTTAATAGGACACCACCAATAGTGTCTAAACAAATTAGTATTATAATAACAATAATACTATATACATAAGTACAATTAAATAATGAACAAGGAAGAAAAGGTAAACAAGTTCCATGATTAAATATCAAGCATTTAACCCTGTATATCCTTCGGTTTTATGATGACATAAAGTCCCACCAAACCTTCTTCAACCATGTCAAGATTATATTCCATTAATATAAATGGGTTTTACATTTTCATTAACAAAAATGGTAATTCATTAATCATTTCAAATTCATATATTATGGTGCACTAATCAGTTCACTCATATCATACACATAGGCTTTAGTGCCTGGAAATCCATGTCAATACACTATCCAAGCATAGGAAACTCCATATACATAATATCAAGTCCATTGTGTCAAATTTCATGTCTATCCATCACACATCAAAGATAAGAAATTCCTTGTAAAAAAAATCTTACCCATGGGTGGGATCTACTGTGTCCCTCATCATTTACTAATCCATCAATACACATTCCACAAGGTCAAACACACTTAACCTTTTTAACAAATTACAATATCAAGTGTGAACCTATTTCATTTCACCAATATTCACATAGTTTATCACTTTCACTGCACTTAACGTAATTCCATAACTATTCTATTTTACTATTCATTCATAACAATAACCATTGTACGTATTTTCAATTCCATCTTATAACATGGATATTCCCACATTTTCCATTCATTATTTATCCCCTTAGTTATCTCACAACCCATTTAACCATAAAATTTTTGATAAATAACCAATTATTCCATTTTGACATCCTTGAAAGGTCAAAAACATCATTGATTTGATGTTATTTTATGAGATTGTGTCTGGTTTGTCTGGTTTGATTTGTTTTTCAGGGCAGTGGTGCAGTGGAAGCAGCAATTTTTTTCTGGTCATCTTTTCACGGTGGTTTTAACCACCGCTAATAGTATACAGGTAAAACTTTAGCGGCGGTTTTAACCGCCGCTACAGAGTCACATCCCCTGCCTGTATTCCGTGGTAGTTATCAAGACTTTAGCAGAGGTTTTACGGCCGCTGGATTTTATTTTATTAGCAGCGGTTATAACCGCTGCTAATAAAATAAAATCTCGGGTTCGTAAAAATCGCCGCTAAAGTGGCGAGAACCGCCACGAAATGAGGCAGCTACTACACTTCATTTAAACCGCCGCTAAATGGAAAAAACTGCCCCAAATATTTTACCAATGCAAAATTTAGCGGCAGTTTCTGTAAACTGCCGCCAAACAATGTAGCGGCGGTTTAAACTTCTGCTATATGTTAGTTTTCTTGTAGTGCCATGGTTTTTAAGTTTCCAATAATTTTGTTGTTTTAATCAACTTTATATTTTAAATAAGATTAATGAATCATTTTGATATTTAAAAAAAAATAGACTATTGATGTGTTCTTCTATTATGAGTATGGATGGGTATGAAAGGGGAGTTCCATATTTATCCATGTCATGTGGTGTGATCCTTGAGTAATTCCTTACCTAGAAATTTAAAAGGAAGACAATTTATCATTAGTTCATTTGATTTTTATGTGTTTGTAGGTTAAAATAAAAAAATATAATAATAATAAAAAAATTAAAAGGCCACATCATAGGTCATGGGGAAAACCCCATCAAAACCGGCGAAGTCACGGGGACTCGATCCTGGGACCGAAGGGAGACAGGGGCGTGCGCTTACCACTGACCTACGGGTTATAGTGCTTCTTTTTTCTATAATTTTCATATATATACTTATATTTTACTTTTATTATTATTATTATTATTATTGTATATTTATATATTGTTTTGTTTTGTTTGTTTATTTGTTTTTTCTTTTTCCACTAGGGAACTCTGTGAGTGACATGGATATAAAAGGACTAAATTGAAGTATCACGAACTTCAACTTCAACCACCAGGTGAATTCATTCCATGATCCTCATTTTTAATTTCCTTTTCGAACTCCCCTTCTATACCTATACCCCCTTCTAAATTCTCTTTTCTTCAAATGCTGGGGATAGTATTATTTTAAGTTGAGGGGAGATGAAATAAAAAAAATTATTTTGTGTAAAAAAAATTGCTTTTGTGTGAAAAATATATGATTTGAAAAAAAATGTGTGTAAATGGAAGGAAAATTTACTTTAACTTTGAACATGATAATACACATTGCACAATTTTAAAATGAATATCAAATAATTTAGCATTCCCTAATTCTAATTTTAATCCATGTATAATTTCATGAGCATAGATTTTGGAAAGTGTGGTTGTCTAATGTGAAATTTCATCGTTTATATTTTCATCCAAATAAAAAAAGAGATCACAATGCACGTACTTTGGATAGTGGGGTATTAGTTTGAGTTCATGGGGTCCCCCAAATAAATAGCATAGGTTTAGTGATAATTTTATTTTTAATATGAGTATTTAATAATAAAATAAAAAAACTATAAATTTGCACGTAGAGCAATGAAATGACCTAATGCGTGGATTTCGGCACTTGGGGATCGTGACTCTATAGTTTTCTGGCCCAGAGTTAGTAATTTTATCTCTATTTGTGGTAATTTGAATTTTTTTTGACTGATTTAACTCAAGATGATGCCCGAGTATGTGGGCTTCACTTGTTGCCCTAATGTCTTTGAGTTTGGGAGTCATCGGCAAAGTTTCGCTACATGGGTTGACTATTTTGAGTGCAATTTCAATTACCATGGAAAAATTGAAAAAAATAAAATAAAAAAATTTTAATACTCATTTTAATATTGAAATGTGATTCCACCTATCTCTTATATCATTTCCCCCTTGAATAAAGATGAACCCCCATGTCTAATGTGATGCACAACACATCATCACTCTTAATTGAAATTGGATGAAATGTAGTGATAAATTTGAACAAATAAATGGGCTTGGGATTTGGATCTTCTTATGAAACTATCTTGTATTAAAGTATTTTTATGGGTTTCATGACTTTTTGGTATGAGGGTTCTTGGTGATCAATGTGTATTAAAAAAATTTTGTAAAAGGGAATTCGAATTTCATATTATTGAGGTACATTTTACTCAGGACTAGAAAATCTCAAGTTGGGGGTGTGATTAGACAATAAAAACACATATTTTAAATTAAATTTTAATGGTATTAAATGTTTATTTTTTATATTATGGGCCTAAGTTAGTGGATATTAATTTTGAACATCCATTCTCATCATTTGTGCACTTCATGCCTAATGTACACCAATTTAGGCCCAATGATTCATCTGATTTTAAGGAATGTAAATATCCATATTTTAATTTTATATTTTGGTAAATGGATCTAAACTTAAATACGAAAAAATTTCATTCAGGGATCAATGGAGGATTCATAAAGGATGATGGGGATATTTGGCGATGAAAGGAAACAATTCTGGAGAAGGTAGATTGGACACCAGCCCACTGATGAGAATGTGGGGCCCATAATACAGACCCACTAAAGCCCAAATTTCGTGGTATGATATAAGAAATATATATTAACATATAATTATTCATAATACAGTGCTAATTTGACCTCCATTGTGGTTATTAAGGTGGACCAAATAGAATATTAAAATCAGGGCCAGATTCTGTGGCCCAGAAAAATAGCCCACCATTTTAATAATATCTCACAAAAAAAAATTCTATTTGGGATGAAATTTTACAAGAGTTCAATAGACATATGTATATCCATTTTCATATTCTATGGACCACTATAATCCATCCATATAGAAGGTCATTTCGATGCATTTGTTCAGTAGATGCAAGCTGGCTGCCACTTTGAGTCAAGGATAAATAAGTTAACTCTCCCTTACTTTCCACCACCCTGGGCCTACCATAATCAAGTGGAATGCTTTGTACTATTGTATGATCGACCCAAGTCTCCCAAAATTACTATTTAAGGTAGTACTTTTGAAGGATTTAGGGATCTTGGATGCTTTCTTTCATTGTAATGTTATGCTACCACTTTTCCTTTGTAATGTTCTTCCTCAATTGTAAGTTATTTTAATTCATATTAGTTTCTTAATAAAAGTTCTTATTTTCCTATTATTATGTTCTTATCCATATATATTTTATACCTTTGCCTTAATGTGTGATTTTATTCACACCAAACCTTGTGAAATTATTCACACAACGGTGGAGTGGTCATTTTCTTTTTATTATTATTATTTTACTTCTCCATTTCCTCCCTCATGAGTCTACTTCCCGCTTTCATTGAAACCATAGCATCAATGGAGGGATAACCCTATTATGGGTTGATACAAGGGAGTATCAAAGGTATGGATTGTATGTCATTTATCACCCCATTAATTACTAATCACTTCTTTTAATTGATATTTTTATTTGATGATTTTAAAACTTCTTCGTCCTTGTTGAATTTTAAGGCCACATACTTCATGTGCTAATATAAACCTTTACCTTAGAGTGCTCATTAATTTGATCCTCCAAGTGTATAGGTGATTATTATTCTAGTGTGTTGGTATTAAACTAGTAAGTGATGAAGTTGTTTGATCTTTTGGAATAAACTCATCTCAAATATAAGAATTTGAAACTGTTAAAAAAAGAATTTCATCCAATCCACCCCAAGTGATAACCAAGGATCAACTCATTATTTTAAATTGAATTAACTTAAGAATCTTAGTGTTAACTTAAACCCATATAAAATCAACCCAAAGTTGTCCACTTTATATCCAAAAATAGTCTATAGAATGTACGTGTCTATAGGTTTCTTCTTAGGTCTCTGAGGATTTGACAACCCAAGCTAAACTACAAGCAACCACTTAACCCTAAAATTTTGGGTAAATTTGGGTGAGACCAGGTATTTTGGTTATAATAATAATGAATTATATAATAATTTTTTTAGATTTTAGAAGCATGTGTGTATTAATTAACTTAAGAGTTATGGATACCACCATGGATTAGTGATTTTAAGATTGATCATAAGTTCAAAGTCTTAAACACCTTTTTTGGGTTTTATGTTATGGGAGTCTACCAATATTTAAGTATTTTTTGGGAAAAATTTATGGAAAGTATATGTTTTAGTGGAAAAATAATTTGAGAAATAATGCCTTTACATTTTATAGACATAAATTTAAAGGTATTAATAACCTTTAGGGTTAAAATGATCATTAATGACATTATAATAATCTTAAAATAATATTATTATACTTTTTCAAAAAAATATATTAAAAACCATAGTAAAAAGGTTATTTAATGATTAATTTTATTTCAAGTATTTATATCATATTTTTTTGGGAATGTTATAGGAATTATATTAATATGGTTTTAGAAAAGGATAACCTTCATGCTAGGTAACAACCCGATGTTTCTAGAAATTCCACAGGGATTGATCCCATGATCGAAGGACGATAAGGTTTTAATGCCTACCACTAGCCTACGTGATGTCCATGTTAATATGATATTTTTTTTAGTTAAACAATTTGAAAAATAAATATTAATGATGAACCAATGGTATTAATTTTAAGTTTTAGTGATTAGTGTATTACATTGGATAAATTGTGCTAACCATATTGGTTTTGTAAAATAGTTAGAGATAGAAAAGAAGACTTCCCAATCTTTTATGGATCTTAAGATCCATTAAAAGTAAGTTTTAGTGCTTCAAGCATAAAAAAATCATTTTTAATTCATTTTTAGATACTCATTTCTTGGATTAAAGGGTTAAATTGGAAATTTATCAAAGCACAACCAAAGGATGGAATTATTATTATGAAATATAAACATATCAAATAAGTGTATTTCCTTATATTCTTAGATAGTAAAATAACCCCCAACTATATGAAAAGGATGTTAAAAAAAATATCATGAAACCTTAATACCCGATGAATCAAATGGTCCTTTAAATAATCAAATATTTATGGTTTTGAGGCCCTTAACTTCTCATTGATCATTCACTTGCTTGTGATCAATGACCTCAATCACTCTCTATAATTATTTACACTTTTCACCATGTCCATATTTTCACTTTTCACCAATGTTATCCTAATTATAAACCTAATTATGTGTTATTACATATAACCTCTATACTTCCATTTTTATGTTATCATGATGATTTTTTATTAACCCTTTTATAATGTGGGTTTTTAAACAAATTATTTTTCAAATACAAAACCATTGATTACTAAGATCAAGTTTAAACTAAGAGGATATGATTTATTTAAGGTGGGCAGAATGTAACACCCTGATATTATAAAATAATAACATAGAATATATTACACGCAACATGGATTTTAGCATATGTTACATGAAACAATGAGTTTCTTCGATAGTTTTTGTTACACGCAAGACCAAGTTTTATCGAACAATAATATAATATTATTTTTATTATTATTATTTAATATGACAGTTATCGTTTAGGAATTGGAATGATGGGTATGAATAGAATTAAATAAATTATAAAAATATATAGTTTACAATTTTTATTAGATATATATTGATTATAAATTATATAAGAATAATTTAAAATAAAAAAAAAAGTATTCTTTGAAAACTGTATTTTTTCTAAAAGATGATTTAGTCGTATTTTTCACACATTATTTAAAATTAATTTTTAACACTTTTATATAATTTATTTTAAATTAATTTTTAAAATAAACATATCAATATTATCTTAGGATAAATTTTTTATATTTTTTTGAGAAGTTTCATTTTTTGATGAAATGCTTAGATTTTAATTGAAAACTGTATTTTTATTTAAATAATTTATGATGTTAAAATATATTTTGAATTGGTTTTAAATTAAAATTGGTTCAATTTTATATCAATTAATCCAATTTAGATCATTTGAATAATTTTAATATTTAATTTATATATAAAAACTTTGTAAACCATTGAACATTTTCTCTTTAAAACCCTACTTTTTCATCGTGACTGCGGGGCTAATTTTAAATTAATTTTTTTCACTTATGTGAATTTAATTTAGAAAAATGGATTATATATTTAGAATAATCATAATTTATAATTTCTAACAAGGTCAACTTAATTTTTTTCCAATATGAATAGTGAAAAAAGTAAAAAATAATTATCACGGTTAATGTAAAAACTGATTTACTGGGGAATCAAACTAAGAGGATAAGGATTAAAAATGACTTATCAACTTATAAAAATCCCATTAGATGGCATATTTAGACCTTATATCTTATAGTATTGATAATTTCCCATTTTTTGGGTCTTTTGGAATAATAAAAACATGGGTATGATTGAATCTTTTCAAAAAATTACAAGTGTGTCACTCGCCTCACTTATAAAAGATCACCCCCTATCCTCTATTCTTCACACCTTAAAACCTCTTTGGTTTGGACAATTCCTTACCAAATAAATTATCAATTTCCCTTCTCTCATAATATAATCTTTATTTTGGAAATAAATCTAAACTAGGAAGGATTTAGTACAAACCTAAGGAGGATACCTGAAGAAGAGGTAACGTTCTTCAACAAGTGTTTTTATTTTATTTATTTCTCAACCTCCTACAATTTTTATTAAAACATTATAATATAATAAACTCAATATATTCCATATATTAAAAATATTAAAAATATTATAATAAGTTCATGACCTAAAACCATGCCCACTTCTATCAAATTTGTTACGAAATCACAGTTCGTGTGTATAGAAGACTATCGCCTCGCAAACTGATGTTATTTGTTCTTCCATTACCACCTTTCATGATTGGGTAAGATGATGAATATAAAGTGTATATATGATATTTATAACATAATTATACATATTAAGTCATTATATCATATATATATTTTTACTTTCCATTCTGTAGGGGATATGATAACATTGCTCATGTGTACGGCGAACTATCGCCCCGCGAAGTAATATGATTCACTACTACAAAACTAGGTTTATACAGTGCTAGGGTTTTAATGGTTATCACTAAAAGAATTTTTGAATACCCCCTTTATCAGTTCTAGAAAAAAAATTGAAATGGGGATTTTAACAATGCTAAAAAAGCATTGATAAAGGCTCCCCTTTATCAATGTTTTTTACAAGTGCTGATTAAGGCCCCCCTTTATCATCACTTTTTTACAAGCACTGATTAAGTACCCCCTTTATCATTACTTCTAAAAAATTGCTGATAAAGACCCCCCACCCCCATCAGTACTAGTAAAAAAGCACTTATAAATGGGGGGGCCTTTATTATCCCTAGTAAAAAAATACTGATAAAGGGGGGTCTTTATGAGTGTTTTTTTAGAAGTGCTGATAAAGAACCCCCTTTATCAGCGCTTTTTTCCTAGCGTTGATAAAGGGTATATTTCAAAAAAATATGTATATTTCATTAAAAATAATATATTAATATATAAATATATAAATATACTTATATTGATACATATATAATATATATTTTTTAAATATGTTTTAGATGAGGCTAATTAAACGTTTACACTTAATATATAAGTTATTTAGTGAAAATGACATATAAAATAATTAAAAAATATTTTTAATTAATAATTTCATAATTATTATATAGTAATAGTCATTAAATAACATTTCAAAAATAAATAAAATCAAAAAAATAAAAAAAGATCTAAAATAAGTTGAAAACATAAATCAAATTTTAAACGGTCATAACATTTGATCCGGGTATCCGTTTGGGCTCTACCACATAGAAAATCAAAGCTTACGATGAGTTATACTCTCGAGAGACCTAGTGGACTTTGGATGCATTTTTCAAGGCTAAAAATGAATCAAAATGCCTCTAAATCTAATTTTTTAGTCAGGGTACCCCAATTTTTTAACATTCGATAGATTTTAAACCTCATTTAACGGGGTCTTATTGCATTTCTTCAGTGGGTACTGAATTTATTTTGAGGGATTACATTTATATTGATATTATGGTTTTAAAATTTTATCATTTTTTACAATTTAGTTTTATTTATAATTAAATATATACATATTTTCTTATATTTACATAAGATAAATCACTTGTATAAATACATATATCAACATATTTACATAAAAATGTATTTTTAAATATATAAAATTTTTATTATTCATTTTATTTAAATTAAAAAATTATACATTGTTTACCATATAAAAATGAAATAATATGCATATGTATTTTCTATATATACATATGTGTGTATATTAATAAACATGTGTATATATATACATTTATATTATATATATATATATTCTAATATATATAAATGAATATTAATATATAATATATTTAAATAAATATAATTGTGTGTATATATATCACACATTTCAAAATATATACAAATAAATAGAAAATATGTTAAATATACAACAAAAAATGCATGACATAGTGGTAAAGAGCTTCAGTCACATAAGGGAGGTCCTAGGATCAAATCCAGAAATGTCAAGAACCAGGCCAGGTCGCCATCCGACCCAGCGCCCAACCCAGTCTGCGACATGGCCCGAAGGGAGTTCCCGATCCCCACAGGCTGGCACAAGTGCCTGGGTATCAAAACATTACATGGGAACGATTTACCCGAAATAGTAAACACAAACAACCAACAAGATAGATAAACTAAAATTAGAAACTAACAACCAAACAGACCCTTAACTTTGGACCAAACTTAAAGTTTACAATTCAACCCAAAACTCGAAGGAGACTACAATGGAAAGAAAACTAACACATCAACTTTCACCTTCATGCAACACAAGGATCCATCTCCTCAAACTACCATTTTCAGACCTACATGGGAAAACCATCGACAACTCGAACCACCATCACTGATCTCAACGCTTCGACCTGGAATACAAAAGAAACAGAATCTACATACAACCAAAGGTGTATGTAGGATGTGAGCCAAAATCCCAGTAGGACATCACCCAATAAAAAGGTTCCACGCATAATTATTAAATGACAAATACATTTACAGTTTTAATTAAAGTAAAGAAGTAAATGCTTGAAGAGTTTTAAAGAAAACGGGTTTTAGGAAAACAGTTTCAAATGGAAAAAATTAAATAAAAAAAATAATCACACACCCTTACTTTTTAAAATAACCAAAGTGTCACACTAATGAGCATGAAGTAACCAATGAGCACTAATATGGGAGAGGCCGCATGGGTATCAGCTAGCTTGGGTCCCTAGATCTTCGTGTCTCAGTGAAACGTATCTTAGAAGGTCATGACCCTCAGAAAATGTGGCTTAGAAGGACACGACCCTCAGAAAATGTGGCTTAGAAGGCCACAACCCTCAGAAAGACATAAGTTTAGTTAGTGTTGCAATCGTCAGTCCTGCAAGTGAAACCGGGTTGAGTCACCTCTGGAACACTAGCTCACTAGTCTAGTCCACCCTCCTAGCTACCCGGGATTCCCGCTTTATGCTCAAGTGGTTCAGAGTTCATTTCGTATGTCGTATTCATTTACTCAAACCAAACAAGACACTACACACACCAAAACCACTATTTGCACACACAAAATCCATTAGAAATAATACACACACTAAAATATTCCAAAACTCAATCTGCATTTCTTACACTACCAATTAAAACCAAGGCGTGGTCAAAGAAAGAATTTTCATGGTCAAACAAACCATTTAAAGAATTTATTAAACAATTTCAACATATGTCACACGTCTTTAAACACCAAAAAAAATCCACCCAAATACTCATTTAAGATAGCACGCATACATACGCTACACCAAAACACCAATTGCACCCGCCCACAAATTCTCTAAAAATAATAATAATAATAATAATAATAACAACAACAACAACAACAATAATAATAATAATAATAATAATCACATGCATGCCAAGAATCTTTACACAACTCAATTAAAACAATTTTCCATCCTTAATAACTATTTAATAAAATGTTTAAGATTTTAATAAACAAATTTTGAAAATCAGAACATTGACTTGCACACAAAAAAAACAAACCAACCCTCTTTTTAGAATCAAACGTACACTAACGCCATAAAAAAATATAATCTACATCCATTGCAAGATTTAATAAGCCGGGTGAACAATTTATAAAACACTAATATTCAGCTCGACATGAGTTTTCACATAAAATCATACTCATATCACATAAACACATTACTAATAAGCATATGAGATCTCAATAAGAAAAACAATTTCACACAAAGAAAAGCAATTAAATATTACACTGAACTAATTAAACACGCAAATTAATTAATCAAATAATAATTATAAGTGGAACCACCTACCTCGATGTCGAACCCTGAAAATTGATGTGAAATCTTCAAATTCTAGCGCGAATCATTAATCGCGCGCCATTTGCACCACAAGGAACCTCGCACGAACTCAAAAACACGAATTCGGATCAAAAACTTCATGTTAGAACCCTATAATATGAACTCATACCCACTGGAAAAAAAAAAGAAAATAAAATAAAACTCGAATACTAAGGGGAGATACTTATCCAAAGGGGGAGCAGGGGAGGTCTGGTGGCTGGACCTAGGTGTGGCGCTACGGGTTGTCTTCCGGGAATAGGCAGGGCTCCATGGGGGGGTTCGAGGTGGTCGGTCGGGGGTGTTTCAATCGCCGAAGGGGTCAGCTGAGGGTTTTTCGGAGGAGAAACTAGAGGGGAGTCGCAGGGCTGAAAGAGGGAGGCAGCGACGAGAGGCCGGGACGAGGGGCTTGACGCGACTGCGTGACGATGTGAGGGGGGCGGCGTAGCAAGCCGAGGGTTGCGTCAGTGGGGTCTGTGCAATAGTGAGAGGGGGGAGCAGGGGTTCGGTGGTTCATGGGAAAGAGAAGAAGGGGGGAAAGGCTTTGTCGGGCTGGGTAGGGGGGCGCCGAAAACCAGAAGGGTGAAACTCTAAAAAAATAAAATGATAGAATAAAAAAAATAAAAAAAAATAAAATAGAGCAAAAACAAAACTAATAATATTATTAACATTAATAATAATATTATTCTTAAACTAAACCTTAAAAACAAGAATAACAATAACAATAAAAATAACAAAAATAGGATAATAAAAGTTATATCCTTAAAATGATATCGTTAATTAAAATGTTAACAATTTTAATGAGAATAATTAAGAATGGTGGTGATAATAATTTATGGTGATAGTAATAATAATAATGACAAGCTTATTAAAAATAATTATTTTCTTAATAATGATAATAAGATTAATAATATTAGTAATTATATTAATATCCTAACACAACTAATAATAATAATAATAATAACAATAATTAAAATGGTAATGATAATATTAATAACTTAATAAAATTTATATTCCCAATGCTATCAATAATAACAATAATAATATTCTCAAATAATATTATTATTATCATCATTAAAATAATTTGTTAAATTTTACCACACTTGTTTTTATTTTATCTAGTTTTTATTATTCATTGCATTGCATTTATCTGCCTTAAACACCCGTCAGGGCATGCGGTGAACCAGGCGAGGTCGCGTGGCGACCCAGGCAAGGCCGCGCGGCTTCGACCGCAGTGATATGGATGCCGTCAGGACCATTACATGTGTTTTTAAATAAGAACTCAAGAAAATTTTAAGTCGGTCTTCAACCCGAACTACCTGATACCCAGAAAAATTAATAAAATAATCTATTTAAAGATGACAGGTGTGACAATTCTCCCCACCATAAATCTTTCCGTCCCCAGAAATCCACAACTAAGGCTGAGACCCAAAGTAAGAAATGACACCCCCTTAAGGTTCAAAGAGGATCCCTATGAAAACAAGTAAAAAGAGGCAAATGCATCATCCTTAGAGAAGGTGACTAAAATGAAAAACTCAAGAAACTCGTAAAAAGACTTTATGATATGTGTCACCCGTCCTAAAGAGCTAAAACACCTCTAGTTGACTAATCAAGGATAGGAACTCACACCCACGTAAACCAACTTCACAAGACAAAACATCTCAAGAACTATTGAACAAAAACCACGTCATTTGACTGGAACGAACAAACAAGGTCAAGCACATCCTCGGAGTACTCTTATCACCTATCACCCAATCATCTTTAAGAACTGAACTAAAAGGTCAACATAGGGAAATACCATAGGGGTTCCCCACTATTTGAAACTTATTGACTCCCAAGACAAGATTAGAAAACTGACACGGGGAGGCCCGGACGGGCTCCCCACCATTATGAAGAAGGGCCAACCCGTTTCACTCCAGAGACATTTGAGCGAGACCTGTCGTGGGTCTCCCCACCATTATAACTGAAGATAGATACAGGAACTTCTAAAATTGTCCTGACAGTGACCAACCACCCCACCACAAGGGGCGGGGAGGAAGGGGCCCAACTACTGGGGTGTCAAAAGCATGACCCAAGACAAACTAGCATCTCTACATCCCTAGATGATCCCTATTTAACTTTGATAATGATTTGCCCAACATACCCCATAAAGACCACTAAAGCGATTACATCCAGTGGGACACAACCCCCATGAATTTAAGGCAACAAGGTGAACATGCCTCCACATAGTCACGGAAATCTTATGCAGCCAGACAATTCATTCAAAATGGAACAACCATAGAAACAATTTAAACTGCCTCTACTTTCAACGCCGCTGACAGAAATAAATTCAGGGTCCCATACACTCTCGTGGTTCCTGACCATGCGCCAGCTTCACTCCGAGGCCTATGGTTGGAGCCCTGATGTTTAAAGCATCTCTTGCCTCGCATTCATGTATTGAAGACTCCTGAATGAATATTCTCCTTCTAGTGTCACATTCAACTATCCTGCAACCGAGACAACACCATCAGACACTACACACCTCGACGTCCAACCACTCTCTTACAGCACATCCACCAAAACATGGGTTTAGATGATGCACACACAACACCTCTTCACCTTAATTAGGGAACTTAAAGAGGGGAAAGATGCACGACAAACACTCCCCTTTGAACAGAAAGCAATAAAACTCCTTAAGAGGAGGACACACCCCTATGAAAACAGGGATTCTTGAAGGATCCTACAAAATCCACCTTTGCTCTTAAAGAGAACTCACGATGCAGATGTCACCAAACATGACCCTTACGGCCGATGGAAACACTACAAACCTTTCAAGATATCGGTCAGCATAGATAATTCTAAACTGCATTCAACCCTCCCCACTGGAATTACTTTCATCGTTTCCAGGGGAACCTTCAAACACAACAATGTCAAACTTCATACCCGACCACTCACACAACTCAAAAAGACCAAAACTCCTATCAACTCCCCCTACATATG
Organism: Viscum album; assembly: GCA_963277665.1. Classification (NCBI taxonomy): domain Eukaryota; kingdom Viridiplantae; phylum Streptophyta; class Magnoliopsida; order Santalales; family Viscaceae; genus Viscum; species Viscum album. The sequence continues at coordinate 391,260,028 of OY728147.1, read as the reverse complement.
TCATCCTGCTTCGAGAGGATCTATTTATTTGTAAAAAGGAGGGGTGGTTTAAATTCTAGAATTCAAGAAGAGGGTCCTCTAATCAACTGGAAGGCTGACCAATGGTGAATTTCCCATGGCCACACTTCAATCGCATGTCAACTCTTTATGGGGGGCATACACTAGTCAAGAAATAAAACCATGGACCCAACCAAATTGGTCCAATGGTCAAGACATACCACAAGAGAACACTAGACGTACAGGGGGAACCACTGTAAGGGCTTCCCGAAGCACTTTTCAAAATAATTCACTAACTACATGCTTGCATACCAACTTACAATTAAGAATTCAAACTCAAAACACAAATCATTCAGAAAGGATCCTCAGCCCAAAATGCCTCACATCCAATATTTCCAAAACACGAGGACACACCACACAATCACCGGTTACTAAAACACCAAATTCTCATTTAACAAAACTTTCTGAAAATAATCCAAGCTAGTGGGTTGCACAAACACCAATGGTGTCCCATGGGCCTCGCACATGCATGTTCTCGTGCCGCACTAACACCCACCTCATGTCCATCCAGGCACTCATCCTCTTGTTCCATTAACCCTTTCTCTTTCCATATTCACTCATGCATGTGGTTTCCCATGAGAACACCAAGGATCAAAACCAAAACTTTCCATTTTTCAAGACCAAAACATTCAACCCACACCTTTCAAACCTCATACATCATTCCCTTTTTAAAGTGCTACATTTCAAAACATTTTCCAAGACTAAATAATTTTTACTTAAAAACCAAAATTCCATAATTCCAAAACAAAGAAACAAGAAACAGTGTAAGAGAAAACTAGTGTCAGTGGGTGACTGGAACATATGGTTGGCGGTCATACGCCAATCATGTCATCACCATAGAGGGTATTCTGGGATAGCTTCCCCGGCTCCATATGGATTTCCAGACCCTATGAGCTCACTAGGACCACTGACCCTACTCCCTTTTAATTTCCCCAAGACAATATTAACCACACAGACCAATGGTTTAGACAAACCTCAACTTGCTTTGGTAACTCGAGTCCCGCCACAAGGTGTGCTGGCCAGGCACCTTGCTCGTAGCTAGAACGTCGAGTTTTGAAAACCTTAACTCCACTCTACCGTGAATCCATCCCAAAATAACACGACCTAAGAGAGAACACGTGTGCTATGATACCATTTTTTCATGAACCAAGTCGGGTCGTCATCCAACCTGGCACTTGACCCGGTCCGCGACATGGCCCGAAGGGCGTTCCTGATCCCCATGGGCTGGCACAAGTGCCCGAGTATCAAAACATTACATGGGAATGATTTACCCGAAATAGTAAACACAAACAACCAACAAGATAGATAAACTAAAATTGGAAACTGACAACCAAAATGACCCTTAACTTTGGACCAAACTTAAAGTTTACAATTCAACACAAAACTCTAAGGAGACTACAACGGAAAGAAAACTAACACATCAACTTGCACCTTCATGCAACACAAGGATCCATCTCCTCAAACTACCATTGTTAGACCTGGATGGGAAAACCATCGACAACTTGAACCACCATCACTGAGCTCAACACTTCGACCTGGAATACAAAAGAAACAGAATCTATATACACCTAAAGGTGCATGTAGGGTGTGAGCAAAAATCCCAGTAGGATGTCACCCAATAAAAAGGTTCCACGCATAATTATTAAATGAAAAATACATTTGCAGTTTTAATTAAAGCAAAGAAGTAAATGCTTGAATAGTTTTAAAGAAAATGGGTTTTAGGAAAACAGTTTCAAATGGAACAACTTAAATAAAAATAAGAAGCACACACCCTTACTTTTTAAAATAACCAAAGTGTCACACTGATGAGCGTGAAGTAACCAATGAGCACTAATATGGGAGAGGCCACATGGGTATCAGCTAGCTTGGGTCCCTAGATCTTCGTGTCTCGGTGAAACGTGGCTTAGAAAGCCACGACCCTCAGAAAACGTGGCTTAGAAGGCCACGACCCTCAGAAAATGTGGCTTAGAATGCCACGACCCTCAGAAAAGCATAAGTTTAGTTAGTGTTGAAATCGTCAATCCTGCCAGTGAAACCGGGTCGAGTCACCTCCAGAACACTAGCTCATTAGTCTAGTCCACCCTCTTAGCTACCCAGGCTTCCTGCTTTATGCCCAAGTGGTTCAGAGTTCATGTCATATATTGTATTCATTTACTCAAACCAAACAACACACTACACATTCCAAAACCACTATTTGCACACACAAAAGCAATTAGAAATAATACACACACTAAAATATTCCAAAACTCAATCTTCATTTCTTACACAACCAATTAAAACCAAGGCGTGGTCAAAGAAAGAATTTTCATGGTCAAAAAAACCATTTAAAGAATTTATTAAACAATTTTAACATACGCCGCACGTCTTTAAACACAAAAAAAAATCCACCCAAATACTCATTTAAGATAGCACGCATACATACGCTACACCAAAACACCAATTGCACCTACCCAAAAATTCTCTAAAAATAATAATAATAACAATAATAACAATAATAACAACAATAATAATAATAATCATAATAATAATCATATGCACACCAAGAATCTTTACACAACTCAATTAAAATAATCTTCTATCCTTAATAACTATTTAATAAAATGTTTAAGATTTTAATAAACAAATTTTGAAAAGAAGAACATTGGTTTGCACACAAAAAAAACAACCCAACCCTCTTTTTAGAATCAAACGTACACTAACGCCATACAAAAATATAATCTACATCCATTTCAAGATTTAATAAGCCATGTGAACAATTTATAAAACACTAATATTCAGCTCGACATGAGTTTTCACATAAAATCATACTCATATCGCATAAACACATTACTAATAAATCAAAGCATATGAGATCTCAATAAGAAAAAAAAAATTCTCACAAAGAAGAGCAATTAAATATTACACTGAACTAATTAAACACGCAAATTAATTCATCAAAGAATAATTATAAGTGGAACCACCTACCTCGATGTCGAACCCCGAAAATTGATGTGAAATCTTCAAATTCTAGCATGAAACATCAATCGTGCGCTGTTTGCACCGTAAGGAACCTCGTGCGAACTCAAAAACATGAATTCGGATCAAAAACATCATGTTAGATTCCTAGAATATGAACTCATACCCTCTGGAAAAAAGAAAATAAAATAAAACTCGAATACTAAGGGGAGATACTTATCTGAAGGGGGAGCAGGGGAGGTCTGGTGGCTGGACCTAGGTGCGGCGCTACGGGTTGTCTTCCGGGAATAGGCAGGGCGCTATGGGGGGTGCGAGGTGGTCGACCGGGGGTGTTGCAGTCACCAAAGGGGTCGGCCAAGGGTTTTCCGGAGGAGAAACTGGAGGGGGCGGGTCACAACGTCGGAATAGTAAGGTGACGATGAGAGGCCGGGACGGGGGGCTTGGTGCGACGGTGCGACGACGCGAGGGGGGTAGCGTAGCAAGTCGAGGGTTGCGCCGGAGGGGTCTGTGCAACAGCACGAGGGGGGAGCAGGGGTGCGGTGGTTCATGGGAAAGAGAAGAAGGGGGAAGGGATTTGTCGGGTTGGGTAGTGGGTGCAGAAAACAAGAAGGGTGAAACCCTAAAAAAAGAAAGAAAAATGATAGAATAAAAAAATAAAAATAAAAATAAAATAGAACAAAAAAACTAATAATATTATTAACATTAATAATATTATTATTCTTAAACTAAACCTTAAAAACAAGAATAATAATAAGAATAACAATAACAATAATAGTGTAATAAAATTTATATCCTTAAAATGATATCGTTAATTAAAATGTTAACAATTTTAATGAGAATAATTAAGAATGATGATAATAATAATTTATGGTGATAGTAATAATAATAATGAAAATCTTAAAAAAAATATGTTCTTAATAATGATAATGAGATTAATAATATTAGTAATTATATTAATATCCTAACACAAGTAATAATAATAATAGTAATAACAATAATTAAAATAGTAATGATAATATTAATAACTTAATAAAATTTATATTCCCAATGCTATCAATAATAACAATAATAATATTCTCAAATAATATTATTATTATCATCATTAAAATAATTTTGTTAAATTTTACCACACTTGTTTTTATTTTATCTACTTTTTATTATTCATTGCATTGCATTTATCTGCCTTAAACACAGGGAAGGGCGTGCGGCAAACTGGGCAAGGTCATGCGACGACCCAAGAAAGGCCGCACGGCTTCGACCGTAGTGATCTGGATGCCGTCAGGACCATTACATGTGTTTTTAAATAAGAACTAAAGAAAATTTTAAGTCAGGCTTCAACCCGAACTACCCGATACCCAGAAAATTAATAAAATAATCTATTTAAATACAACGGGTGTGACAAGAAACATGTAAGAATTTGGGGTAGACTTATAGCATTGAGAAATGGGGTGGGGTGCATGATGTAGAATGGGTATTGTAAATTATTGAGAAAGGGTACTATAAGCGCTGAGAAAGGTGGGCATCGGGGTGCGTGAAAATTTAACTTTTTTCTATATTTTTTAACTGCACTTTTTTAGCACTATTAAAATCCAACCTTTAACATTGATTTTTTTAGCACTATTAAACCCCCAACATGTCTTGAAATATCAAAACTTTTTAAGCATTGATAACACCCCTTAACTATCATTGTTAAAGCCCCAATTTGTAGTTGTGATTCGTTTTCCATTAACACTTTACATAAAAGGTGATAATGATAAATTTAATGATTATATGTGATATAAATGAACTAATTATAATATTCATGACATATTTATCATTATAGAAGTATATATATATATATATCATTTTCTTACCTTTTTCACTCAATGACAGATGATAATGTCATTCGTGTGCGTGTGGACTATCGCCTTCACGAAACGATGCGACTCTCTTTTCATCACCACACCACATGGATGATAAATATATAAGTATATTTAAATAAATTATATTATATATATGATATTATGATCATTATATAAAGATAAAATATTATTTATCTTCTTTCCATGATGATCATTAGAAAAATGGAAACGTTACTCATGCGTACATATGGTCTACTGTCTCCATGATCGTAGCGTAATTCATTTATAAAAAACCATCTTTCATTATTGGTCTTAAAGGTATAATTGATGTGTAAAGATTATAATTATTTCATGATTATTATTCTGGATATTACTAAACTATATAATATACACAAGAACCGGAACTTTCATGACAAAACACATATGAGAAAACAAGGCAATTAACACCCAAAGCCGTGAAAATAATGGAAAAATATTAACAAAAGGGTGTTAATATGTTATAAAATGATAATATATGATATTATAAATATTAATATGGTTATTTTATAAGTTAATAACATGTTTAAAACCACTATATAGGTGGTTAAATCATGCTCAACCAAAAGGAACCATGAGGTAAGGGATTCTGTCTCAATTTCATTTCATTGAGGCTTTTTGTTATGTTGTGAACCTAATTTCTTTTATATTGTGTATATACTTACCATTTAATATGTAATATTATAAATAATTCATTCTTCATGATATTTTAAGTTTCAATTTTAATTATTTTATCTAAGGGTATTTGAATTTAAAGTTACCAAGTGGTAAATAATTTCACAACTCAAATTCATTTCATTGGGTTATATTACTCCTTTGTTGTTGTGACATTATAAGATTATGTGTATAATTATTTTTATCTATATATTATTGTATTTCCACTTTTTTTATTTGGATTTAAAATTGATACACATAATTGATTCATTTACTAGTTCTTACTTCAAAGTTATGATCATTGTAAGGGTTTATTTTACAATCTCATTCTCATCGAGATTGTTTATTCTTGAATTTCAGTTGAAGGAAATTATTTGATCATTGTTTAATAAACCCATATAATTTTCTTATAATATTGTTATTAATAATATTTTCAAGTAATAGTTCAATTTTTCTACTCTTTGGTACTTAAAATAATTGAGAAAATGTTTTTAAGAAAATATGACTTCATTTCTCTCTTCGGTCGGAAATTCGTTTTCTTCCAAAACCATGTTTTCTAAAAATGTTTTCAAAAATGTATTTAACCTTTTAAAAATGATTTATTAAAAAAAAATTACCCATTTTTATTAATTACAAAAAAAATCAAATGAATCTTTATTTCTTTATCAAAACAACACTCGTTTGGATTTTACCAAAAATGTGAAAGGAACCTTCTTGTCATTTTCTGAAAAAAGAACTTTTTTGACCTTTTTAAAATGAAAAATGAATGTTTTTTAACTTGTATGGAATTACCCACAAAAATGACTGTAATTTATTTGAATCTTCCTTTGTAATTTTAAAAGGTTGTTTTTTTAAAGAAATTTTTTTTCCTAATATTCTATAAATTCTTAGTTTTTAAAAGTGATTTTCAAAGAGAATTATTTTCAAAATGTTTTACGTTTTAAAATTTTGTTTACAAAATGAAAAGGATATTTTACTCAATAATATTTTTAAAGATCCTTGTGTGGTATTTCTATTCATCAATGACAACCAACCTTTATTTTAATTATACTCCATGGGGGATATATTGTATTAATATCATCCTTATTCTTCCTCTGGATGGTTTATAGTCATTTTGACTGAGGAAAGTGTTGATATTCACTTCCTTGATTCATTTTTTAGTCAATAACTATCCCTTGAAATATTAACTCTCCTATGATCATTGAAACTTAAACATCCCCTCAATACCCATATTATTCATCATGGATATGTTTATTTATTAAACTGTATATCATTTCTACATACGGTATTCTACATTGAAATTCATTTATTTATCTAGAAAAATATTGATAAATCTATATTATTTACTCAATACGAATATTTGGTGATAAGTAAAATTTCTTATGAATTAAATCGATTATTCTATATAAGAGTAATTCCTTGAACATGCATGACACATGTGGGACATGGTTATAGATAGCCCCTCGATGCATCAATGGTCTCATGGGATAAATCTATTGGCCAGCCTTAGTTGAATGGGATTCTACCCATTAGTTTTAAACTATCTTGTGAAGGGTACACGTCATGAATGATTGTCGATCTTACATCTAGTCTCATGGGTCTCAAGAAAATTAGTTCCATGAACACTCGCTTTCCTAAACAAATGTTTGTAGACTGAACCTGTCATGTTCTCTATTGATCAATCAGATGGAGTGTGAGACTACTAACAAAGAATATATCTAGATGGTCTCATCTAACTACCAATTTTCCCATGACCTTTCAAAATAGGTGAGTGATATAATAAATTTATGAGGGTCATAATGGAGATCCTTATCAATATCAATCATGGGCTCATGCCCTCAACATTTCAATCATGGGCATGTAACCTCAAATCACAACTCACTCTCACCCCAGAGCTCCCTTGAAGTAATCATCCTTTTTTCAACACCCATCAATGGGAAGATAAATAATCAACCATGTTACCTTAAAGGATTATTGCAAGATAGGAACACCATAAAGTGACAACCAGGCCATTAAACATAATGGTCAATATTTTCCCGAGCCCTTCTTTTGTTGTTTTGGGGTATTTGGTGGTTCGAGAGAAATTTCATAAATTCTAGAAGTTGTTTTTAAATGATTTTTTAATTTATAAAGTAGTTTTGAAAATATTTTAAAATTTATAGAAGTAATTTCAAAGTATTAAAATTTTATTTGGAAATTAATTTAGAAGTTTTAAAATGATTTTAAAGTATTTGGAAGAGTTGTATAATTTTAAATGCAATAATAAACCCTTTTCATAATTATTTATAAGTTAGCTTAATTAAAAATGAAATATTTTCAATGAAATGTTTAACCTTACGTGTGAAATTGAAGTTAAGTAAGGGTAATGCTGATTTTTTAAGGGTTTCATATAGGTAAGGTCATTTCTCCTTGTGCTACATAAGGGTAAGAAAAGATATATAATACTTGTGTAAGGGTAGTCCTCATCTCATGTAAGGGTAGTCTGGCTTTTAAACAGGTTGTGTAAGGGTAAGTCTTGATTTTTATGACTTGTGTAAGGGTAAGTGGTTGTTTTTATATATTACATATGGGTATCCTTGCCACTATGTAAGGGTACCAGTGAGTTTCATATACTCATGTAAGGGTAATTCACAAATGTTTCTATTTAAATAAGGGTAGATCAGGTTTTTAATACCTATGTAAGGGTAAATTGTGAGATCGAAAGATCATGTAAATGTAATATAAATATCATGTAGGGGTTAGGTGAGTTTTCCAAACCTCACATAAGGGTAACAAGCTACATAAGGGTAAAACCTTGTTAACCTTACACAACATTTATGAGTTGTATATGGGTATCACTTTTTGCCCAGTTTTTTAGATTTTCATCCCGAATTTGATTTGTAATCACATGAACTCGTTTTTAATGATTTTAAAGACTAAAATAATGGTTTTAAAATATTTTGACTCATTAAAAATTATATCTAACATTTTCAAAAGTTTAAATTTGATTGCAGTTATGTTTTGAGTTAAATGAAAATAAAATCGGGAATAAAAGGAAATTTGACAGAGTATCTAAGGAGGGATATTTATGAATGTTAAGAACAAGTTTCTTTCTCTCATTTTAGTTCCTCCTTGTCTCTATTGGGTCCAAGTGATCCAAAACCCTAAAACTTGAGTTTTTTGAAGTCTTGTGTAAATTTTCTGACTCTCCTCTTACTTCAAGTCGACGTGCATACACTCTATCTCTCTCCTCTATTTTGATGTTGTAGTGTGAGAAGCTTCCAAGATACAGGGGATCTATGACTTCTATTTATGGTATATTGTGAAAATGAGAATTAACCATGCTTTAGATTCTTTTTTTAAATTGATTTGATTAACCATAATCAGATAATAATCTAGAAAATAATCACATGATGAAGTTTGTATGATTGTTTAGAAATTCCATAGGTTGAAATTGAAATTATTGAGAGAAATATTGAAAATGGATTATCATGTAAATATTTAAGAAAAGAGAGAATTTATGTCATGATAAAATTATATTAAAGTATTCAAGTGAGTGAAATTTATATTTCTTGTTGAAAATAAATAGTTCTTTTGAAAATATTATAGCAAGTTTTGGAATCGTTATTCACTCTTTAAAATGATCATTGTATGGGTATCAATAAAAAATGTGTTTATTTGTTCTACAGAATCCTCAATGGAGGATGTGTATAAAAAGAAAGTATAAGATATTGAAGATAAAGTTCAAGATATGGGTGAGACTATAGAGGAGAGGATTAGAGCTTCGGTACAGTCGATGTTTGCAGACATGAAAAAATAGTTTCAGCCTGCATATTCAACTCATGTACCTTAACCTGTAAATCTCACTCCTCCACCTCATCCTACAGATCCCACTCCTCCACCTTGTCCTTCTAATCCAACACCTACACCTACCCCTCTACAGCTTCCCATTTATTGTGAATTATATGTTGAGGGGCCCCAACTTCATTTTGTTATATATGGGATTGTATCGTATATTTGGGATATCGTTCATCATCAACAGATAGATATAGAGCAGCTTGGGGTCATTGTACATGATATTATATATAGATCAAAAACAATACCATTCTCTACATATGAGGTCACTACGGTTGGGCTACGTATTGACCATTTTTTAGTTTCTCCATATAGACATGTCTGAAAAATTACCACTAAGGTATTTATAAATTATATCCTTTATTTCATAGTGGTGTAAATTTTATATATTTATCTATTTTTTTACAGAAATACTTTATAGGTAAAGACATAGAATATAGACAATAACAAGTACAAGCATCTATGACCTTGGATACTAATTCTTCAGTAGTTTATAGATTATTAACATATTCATCGTTGTTGTTGGATGTTTATGTTCATCCAATGAATGCTATCATTTTTGGGTTATAACAAAATGTGACGATTTTAAAGAAATGTATCATGGAGCATACAATTGAAGATTTTTTGGAAATCAACAAGATGTAAGTATTTTCCCTGTAAGTTGATTATCATATATCTTCCAGTTATCTAAATTTATTGAAACATAATAATTATGTTTTTTAATATTTGGTATCGTTATACACTTTGTATGTAGTATGATGCTACATCAGTATATGGATTATTTGATGCACAATGTATTTCACCAATAGTGATGACAATGACAAATAAAAAAATAACAACATATATTGTCGAATGATTTCAAAATAATTCAATTCAATGTTAGATGTTTCCTTATCTTGAAAGTTATGAAACATATATTTCTTAAATTTTTATTTCGTTTAACTAAATAACCACTCACATTGAATTTTTTGTATATTAGTGGTCATTGGATGTTAGGTGTTTTTTTCCAAGAGAGAAGACAGCTTACTGGTGATCTTCTATATAAAGCAAAATGCGAAAAAAAAATCCAATTATTAAACACATAAACTTGATTATTTGAATACTTATATATTATAAAGACTTTTAATTGTATTAATGTATGTCATTTTGAAATAGGGCATGGGATTACTTTAGAGAGACAAAAAGAAAGAGGAGTGTAAATATCAAATATGTAAAAGAAAATGTGACTTTTCATTTATAATTGCTATATTTTATCTATAAGTTTTTAAAATGTTATTTTTAATTGAAAAATTATTTTGAAACGGAATCTTCAACATCAAAAAGGAATAAAAGAATCTTGATATGATGTATTAATATTTATGTTTGAAATAGTTTCAACCGGAACAATAACAAAATTCAATAAGGTTAGATTTTATTATAATCTTTCATTTAATTTATCTTATAATTATATTGAGAATACATGTTAAATGATTTCTTTTTAATTTGTATTTTTTTATGACTTTCATCTGTAGCAATCACGACCCCAGTATCCCGAAGTTGATGTCTACTTTATTACATTGGCATAAGATACAAGGAATTGCATCCCGAATGGCTGAATAGTTTAGTTGTATTGGTAAACTAGATACATACATTATTCTCATATAAAAATTTGAGAACAAAAATAACAACATAGTTTTTTTTAGAATATCATTATTGCCTCTAATATATCCTTGTATATCAAACATAGTACACTTCATGGATTCCTAAGAAAGGAAACAAAATAAGGGTGAGCTCAAATGCTCAGTAAGGGTTAAGTACAGTGGAGGCAATCATGAATCACTAAGCATAATCAATATAGAAAAGTAAAAAACTGAACACACATGTCATATAATCAATAAAATGATAAGGAAGTTCATCCAAAGATAATATCAATGAAAAAATATCATATATAATAATCAATATGGCAAGGTATATAACTAAAAACACATGTCATTTAATCAATAACATGATTTTCATAACTAGATAAGGCATAATCAACATGGAAAAGTAAATAACTAAAAACACATGTCATTTATTCAATAACTGAGAATGAAATGAATCCATAGATAATATCATAGCGAATATCTCATGGATAATGATAATTGAATCATGAATGAAGAAAATTCTTAATTATTAGATGTCATGTTTCCCAAGAACATGCTTAATTTGGTTTCATTAATAATGAATGTGAGCCATGTGTTTACAAGCGATCTTGTGGGAGTAAGCTCGTTATCTTAGCAGTATATTTCGATGACATGTTACTTATTGAAAAATATGTACCAATATTATAGTTAGTTAAGGATTGGTTGGACAAGTGTTTCTCCATGAAGGACTTAGGTAAAACAGCCAATATTCTAGGGATCATGATCATTCATAATAGATCCAAGAGATTTTTTGGACTAAGTCAAGGTAAATACATTAACTAGAAACTAAAAAGATTCAGTGTGGAACAATCCAAGAGAGGATTGGTTTTAGTGTCACATGGTATACATCTTTTCACGAAAATGTGTCCTCAAAAACAAGAGGAGAAAAAGAGAATGAGTAGGATCACATATGCTACTATAATAGGATCAATCATGTATATCGGGTTATGTACTAGGATTGATGTTGTCTATGCCTGAGCATGGTTAGCAGATATCAAACTGATTGAGGTGAACAACATTGGTCTATTGTTAAGGCTATCCTTCAGTATTTAAGAAGAACTAAGGATATGTTCCCGGTATATGGATTAGATGAGGAGCTAGTCATCGGGGGTTATACTGATGCTAGTTTTCAAACATATTAGAATGATCTGAAGTTGCGGTCAGGATATATCTTCAGTCTCAACAGAGGAGTTGTGAGCTGGAAGAGTTCAAAATAGTCAAATGTCATCAATTCTACAGTGGAGTCTGAGTATATAGCAGCTTCTGATGCAGATAAATAAGTCAATTGGATACGTAACCTTTTCTAGGATCTTGATATGGTATCATAGTAGTAAAGATCCTATCAAATTATATTGTGACAATATCGCAGTGGTGGCTCTCGCAAAAAAACAATCACACAATAGACAAATCACATACTCTAGAAGTATCGCCTCTTGAGATATCACTACTGGAAAACTGCCCTATACCCACGGTTCAAAACTGTGGGTATAGCCCCCAAAACCGTGGGTATAGGCTATACCCACGGTTTTGGGAACCGTGGGCTGGAACGGCATCGGGATAGGGGGGTCGGGCTATACCCACGGTTTGGAGAAACCGTGGGGATAGGATTGCCACAGCGTGGCAAGTGCGTGGCCACGCTGGCACAGTGTTGACCCCGTGGTTCTCAAACTGTGGGGATAGGATTGCCACATCGGGGGCTATACTGATGCTAGTTTTCAAACATATTAGAATGATCTGAAGTTGCGGTCAGGATATATCTTCAGTCTCAACGGAGGAGCTGTGAGCTGGAAGAGTTCAAAATAGTCAAATGTCGTCAATTCTACAGTGGAGTCTGAGTATATAGAAGCTTCTGATGCAGATAAATAAGTCAATTGGATACGTAACCTTTTCCAGGATCTTGATATGGTATCATAGTAGTAAAGATCCTATCAAATTATATTGTGACAATATCGTAGTGGTGGCTCTCGCAAAAAAACAGTCACACAATAGACAAAGCACATACTCTAGAAGTATCGCCTCTTGAGATATCACTACTGGAAAACCGCCCTATACCCACGGTTCAAAACAGTGGGTATAGCCCCCAAAACCGTGGGTATAGGCTATACCCACGGTTTTGGGAACCGTGGGCTGGAACGGGGTTGGGATAGGGGGGTCGGGCTATACCCACGGTTTGGAGAAACCGTGGGGATAGGATTGCCACAGCGTGGCAAGTGCGTGGCCACGCTGGCACAGTGTTGACCCCACGGTTCTCAAACCATGGGGATTTAATCTTCAAAAAAAGCGCCCAGGGGGTTTCCAACCCCGGCCTCCCGTTGCGCCTGGCGAACGCACCCAACCAACAGACCACCCAAGCTAAGACTTCAATCTATTATATATACATGTATCTGCTTATATATATTAATATGCGGTATTAAAATTCCAAAAAAAAACGTCCAGCGTGTTTCGAACCCGTACCTCACGCAAAGTCTCGCAGCCGCACCCCAACAACCAACCAATCGAGCTATGATTGGTACTTGTTATATATATATACATCTGTCTATATATATAAATATAATCCATGTGGGTATTTAAATTCAAAAAACGTGGCCGGAGGGATTTGAACCGGCAACCTACAGCAGACGCGGAGAACGGTTTACCAACCGAGCTACTGAGTTTTTGATATTATATATTTACATTTACGTAAATATATTAATCTAAACCATGAATAAATGCCTTCCCGCCTAATTTTTTTCGTGTCCCGCCTAATTTTATTTTCCCGCCATAACACGGGAAAGCTATACCCACAGTTCTCCAGAACCGTCGATATAGGTCTTCAGAAAATACCCTATACCCACGGTTTTCTCCAAAACTGTGGGTATGGGTCTTAAAAGAAAACTATACCCACGGTTTTTGGCACAACCATGGGTATAGGTGGCCTATACCCACGGTTTTCCAGAACCGTGGGTATAGGTCCACATACTACCCTATACCCACGATTTTGGAAAACTGTGGGTATAGGGGTACCCTATACCCACGGTTTTTTGCAAAACCTTGGGTATAGACCTATTTTCCAGTAGTGTATTTTTCTCAAAGGGGTGAAGTTGTAGTAAGAAGAGTTTCCATGAAATAAAATGTGGTTGGCCCTTGACTAAAGTCTTATCTCAACATAAGCATGAGTATCATGTGAGAGCAAATGGATTGAAGGTTGTTAGCAGTTGGCTCTAGTGTAAGTGGAAGTTTGTTGGAGTTAGTGCCCTAGAACCAACTTATATGTACATTATGATAACATGTATTCATTGTTTTGAATATTAATAAACTTTGTATCACACCATGATTGTTCTTCTGCATGACATAATATGTGATAATATCCTGAGTAATTATCGTACTGAAAGGTCATAGCAGTTATTCGCTATGATGAGAACCTAGAAGTGTCACAACTGCATTCTTAAATATATGCTCTATAGCTGGATGATATTATTTGATAGGACACAAATGATACAGGATATCATGGGTGGAGACTCATGGGATATTGAGACACTTTCTCATGGTGTGCGCCCTTAGTAATTTTCAGTGCAAGAGATTATGAGAATGTGATCCGCTAGTAGAAAATCCACATTTATATATCATTGGATGTTTCTATCTGCAAACGTGTGTATTGATCCTTAAACTTTAAGATTATTATTTATGAATATTATTAGTCATGTACTTTGAGGTATTTACGAAAAATGCGACGACATATGTTCGTGATGAGATATGATACATTGGGTGTGTCACGAGTAATATCACATTAATGAATAATGTGAGAAATGATTTGTCTCTTATGTTCTTTAACACAAGTTGACATCTCAGACCCTTTAATGAGAATCAAATGGCCTGAATAAATTCATGGCCATGGTGTTCTATGGGCAAGTTCATTTCTGAAAAGTCAAAGAAAATAACTTTAAACAAATAGGTTGATGACACTAGCATGCAACCTTCTTAATTAGAGATATTGTGATAAAGAAATTATATTAAATAGTAAGCGTCCGTATGAGATTTCATATCGTTGTGGAGGAATGGCGGGCCAAGTTTAATGATCCGATAAAATCTAATATATATTAACTATTATTTGAATAAAATTTAAACAATTTATTCAAGAAATAATATTTAATTAATTCATTGGTTTTGCGCATGTCAAGAAATATTATTATTATTATTATTATTATTATTATTATTATTAACATGTGGTCTCGTGAGGATTAAAGAAATGGTAAGGGTGCATGTGCAATTATTTTTTTCTAACTCTAACAATATTTAAACCCAATCATATTATTTCCAACCCTAATGGTTTGCATGGTTTTTGGTTGTGCACAACGACTCAAGGAGGATTCTACGCCTGCCTGTGCCTGCTACGAGCACCTGAAGTGTCAGGGTGCACGTACCCATATCAAAACATGCGCAGAGGCATGTTTTATTAGTGGGCAAACTGTCGTTTGCCTATGCTCATGGGTAATCCATCGTATCATGAGTCACCTCATGATTCTCTTAGCTGAAACAAGTCATACAACTCGCTTCACTCGATCGGACCCTAGGTCCTCCCTCGCTCATCTCTTTGTATGCCTTGTCTAGCTCCGCTCGGTGGGACCTCGCTCCAAGGCAACGCAGAGTGGGACTCTGCGCTTGGCTGTTAATGATCCCCCCCCTGTGACCCCCCCTAGGGGGTTTCTCCCCTTAGCTCCGCTCGTTCCTCGCTCCAATCTGTCCATAGCTCCGCTCGGTGTTACCTCGCTCCAGTCTAAAACCCTAGAGAGCACCTCTCTAAGAATGTTCTTAAGAACGGAGAGTGATCCTCCTTCACCACCTCTCTGGATTCTAGAGAGATTAAGGAGAATCGTTCTTCGAAGCGATTCTTGTAGCGATCAAAGACAAACGACGTAAACGTTAAGATCTTCCGCGTAAGCACCCGGAGATTCCTACAACGACGTTCAGAGGTTCATGGAGCACCTGTGGATCACCGCTACAGAGAATTTATACCTGATTCCTACAAAGCAACAACGGTACGACGTAGCGACATCAGAATCATCAACGAAGAAAGAATTAACTGCTAGGTAATTCTTTAACTCCTTAAATTAATTATAAATCATTATGTGATGATCCTGCTTTTGGTTTCAACGTTTCCATGTCAATTAATCTTTGATTTAGTTTCGTTGGTCATAATGTTCATTGTCGATGCACATCTTGGATTACTCATTGATTACGATAAAAAGTCGAGTTGGACATGTCTCGTTCGGAGCTTCCGTTGCATCTGAAACCTTCTAGTGATGAGGAGAGCTATGAGATGCAACACATACTTTATCCATTTGTTGTTGGCTTTTTGATGTATACAATGGTATATATTGGACCTAATATAGCTCATGTAGTTAATATGGTTAGTCATTTTGTATCAAATTTAGGTAGAGGACATTAGAGAGCAATGAAGTATATTTTTCAATATCTTCATGGTACATTTGATATGAGATTTTGTTTTTTCAGTGAGAAACCAATATTTTGTGATTTTATAGATCCAGTTATTACAAGAGACGAGGATTCAAGAAAAGTAAACTTAAAACTATTTGATTACTTTTACAAATTGCAAAGACGTGTTGTTTTATCTACCATTAAGATTGAGTTTATTGTAGTTAGAGAGACATGCAACGAATTCTTGTAAATAAAGAATTTGATTCACAATGTTTAATTTTGTGAGTCATAATTATATTTATTTGGAAAAGAATCCTACTTTTCATGACAAACCAAAACATATTAATGTACACTATCATTGAACACATGACATCCTTAAATCTAAATAATTGGAGCTTGAAAAGATTCAAGCAGATGATAATGAGCCGGACATGTTGACCGTGATTTTACCGAAAGATAAATTTGAAATTTGCCAACTAATTGCAAGATCGACGATAATCATTGATTAAGTCGGGAGGGGAAATTTTTGTGAGCCCTCTTCACCCAAGGCCCACATGGAGATAAAAATGTTTTTTTAACACTTCCGCTGGTGGTTTTTTATCTCAAAATTCAATATATATTTTTCAAAATAGTTGTGGCATCACATTTTTAGGAAGCAGTTTCCTACGGGAATTTTGGGTGCACCTTTTTTGAAGTGAGGAGAATTTTTTACCCGTTCGTTCTCTGAGTTCGAGGATTTTTCAACACCCTATTTTTTCAGGCGGTGGGGTCAAATCTCTGATTTGAACTTCTTTCTCAGACAGTATTCTCCGTTTCAAACTGATTTTTGATAGATCTGTTTTCTGCTATTGATCATATTTTTGAGAAATCTATGCCGTATACTTTTCAATTATTAATGGATCCATTGTTTAATTATTCTGTACATTTTTTATATCGCCATGTCTTCCAATTAAATTTTCAAGCTTGTTCAGAAGGAAAAGAAATTTTTAATCCAGCGTACGTTCGTGTTTTTTTTATTGTTTATGCATTTGTAGCTCACTATCTTCCCCAGCAATTCAAATGACAACAATGAGCTCATTGTGATATCATTCAGAATGCCCAGACAACATAAATCACATGAACTTTATGTTCTATCCATAACATTTTTCCATGGTTTTCATGGATGGCATCTCAATCTATTTCAACGTGGAGTTTTTCTAGTACAAATTTTTCATAGCTTTGAAGTATATTAGTGAAGGCAAACTTTTCATCTAAGTAGCATTCGAGGGCCTCACACAAGAGATTGACGAGAGCACAAATGTTCAAACTTTCAGCTTTTATCTTTGAATGTGATTGGGATAAAATCAAGGATTTTGTGTGAAAATCTATATACATTTTACAAACTCCAATTTTCACGTATGGATACCTACTACTTTCTTCAGGAAAAAGAAAAAAAGCAAAACCTCACAAGAGATCACAAGCATCTCCAATCACTGAAAGACAAAATGGAGCGATTCGCACAATAAAGGTCTCACTGCTCGGCCCCTCCATGCTTCTCATCTCAAATTCACCAGACTGCAAACACACTAATTAACCATTACTGATAAGCACAATAAGCAGTTTCAATAAACGCTGCCAAACAGAGCCTTCCAAAATCAATTAGCAATGTGACTCAACACAAAATTGCAAACACCTCGCACTTTTATCAAACAAAACAAACATGAAAGCAATAAAATTTCATCAAGTGGCAGAAAGCAAACTATAGGCTTACCATTCTCCCGTGGTCTGTGCTTAACGGACAGGCAGATACATATTGAAAACCAGTGTTAGGAGGTATAACAGGCTGCACACCAATCACACCAATTCCCCTGCAGATTGGAGACAGATTCGATGTTTAAGATACGGATTCAATGTTGAATAGCCGGACCGTGGCTGAACCATGATCAAACCAGTCATAATGATAAATACATCATGTTATCCAATGATAAATACATCATTTCAAGGCATGGAAACAACAACAGAGCTTACCAAGCATTCTCAATTTTCCCATTGCCATCAATGACAATCCAATGCCTTCTTAGAAGCTGAACAGGGTGATTTGAATAGTTGGTTATTCTTATTTTGTAAGCAAAAAAAAATCGTTGCTGTGAAGGCCGGCTTCGGTCCTCAATGTACCCACTCCAGGCTTGAACCCTGATACTCTGAAAAGGCCCAAAATAATACTTCATAGGACAAAAACAGCAACGGCGGTTCCATTGAATATGGGCATCAATTTCAGGAGCCCACCCTTTTTGGTTATTTTTAAAATTTAAAGTTCCAAATTGAAATTTATTTGTTTCCATGATCCTTGGTTATCATTTTTTCCTTTATAATAATGGAATTGACCAGTCTAGCCATCTGAAAGTTTTAATGCTATGCCAAATTTTATAACAAAGGGATGAAATAACCAAAACTCAAAAAGCTGCAGCTACTAGTGAAACCTAAAAATAAAGATTAACTTTTATCACAATGATCCTTGAGTCAGAACAGAATGCAAAATCAATATTAGTGTACCAGGGTACTTAAATCACTTGAACATTTCAAAAAAGAGTGGGGCGCAATTTCCATTAGCTCAGCCTTGTATTGGGAAGCATCCTGAAAAATAAATTCCAAAAGGAAGAATGAGAGAGGAAATCACCAGTCATCAGCTGCAATAGTTTGCAGTAACCATTCATCGGACTTGATAACAAAAATCCCTGGAATTTGAATTCTCTGTGTTAATCATAGAAAATAAAATGTGACTTTCAGCGGTCTACATTAGGGAATAATAAATGTAAGATCTTTGGAAGGGGAAAAAGAACCCAGAGTTGAATATATGGATTGCAGCTTCAATGAGAAAATGAGGGCACCCCTTTGAACATCTCAAGAAATAGCTTGAAGTATTATTATTCGTTCATGCTAGAATCGTGCAAGGCATCCATAACAAAGCATATCTCAAATCCATTTACTTTCCTTTGTAAACAAAAAGTAAACATTAGAAGGTAAAGGAAAATATAAAGATACAATTGGTACATTAAAACATTTGATTGTTTCATTTTTCAATATATTTTATAAAAGGTGTTCAAAAATGTTTCTGAGAATGGGAAGAAGATGACAAAGTATGTGAGTTCCTCTACAAGCATTTTTCATTTTGTTAGAATTACGAAAAAAAAATCACTTATTTTTATGTTAGTATTCTAAAAAAATGGTTTTCATTTACATAATGAAACGCATTTTTTAAAACAATTTTAAAAAATGAAAAAGAAAACGTTTTCAAAGTAAGCCGTAACAACAATGTAAATAAAATCGAAACATGGGATAATGAGATAAAACTCCGCGTTTGATGGAACATGACTATTCTGTCAAAATTGTCCAACTCAAGAATCGATGGAGTGATAGCAGAAAAACTGTTACTCTAATCTGATTGGAATCCTATGGGATGAAAAGCACCAATTAATGCAGTAGAAAGAAGTAAAAGGCAGAAAAAATCAAGCATCCAGAAACCCTGGCTTCTAATAAAAAGAAAATACGATAGAATGAAGGGGGGAAACAATCAGTAGTACCAAAGTGAATTGGGTATACCTGGTATCTCTCATCAGCAACAGCCTCGTTGATCAATCTTCCAAGACGTAGAACTGGCTCCTCATCCTCAATGGATCTTACTAAATCCCGTAATCTGGTAGCTGCCTCGTAATCCTGCATTGAAATAAACTCGTAACAGAAAACAAGAACAACAACAACAGCAAAAAGAAAATATAATGGCACGCTGTCAATTTCGTTGCGCCATTAATGAATCCAATATCAAACAGAAACAACCAATGGCGAGCCCTAATCGTGAAACGCGCACCAGTTCAAGAAAGCGTCGTGATAACGAGCCCCCCAAAAAAATGCGAATCGCAATAAATACAGAGGAAGCGAAACCTCGAATTTCACAGCAACCATCAATTGTTGCTTGTAAAGAATATAGGCTTGGCGGCGTGACAGAAAATAATTCGAATCACGACCCTCCCAACAGCTGCCCGAAGAACACCGAACAATCCTACCAGTCGTCCTCATTGCACACTGCCTTCTTGTCCCTACCGCCTCCAAATCCGCCGAACCAAATCCACCCCTCGCACCCGCATTGAAACTCAAAAAAACTCTCAAATTCAAAGAAAACATTATTTCTCCGATTCACCCAGAAAACGAGAAGATTTCTTAGTGAGATTTATTGGAACTTCCAATCCAAATATCAATTTACAGTCCGAAATGATTCGAGCCAGTGGACAACGGGGGAGTTGCGTTTTCCTCGTTATCCATTTTCGAAATGTGAAGTTACAGAGCAAGACCTCATGCAAGATTTCCCTGCCTCGAATTTCGGGGTCGGGGCCGAGTATTTTATTGGTGTAGAAAAAGGACACGTGGCGGCAATTCATTGACGTCCTGGTAGTCCTTCCGCACGCGCTGGCACCTGGCGATGCCATGTACGGTCAAGCCGAGGCAGGAAAATGGTCGTAACTGTGTTGGTTTAATCAACTGTAATATTTTATTTATATTATTTTATCTTCAAAAATTATTAGTAACTCATGTTTATTTAATAAAAAATACAAAAAAAAAATCCTGATTCACAATAAAAATAAAAATTACTACATTTATTTTAATTTTGTTTTAAGCATTTTTACTTAATTATGAAATAAATTAATATGTAAAAAAGTACAACAAGATGTAGGTGCTACAACCCACAAACATGGTAAATTGCACAAAAAACTAAACTTAGAAAATATGGGCAAATATAAGCATGAATATAATCGCATAATAACCTACAAACCACATAGTGCACCATATAACAACCATCACATTATCCAATAATCAAGTATGAGTGATACTCCAGGCTAGGAACCTTAGCATTCTTGGGTTGACGCATTTCTATCATAATCATTTAATCATATATGCTAAACTATATATTGGGTAGCTATATTTGGGGAGTCTTCATATCATGTTACTCACTTGATCGCATCACATTAAATTAGCCATAAATGGAGACCCTGACACACACCTGATTACATGGTTGCATACGCCTGGTCGATAACACCCTGAGAGTCTTGGCCACTAGTTCTCACAATGATCATTTAGTAATGGGATAACCATCAAAGGAGTTTAAGGGCCTTATTCCTTGTCCAACTATCCACTTGTCTCGGTATCTAATGGTTTAGTTCTAGCTCAAGCTATGAGGGGTGCTTTAAATTTCACTATGTAAAATGAACAATAACATTACAAAAATTAAAACTTACAACATGCTCATAATCACACACATTAAGAATAAACAAATTACTATAATGTGTGTGATCGCCATAGGAAAGAAATTGTTCATAAGTTTCATAGTTGTAAGATCTCGTGTTTTTATGTGTTAGAAATTTTAAAAGGAAATTGAATTTTCAATTATTGGACGACTCGATTTTTTATCGGAGATTCGGAATGGAAATTCAAAGGTTGGAATGCCTCTAAATAATGTTTCTAGATGTGGTTTGAGGCTCATAAAGCGGTTCGAAAATTTCGAGAGCGTTTTGGGGGTTTGGGCCCCAGAGTTGGAGTTTTGGAAAAGTGTAGCCTAGGGTGCCTGGTTGGCGCATGGTTAGTGTGAACCGCGTGATCCAGCTTACAAAGAGCCACATTTTGTTTAACCATGTGAGAGGCCCCAAACAAATGTGTGGTTTGGTGCACAGGTGTTGAGTGAGCTCGCATGGTTGGCATACAACTTGTTTAACCGTCCCCTGCAATTGTGTGAGGTAGGAGTGCTTTGGGGAAATAGCTCCACACGATTTGAGCATGGTTTGTAAAGTGTTTGGGATAGTGAGCTCGCACGATTTGATTAACCGTACGCCTCATTAAAGAGGTGGTAAATTATCATTTTGCCCCTTCAACCCTTAAATGATTATACCCATTTTCCTCCCCAATTTCACTTAGGAGCTCCCTGCCCGCGCGCTCTCCTCCTCCCACTTCCAGCATGGGAGTTCTTGCTCCTTTTTGGTCGGAATCAGACATCATCATATGCATTGGAAGCCTCGGGGTAAGTCTTCAACTCTGTTAGCCTTCGTTGTTTTTTTCTTCTCATTCTTCCTCTAAGTTTTGGGTCTTTTGTTGAGTTTTTATGCCCGATTCCAATGGAGCATGGTGGAATCAGAAATCAGTGATAGGAATTTTACTCTGCTTAGGAAGAGGGTGATCTGGGAAGTCGTTTGTAATTCGTCGAATCGTCGTAGGTCGTTTTGTCGAGGTACGTCGCCACAATGATTTTTTAAAGCTTAAAGGCTTTAAATTAAATTGCTAGGGTGTTTGTTTTGACATCGTTGAATAGGGCTCATGCTTGATTCAAGGTTAATGATGTGTCACGGGTTGTTGGTGAGCATTAGGTTGTGGTTCCGGTGCGACGGGATAAACTAGTGTGGTTTTAAGCTTTTTGCCCTTTTTAAATTAAATGGGTTTCTTAAATTAAACTGTTGGATTTTATTAATTAATAATTAATTAATTATTGGTGTTGGTTGTGAGACGAGATCTCCATACGTCTCGGACAAGCTTGGACGGGCCTTGACAATTGGTGTCGACCTTTGGAAAATAAATGGGAAGCTTTCTAAAGGTAGGTGGTCTGTCGTACCCACCCTACGACATTTGTGCATGTGTATAATAGTATGTAAATTCTTTAAATAAATTGTTGGATTTTATTCATATGAATTGTTTAATTAAATTAATATGGTTAAATAAAATTGATGGACGCTAGAGGTCATTAACAACCCCCTGTGCACTAGCTTCATGTTGTGGCCTTGATGGCCAAGACCACGATCTTGGGACACCAAGTGGCCTCCAGACCTCTTAGGAGGCGAGACTGCACTTGGTAAGGCATGTTAGCCTTTATACAGGCTTAGGTGGATAGACCCTAGGAAGATTGGGACTGGGTTGGATGAGCATACCGACCTTCTGGTTTCGGTTCGACACATGCGTGATCTGGCTTCGGAGTGGCGCATCTGGATTTCAGGGTTTCTCCGGCTCCAGTTTCCGGCGTCGATTGATTTGCGGTGCTACGATGAGCATCTCGGGCCTCGACGACTTCTGTCTGATGTCTCGACTGGCGCTGGCGTTCGGCCCGACGTCCTATCCATCGACGACGTCTTGGCGTGGCTTTTGGCACCTCCGCGAGCGATTCCGACGACCTTCCAGGGGATCGCTGCGTCAATTTCCAGTTCTTCGGAGGGGGAGGAATTACGTCTCTCTGCTTTGTTTTTTGCAGGGTTTTGGCTTGGAAGATTTGGATTCGTTTGTTTTTCTGTGGTTATGGCTTTTTTGGATTTCTGTTTTGACATCACTGGTCCTTCTCTGCATTTCACACTGACTTTCGGGCCTCTACGGGTGGTGGTGAGGTGTCTTGTGGAGTGCGAAGAGATTCGACCAGGATAGTTGTTGATGGTGGTGCAAATGTCTCGTGATTGGTGGTGATGCAACTGGATTGACCGCATGGATCAGGCTCAGAGGAGGATTCAGAGCTTGTGTTTCATCTTTGTAGGGTTTTTCAGAATTGGTTGTTTGAGAGTGTAACATCCCCAAATGATAAAGGGTTAAATGACTAAATGATACGACTCATGTCAACAAGGTGCACCTTCCTTTTCGGGAGCCTGTCTGATTAGAACTCCACAGTTAAACGTGCTTGGCCTGGAGTAGTGATCAGGATGGGTGACCTTTTGAGAAGTTTCCCAGGGTGTGTGTGAGTGAGGACAAAACACACTGGAAAGGACATGTGTTGGCCTGTGGGGACTGTCATTAGTCATATGACCCGTTCAGGCATGTGGGTGGACCCTGGGGTGGGCCCCACGTGTCTGCGGGGCAACTGGTGGTACCTGGTGGGCCAGGACCCGACGACCATGTTAAGGCGGGGTGGCTGTGCTGTCACCGGGACCTGGTTGTCACATTTGGTATCAGAGGAGGAACCCAGCCTTAAGTGCGCGGTGCACTGCCTGGGTTGAGATGTAGGGCCCACAACGAGGGCGTTGTGCTCTAAGGGGGGGGGGGGGTGATTGTAACATCCCCAAATGATAAAGGGTTAAATGACTAAATGATATGACTCATGTCAACAAGGTGCACCTTCCTTTTCGGGAGCCTGTCTGATTAGAACTCCACAGTTAAGCGTGCTTGGCCTGGAGTAGTGATCAGGATGGGTGACCTCCTGGGAAGTCTCCCAGGGTGTGTGTGAGTGAGGACAAAACACACTGAAAAGGACATGTGTTGGCCTGTGGGGACAGTCATTAGTCAGATGACCCGTTCATGCATGTGGGTGGACCCTGGGGTGGACCCCACGTGTCTGCGGGGGCAACTGGTGGTACCTGGTGGGCCAGGACCCGACGACCATGTTAAGGCGGGGTGACTGTGCTGTCACCGGGACCCGGTTGTCACATTTGGTATCAGAGGTGGTACCCAGCCTTAAGTGCGGTGCACTGCCTGAGTTGAGATGTAGGGCCCACAACGAGGACGTTGTGTTCTAGGGGGGGGGGGGTGATTGTAACATCCCCAAATGATAAAGGAATGATATGACTCATGTCAACAAGGTGCACCTTCCTTTTCGGGAGCCTGTCTGATTAGAACTCCACAGTTAAGCGTGCTTGGCCTGGAGTAGTGATTAGGATGGGTGACCTTCTGGGAAGTTTCCCAGGGTGTGTGTGAGTGAGGACAAAGCACACTGGAAAGGACATGTGTTGGCCTGTGGGGACAGTCATTAGTCAGATGACCCGTTCATGCATGTGGGTGGACCCCGGGGTGGACCCCACATGTCTGTGGGGGAAACTGGTGGTACCTGGTGGGCCAGGACCCGACAACCATGTTAAGGCGGGGTAACTGTGCTGTCACCGGGACCCGGTTGTCACATTTGGTATCAAAGGTGGTACCCAACCTTAAGTGCGGTGCACTGCCTGGGTTGAGATGTGAGGCCCACAACGAGGTGCACCTTCCTTTTCGGGAGCCTGTCTGATTAGAACTCCACAGTTAAGCGTGCTTGACCTGGAGTAGTGATCAGGATGGGTGACCTTCTGGGAAGTTTCCCAGGGTGTGTGTGAGTGAGGACAAAGCACACTGGAAAGGACATGTGTTGGCCTGTGGGGACTGTCATTAGTCAGATGGCCCGTTCAGGCATGTGGGTGGGCCCTGGGGTGGACCCCTCGTGTCTGCGGGGCAACTGGTGGTACATGGTGGCCCAGGACCCGATGACCATGTTAAGGCGGGGTGGCTGTGCTGTCACCGGGACCCGGTTGTCACAGAGAGGGTATGACGTCAGCCGTCGGATCGGGCCTGTGCTTTGACACAGGACGCTTGCTGAACTATCTTGCAAAGGTGGAGGGATTCGTCATGATCATACGCTAGGGTGAGGCTGATCTATGTTGTTATCTATGCTGTTATCGTATGATGTCCTATGTCCATGAAGTCTGGGTTCCCCCCTTATTCCCTTAAAAGGGGGATTATCTTATAATAAAAAAATTTGAAGGCCTTCGGGTCGTTGGATGGAAGATGGGCCATGAACCATCTCATGACCATTTCCATTTGTGGAAAGTCCCCATGTAGCCAACAAGGCCGTGCTACCCTTTTTATGATGCCATGGGACGTGATGCCCTGGTGCGTCGAGTGTTGACATGAGATCATGATTATGTTGTAAAGGATCCTAATAGGGATTCCCTTGTCTCTATACCTTCCCAAGGGTCCCAAGAGGGATTACTTTGCTTTCGTGTTGAATTTGAGGATCTTGTAAGGGATACCACTTTGTGCATTTCCTTATAGGACCCCAGTGGGTACCATGGTGGCTGATTGACCCTGAGCAAGTGTGTTATGGGTTTGGGTAGAGATGGTAGCGGGGGTCAGCCGTCAGATCGGGCCTGTGCTTTGACACAGGACGCTTGCTGAACTATCTTGCAAAGGTGGAGGGATTCGTCATGATCATATGCTAGGGTGAGGCTGATCTATGTTGTTATCTATGCTGTTATCGTATGATGTCCTATGTCCATGAAGTCTGGGTTCCCCCCTTATTCCCTTAAAAAGGGGATTATCTTATAATAAAAAAATTTGAAGGCCTTCGGGTCGTTGGATGGAAGATGGGCCATGAACCATCTCATGAACATTTCCATTTGTGGAAAGTCCCCATGTAGCCAACAAGGCTGTGCTACCCTTTTTATGATGCCATGGGACGTGATGCCCTGGTGCGTCGAGTGTTGACATGAGATCATGATTATGTTGTAAAGGATCCTAATAGGGATGCCCTTGTCTCTATACCTTCCCAAGGGTCCCAAGAGGGATTACTTTGATTTCATGTTGAATTTGAGGATCCTGTAAGGGATACCACTTTGTGCATTTCCTTATAGGACCCCAGTGGGTACCATGGTGGCTGATTGACCCTGAGCAAGTGCGTTATGGGTTTGGGTAGAGATGTTAGCGGGTGTCACCTTAGAACCTGTGCCGAACATGTAAGTCTGAGAGGCTGTGACAATAGTGACGAGTTTAGGCGCTCAACCAACCACACTCCCTTATTTATATGATTTCACTCAGTTAAATATGATGCAACTATAATTGCTAGAGGTATCACTTGGTACCCGGCCTATGGTCCTAACATGATGTGAAGTATATGATGGGGATAACCAGAGGTACTTCATGGGATCTGGCTTATGATCCTTTTTTTATCAGATGTTGTACATGACACTTCACATTGTTGTTTGGAATTATATCATGCCTTGAGCGATACTTGGGTTCTTGATATGGAATGCCTTGGACAAAGTCATAGGGCATACAAGATTATATTATGCCTTGAGTGATACTTAAGTTCCATATACAGAACACCTTGGACGAGCTCATAGGTTACATGGTATTATCCTGTGCCTTGAGTGATATTTGGGTTCCTTACATGGAATGCCTTGGACAGACTTAAAGGTTATATGATATTACATTACGTCGTGAGCGATACTTGGGTTCCTTATGCAAAATGCATTGGACGGGCTAAGGATGCCAACCAATTTAAATAACCTGTCTTCCAAGTCAAAGAATCCACTTGGATTTGGTCAATGCCTTAAACACATGAATGGCTTGAATTACTTCGACACCTAAACCTTAAATTCCATGGTACTTGTTGATCCCTTATATAGTTATTATTATAAAATGACGCCTTTGTCTCTCCTTGGGTCCTACATCATTATTGGCATACATGGGAACCTTTTCCTTACCTTGGGTCCCAAATATATATATATATATTATATAAACACTACCACAAAACTGAGAAAGGCATGCGCCTGCCTTTATCAGTGCTAACGGAAAAGCACTGATAAAGGGGCGGGCCTTTATCAGCGCTAAAAAAAGTGCTGATAAAGGTCCACTTTATCAGCGCTTTAAATATCCCTTTATCAGCGCTTTTATTAGCACTGATAAAGTCACTCTTTATCAGCGCTACAAAAGCACTGATAAAGTCCGGCCTTTATCAGTGCTAAAAAAGCGCTGATAAAGGTGGTATTTATCAGCGCTTTTCATTTTAGCGCTGATAAATACCGCCTTTATCCGCGCTTTTTACTAGCACTGATAAAGGCTCACGCGGAATTGATAAAAACCCTCGGGTCCTGTTCCTCCTCCCCGCACCTTTTCAAGCTCTCGCGGAAGCCATCCTCTACCGCGGCCACCTCCTCCTCCTCCTCCTCTGCCGCGGCCACCACCTCCTCCTCCGGCCGCCGACTCCTCCTCCTACGGCTGCCTGCTCCTCCTCCTCCTCCTCTGGCTGCCTCCTCCTCCTCCTCCTCCTCCTCCGACCACCGCCTCCTCCTCCTCCAACCACCTCCTCCTCCTCCTCCTCCGACTGTCGCCTCCTCCTTCTCCTCCTCCTCCTCCGGCCGCTACCTCCTCCTCCTCCTGCCTCCTGCTCCTCCTCCTCCTCCTCCGACTGCCTCCTCCTCCTCCGACCACTTGATCCTCCTCCTCCTCCGGCCACCTCCTCCTCCTCCGGCCGTTGCCTCCTCCTCCTCCTCCTCCTTCGACCACCGCCTGCTCCTCCTCCTCCTCCGGCCGCCTGCTCCTCCTCCTTCTCCTCCTCCGTCCACCTGCTTCTCCTCCTCCTCCGGCCTCTGCCCTGCCTCCGCCCTACCTTCGCTGCCTCTGGTGCCTCCGTTGTCGATGCCTCCTTCTCCTCCGCCACCGGGTCCTCCTCCTTAAGGTGATTAAAATTGAATTTGCATGAATTAATTATGTTTTCATTGTGGTGACCCCTTGCATCCTATCCCAAATTATGAATATTTGATAGCCATTATGACTGTTGTTATTGTGGGTAATTGTTATGTTTGGATTGTGATCACATGATGTTATGTGTTATATTATATACTCATGATAATATGAAATTACAACTTGAATGATTCACCTCGTATGTGTGTTTTCATGCATGGTGTTTATATGTTGTACATAAAAGAAGTGGACCATCATGAAATTAATATCCCTTAGTAGGGTACTACACTTGATATGTGATGATGAAGACATAGAACCTAAGCATAGGGTGGAGGTACAACATATCCATGGTGTCGTGTCATGGGTGTGCTTGAGGTACCCAGTATTTTCTAGGTCCCATTCACTATGAGATGCATAATTTTTTTCAATAACCACATGGATCTATCTCATAAATAGAAAGAGGTTAAGAAGGTCACTGATTTCCTGGCTACTTAGGCCTCTCTAGGTAACCTGTGTACCATATTTAACATCATAGGATCCCTCCCCCCCAAGCTTGTTAGTTTAGTTAAAGAAGATTCCCTTGGGATAAACTAATTTATACCTCCTTTGACTATTTTTAGCCTTGTCCCCTTCTTGAAATAAAATATATCAACATTGGATGTGTTGGAATAAAGTTCATGACTGAGTTATTTAAGATATAACCTTGGGTTTGTTGTGCCCCCCTCCACTACTCCCTCTTCTCCCCACCTCATCCATGCCTTCCCTCCTCCCTCATCTCCCTCTCCTCTAACTAAACCTCCTCCCCTTCCTCCACCCATACTCACTTCCCTCCTAGCACCATGATTTGAACTAAGGGTAGGTGCCTTTCCCCATCCAAACACATAGCTTATGGATCATGGCCTATTGCAGCTAAGCACTAGACCTAAACTCTAACTCCACATCTCCTTCTCCCTCTTCTTTTCCACCACCATTGGAAGATTCCATCTCGTTGGGTTTTGATTTTCCTTTTTCATCCCACCACTCACAAGATGTGGTTCCACCTACCAATGTCCATCCCTATTTTCACTTTGAGGAAATGCAACACTATATGTTCTTGGACCATTTTCAATCCAAGTCAATTTTCACCAACAAATCCATGGATTTGGTCATAATACACAAGGTCCTCATCGAAAAGGTTGTTATGGTAGCCCTTCGCATCAATGAAACACTCCCAAATTATTGATGTTCCCGAGGAGATGTTTTAGGATCTCTTTTTAGAGTTCCTTACAATTTTTAAAATAGAATTAATCTATATCACCTTCAAACTAGGTGGTAGGGATTGGGATTTGACACTGGGTGAGTTCAGAGTTATCTTGGGGTTTATTCTTCTGACTTTGCTACATCCACTACTTGTGTTGCTTTGTGTCTTGATCTAAACAAGACAAATACACTAAAGAGTTGGGTGTTGATCACTCATGAGCCCACGAGCATCCATGATCCTCCCACATCCAAGAGCACCCAGATGAAGGGTTATTATCTGAGGATTAGTCATTGTGCCTTAGCTCATGCCTGGATAGCATGGGGAGACTCCCACATAACCATCACATAGACTAAGGTTCCCATTATGGCCACTTCCATGGGTGCCCTTGTGGAAAACATATACTGCTTCTTACTTATGCATTTGGTCCCATGTGTTTCAATCAACTCTTTACACTTTTACTTTTGATGCACATGTTAGGCTACCTATTGGCCTTACCCATGAGGTATTTCCTTGTACGGACACCCTATAGAGACCGCCCTATGAGATTGATCCACAAGTTGCACTGATTATCCTACTTCCTCACAAAAGGTATGGTTAAACCATGTCTATAGTGGTGAACCCCACTAACACATTATAAAAAACTCCCAAGAACCACCCCTCATCAGGGGTGATCGAAGAGAGGAAGAGATTGGATGAATCCCAAGAACCACCCAAGATTTTCTATTAATGAGCACGCCCCCTACTATTTTTGAAGTATCTTGTTTTTTTATCTAAATTATACTCATATTCCTTCTCCTCTAACCTATATCTTCATCCTATGGATTTCAAATAGGATGAATATAAATAAATAATGGATGAATGACAATCGGTTGACAAAAGAGTATGAAGAAGGCGTGAAAGAGTTTATCAAGTTTGCAAAAGATCATGCATGTGACTCTTCTCAAATCCTTTGTCCGTGTTTATGCTGTTGTTATTCAAAACAAATTAGTCCTGATGAGTTGGAAGAACACTTGATCTGTCACGGAATAGATCAGAGTTATACATGTTGGAATAAACACGGGGAAACAATGAATGTAGGTAGTGACTGGGGTGACACTGCGTTTTATGGATCATCTGATATGATTACAAACATGAACAATGAAGATGACCGTATGGAGGATGTGATTACAGATGTAAATGATAATGAAGACCGTATTGAGGAAATGACAAGGACCTTCGAAGATGAACTTCGTGATTGCCCAAAATTGTTTGAGAAGTTAAAAAGTTGTGCAAAGATGCCATTGTATGCTGGTTGCACTAAATATACAGTATTGTCAGCCATACTGAAGCTGTATAATTTGAAAGCAGACAACGGGTGGAGTGACGACAGTTTTACGAAACTACTTGCCCTCATGAATGACATGCTCCCAGAAGACAATGAGCTCCCGATCTGAACATACGATGTCAAACGAATGATATGCTCTATGGGTATGATCTCTGAAAGAATACACACCTACCCGAATGACTGTATACTGTTTCGCAAGGACCACAAATCACTTAAAGAATGCCCAAAGTGTGGTGCTTCTTGATACAAGAAAGATGAATCCAGTCCTACTAAAGTTTTATGGTACTTTCCAATCATTACAAGGTTTAGACGCCTATATGGAAGTGAGGAGACTACAGAACAATTAACATGGCATGCAGATACAAGAATTAAAGATGGGATACTACGTCACCCGACAAACTCTCCTCAGTGGAAGAAAATCGATCATGAGTATCCTGAATTTGGAAACGAGTCGAGAAACCTTCGTCTTGCATTATCTACAGATGGAGTAAATACTTTTGGTTTTCAAAGCAACAGTCACAGTACATGGCCGGTTATGTTGATAAATTATAACTTACCACTGTGGTTATGCATGAAACAAAAATACATCATGTTATCTATGCTTATATCAGGACTAAAACAACCGGGTAATGATATTGATGTTTATTTAGCTCCATTGATCGAAGATTTGAAATTATTGTGGGATTCAGGTGTTACATTGTATGATGCTTACAGAAAGGAAGATTTCACTTTGAGAGTCCTGTTGTACGGGACGATAAATGACTTCCCTGCTTATGGAAATTTGTTAGGATATAGCATTAAAGGAACTCAAGGCTGTACCGTTTGCGAAGAAGGTACACAATCAATTAGGTTGAAACATTCATCGAAAACCGTGTTTCTAGGACATCGCAGATTTCTACCACGACGACATAAGTACCATTCTTGGACGACATCATTCGATGGAAGTTCAGAAGAATGTACAACACCGTCTCCACTAACAGACGATCAATTGTTTGAGAAAGTTAAAAATGTGGACACTACTTTTGGTAAAACGGCTTCGAAAAACCTTACAAAAATCGGTTGGAAAAAGAGATCAGTTTTTTTTGAATTACAATACTGGAATTGTCTGTATGTAAGACATTTTCTTGATGTTATGCATGTAGAAAAAATGTATTTGATAGTGTTATCGGCACGTTGCTAAATACATCTGGCAAAACAAAATATAGAATTAAGGCTAGGTTGGACATGGTTGAGATGGGAATACGAGAAGAGTTGGCACCAGTGAAGGGTGAAAAACAAACATTTCTTCCTCCTACTGCTTACACTCTTTCCAGGTAGGAGAGATATCAGTTTTGCAACTTCTTGAATGACGTAAAGGTTCTAGAGGGGTATTTGTCAAATATCAGTAACCTTGTGTCAATGAGCGACTTGAAGTTAAAAGGTCTGAAATCACATGAATGTCATGTTTTGATGCAAAATATCATTCCAATTGCTTTATGTTGCATTTTTCCCAAGAATGTCTGCCATACATTAACAAAACTGTGTTTCTTCTTCAAAGCTATATGCAACAAAGTTATAGACCCGGTGAAATTGCCAGCTATGGAAAAAGAAATTGCCGTCATATTATGTGAATTAGAAATGCTCTTCCCGCCTTCATTTTTTGATATGATGGTTCATTTTATGGTCCACTTGGTGAGAGAGATTCGACTATGTGGTCCTATACATTACAGATGGATGTACCCCATTGAATGATATATGAAGATTTTGAAAGGGTATGTCAAAAATCAAAGTCGACCAGAGGGTTGTATTGCAAAGTGATATATTGTTGAGGAAGCCGTTGAATTATGTACCGAATACTTGTCTGGTGTGGAAAACATTGGCTTACCGAAATCTCGTCACACTGGGCGGCTTGAGGGTGAAGGAATTTCTGGAAGAAAGGTTGTCACAATCAATATTACAGATCGGGAGCAGGCCCACCTTTATGTTTTTCATAACAGTTTCGACGTTGACCCATATGTTGAAATCCACAAAGAAATTCTTAGGCATTTGAATCCATATAGGGCTGAAAAATGGATATCAGATACACATAATCGACAGTTTATAGGATGGTTTCGAGATCATATTTTTAAGAAGTCAGATGAAAATCCAGAGTCAATTTCGGAACGACTTCGATGGCTAGCCGAAGGACCAAGTGTGTATGCATTATCTTACAATGCTTATATAGTTGATGGTTATACATTTTATACTAATGAACATGATGAAGACAGTACCCTATAGAATAGTGGGGTTACACTTGTGGCTGAAGCGATGCATGTTTCCGGTGCTAAGGACAGAAATCTAATTTATGCGAATATGTCATACTTTGGCATTATCAAACAAATATGGGAGTTGGATTATACGGAATTTCAAGTTCCGACATTTCAATGCAAGTGGGTTGATAACAGGAGTGCTGTTAAAATAGATGATTTGGGATTCGTGAAAGTTGATTTTAGTAAGGAAGGGGAGAAAGAGAAACCATTTATAATGGCATCATAGGCAGTGCAAGTATTTTATGTTCCAGATCCCGTAAACCGAAACTGGTTAATCGTTCTGTTATCGACCAAAACAGCTGAAGGGTCAGATGAAAATTCAACAGAAGATAACCCTTTCATTGGGACTTCGAAATCATTTCACAGTGGTCCCAATGTAGATGATGTTTTGTATGTCAGAGGAGACCACAATGAAGGGATATGGATAGTTTATAGAGGGGTCAAATCCCTTCATCCTTAAAAAAAAGAGAGTTAAATAATCAGGTTATTGATTTTTATTGTAATATAGATTGTGTTACATTATGTTATTATCTATTCGCTGCTGCTTTTATGTGATCTAAATTAAATTTTAAACCAGTTTTGCAGATAATGACTTCTTCACCTGTTGATGCACCCAATCCCGAGACACAACACGTCTCTCAACCTGTTGCAGCTGGTCCCACTACTGAGAGACAACAGGTCTCTCAACCTGTTGCAGCTGGTCCCACTGCTGATGTATAACAGGTCTCTCAACCTGTTGCAGCTGGTGCCAGTGCCGATGCTAGCGCTTCAGAGAAACATAATGATGATGCAAAAACTGAGGAAATGGTAGGCGATGAAACCCCAACGACAAAAAAAAAAACAGGTGCACCGTAGTTTGAAAGTTTTAGCGAAAATTCTTAAGGCAAAAGCAAAAGGCATCAAATATGAGGTGGGATGGAATAAACTAGGCCAGCATGTAAACCCCAAAAAAGCCATGTTTAATAGCTACATTGGAATCGTCACTTGATAACGCGTGCCGATTGATGTAGAGTCGTGGCACCATGTTGTCAGCGGGTTGAAAACATTAATGTGGGAAGAGATTATGGTAACATTACGATATCATCTATTTAATTTATTAAAATAAAATAAAATACTGAAATATTGACTAACTCTTCATCATCTCTTACAGAGTGCATTTATAGTAGATGTTTCACACAAAGAATATGTTTTAAGACTGGCAGGAAGGATTCATAGAGGCTTTCTCACCATTTTAACGAAACATTATCTGAAAGATGCCGAAGGGAAAATCAAGCCTCACCCGCCTCCTCTTTATGCACACTTGATATCCCAAGGAACATGGGATGCATTTTGCAACCGTTGTACGGAACAGAATTTTCAGGTACATTGTGTTTGGTTACACGTTGTGTAACGTTGCTTGTATTCATCATGTTGATTGACAGGTTTTTATTTATGAAACAACAACTGAGTGCTGAAAATAAAGAACAGGCAGCAAAACCAGCGTACCCTTACCATAAAGCAAGGCTGGGGTACGCTTCAATTGAAAAACAATTGGTACGTATTTTAAAAGTACTGTAATAATTTTATGTGACATAAAACAACACTGTAACCATGTTTCTATGTTTATATGCATATTGATGAAGCAAAATCTCAAGTCACTTCCATTCCACACCATGTGCTATGGAAGGAGGCTCGTGTTAATAAAGAGGGGAAACTGATAGATGAAAACACACAAAAAGTGTGAGAAACATGTGTAAGTATGACATAATATAAACTTGTTTTGCTTTAAATCACTATTACATAATGATGCTTACTTATTTTTCCATATTTTCTATTTGACATAGTCACAGGAATCAACAACACCCGCACCGGATGCAGACATACTTTCAACGGCCTTGAAACAGTCAGAACAGTATGGCCGCGTCAAAGGTGTGGGTTTTGGGGTGTCACCCCGGGCATATTTTCAGAAAAAAACAAGAGGATGAACAAACTAAAGAATTGCATGTAATGAGAGATAGAGTAGCTACCCTTGAATAACTATTCCAAACTTAGGGGGAGATTCTAAAGAGTTTGATGGAGGAGAGGCGAAGAGAACAAACAACTCAAGAACAACCCGCGCGAGAAGATCCACCCCTCACCAGCTTTGAGGTGAGCCATTCCCCTCAAAGACCTGACTTAACTGAGGTAATCAATGTTCTAATATTCGTTTTTGTGAAATGTGAATCACATAGACACTGATACCTTTCATGTAATGATATTCTACAGGGTGAAAATAACTGTGATTTATATCTGTCTACTCCCACCCATCGCCTTGTAGTAAGGGCTAAGGTGTTCAATATGCAGAATGACACGCTACACTCCAGACCACTTCCAACCGGTCATGTCAAAGTGTCGATTAACGTAGCTCATGAGCCGAGCGCTGAGCTACCCGTGCCAAATGACGATGACGACATTCATACAGTGGAAAAAACTGTTGTAACATTCATTGCATGGCCGTCGAATCTTGTAAAAAAACATGTCGACCAGGAGGTATTCATTTCCAATTCATTTTTCAAGAAGAACCTTTAACATTAAATTAGAAAATGGCTGAACCGATGAATGTTATTACAGAAGGACAAAATGGAGAAGCTAAAACAAAAGAGAGGCTCCAACATTGGATCAACCAACTGATCAAAACGATCTACTGAGAGCGCATTCACCCTACCAGTTCTATATCCACATTTAATATCATTGCAAGCTCATGTGGATACAAAAATGAAAGACGGAAAGAGTCATACAATTTTTTGTGAAAACGATATGTACGGAGAGGAAACATTAGATTTCGTTAGTGTAGACGCTGTTTCTGAGATCATCACATATGACTGGCTAGGCGCCTCTGTTATAAATGTATACATGAGGTATGTTTTCATGATTTGATTTTACAGAAGATGATATACTTTGATAATTATGACTAAATACATCTCATATTTTTTACAAGCGTATATATGAAAAACAATTGAAGGGATTTTCCCATGAATACAAATTTGGACTCGTTAGTCCTCACACCATTTCTACACAACGAGAAGAAATAGATTCTAATTTTCAGGCTGAATTAATGTCAAATCTGCTCAGAACGTTTCAAAGCAGAATTACGACTGATAAAATATTTTTAATACCAACGTTGCAGGGGTAAAACTCTACATTTTAATCATATCAATTATATTTTCATTTCTATCAGTACTTATTTCTTTTTGTGTTTTTAGGGAACATTGGATGCTCATTGCAGTCAATTTGGATACTCCGAAAATTTATTTTCTGGATTCACTGCATGGATATCCAACTAACTGACCACACATGATGGCGGTTGTCAATTTGTAATACACTAGATCTAACATTTTATAACTAAATATCTAGTTATATAATTTATATTATCTTTTAATGAGGATTTTGTTATGATAGGGCAGTGTATGAATATCGTCTAAAGACTGGAATGAATCCAGGGCATAAGGACGACAATGCCCACAAGATCTAAAAATGGAGAAGTATCTGGGTATATATAATTATATTTCACTATCCAAATACATATCAAAACAAATTACTTATTTTTCTCTATGTTTCTGCAGTGTCCGAAACAAACAAACAACAAGGACTGCGGTTATTGTATTTGTAAATTTATGAAAGAGATCATATTTCATGAACAAACTAGCATCTCTAAAGAGGTATTTTTGAAAATAATTACTACTTTATTTAGAATAATTATTAATCCTTTGTGTATTTATATTTTTTCAGTACTACTATGACTGTCGCAAAAACTCCTATTCAGAAGATGATATAAATGTCTTTAGAAACGAATGGGCATCGTACCTGATGGAAGAATGTAAACAAATAGGACAATGAAGGTAAATTCCTAATACTTATGTTATCTTTATATGGTCATTGATATCTCCCTTTACACTTATTGAGCATATATGATCTCCCTTTCTTATGTTTCATATCCTTAGATTAGTGAATTCCTACAACTCAGTTTGAAAATGACATAAACTTTAGAAAACAACAATACTGACATACGAAATACCAAGAAAACGCGTTCGGATTGTTTTGAAACTTTAGGAAAATGATCCATGAGTCATCTGTGACGTTTAAAAATAGACCGCACCTCAATCCGAAACACGATGTGACTGGTATGGCTTAAAGTGTTTGATATCAGTTTCAAATTGAGATAAAATTTCGAAAACAACACTAATGACATACGGAATACCAAGCAAATGCGTTCGTATTGTTTTGAAATTTTAGGACAACGATCCATGAGTCATTTTGTGACATGTACAAATTGACCGCACCTCAATCCGACGCAAGGTGTGACCGGTATGGCTAAAAGTGTCTGATATCAGTTTCAAATTGAGATGAACTTTGGAAAACAACACTAATGACATACGGAATACCGATCAAACACGTTCGGATTGTTTTGAAACTTTAGGAAAACAATCCACGAGTTATTTGTGACGTGTAAGAATCGACCGCACCTCAATCCGACACACGGTGTGACCGGTATGGCTAAAAGTGTCTGATATCAGTTTGAAAATGACATAAACTTTAAAAAACAACACTACTGACATACGGAAAACCAAGAAAACGCATTCAGATTGTTTTGATACTTCAGGAAAATGATCCAAGATTCATTTGTGACGTGTATGAATCGACCGCAACTCAATCCGATGCATGGTGTGACCAGTATGGCTAAAAGTGTCTGATATCAGTTTCAAATTGAGATAAACTTTGGAAAACAACACAACTGACATACGGAATAACGAGAAAAAGTGTTCGGATTATTTCTAAACTTGAAGAAAACGATTCACGATTCATTTGTGACGTGTATGAATCAACCTAACCTCAATCCGACGTACGGTGTGACCGGTATGGTTAAAAGTGTCTGATATCAGTTTCAAATTGAGATAAACTTTGGAAAACAACACTATTGACATACGGAATACTGAGCAAGCGCATTCATATTGTTTTGAAACTTTAAGAAAACAATCCACGAGTCATTTTTGACGTGTACGAATTGACTGCACCTCAATCTGACCCACGGTGTGACCAGTAAAGCTAAAAGTGTCTGAAATCAGTTTCAAATTGAGATAAACTTTGGAAAACAACACTACTGACATACGGAATACTAAGAAAACATGTTCGGATTGTTTTGAAAATTTAGGACAACGATCCATGAGTCATTTGTGACGTGTAAAAATCGACTGCACTTCAATCTGACGCACGGTGTGACCGGTATGGCTAAAAGTGTCTGATATCAGTTTCAAATTGAGATAAACTTTGGAAAACAACACTAATGGCATACAGAATACCGAGTAAACGCGTTCAGATTGTTTTGAAACTTTAAGAAAACGATCCAAGAGTCATTTTTGACGTGTACGAATCGACCTCACCTCAATACGACGCATGGTGTGACCGGTATGACTAAAAGTGTCTGATATCAGTTTGAAAATGACATAAACTTTAGAAAACAACACTACTGACATACGACAAACCGAGAAAACATGTTCAGATTGTTTTGATACTTTAGGAAAACGATCCACGAGTCATTTTTGATGTGTACGAATTGACCTCACCTCAATCCAATGCACGGTGTGACCGGTATGGATAAAAGTGTCTGATATCAGTTTCAAATTGAGATAAACTTTGGAAAACAACACTAATGACATACGGAATACCAAGAAAACACATTCAGATTGTTTTTAAACTTGAATAAAACGATCCACGAGTCATTTGTGATGTGTAAAAATTGACCACACCTCAATCCGACGCATGGTGTGACCGGTATGGCTAAAAGTGTCTAATATCAGTTTCAAATTGAGATAAACTTTGGAAAACAACACTACTGACATACGGAATACCGAGAAAATGCGTTCAGATTGTTTTGAAACTTTAGGAAAATGATCCATGAGTCATTTTTGACGTTTACGAATTGACCGCACCTCAATCTGACGCACGGTGTGACTGGTATGGATAAAAGTGTCTGATATCAGTTTGAAAATGACATAAACTTTAGAAAACAACACTACTAACATACGGAAAACTGAGAAAACACATTCAGATTGTTTTGATACTTTAGGAAAACAATCCACGAGTCATTTGTGACGTGTACGAATCGACCGCACCTCAATCCGACGCATGGTGTGACCGGTATGGCTAAAAGTATCTGATATCAGTTTGAAAATGACATAAACTTTAGAAAACAACACTATTGACATACGACAAACCAAGAAAATGTGTTCAGATTGTTTTGAGACTTTAGGATAATGATCCACGAGTCATTTTTGACCTTTATGAATCGACTGAACCTCAATCCGACGCACGGTGTGACTGGTATGGCTAAAAGTTTCTGATATTAGTTTCAAATTGAGATAAACTTTGGAAAACAACACTACTGACATACGGAATACTGAGAAAACGCATTCGGATTGTTTTGAAACTTGAAGACAACAATCCACGAGTCATTTTTGATGTGTAAAAATTGACCGCATCTCAATCTGACGCACGGTGTTACCGGTATGGCTAAAAGTGTCTGATATCAGTTTCAAATTGAGATAAACTTTGGAAAACAACACTACTAACATACGGAATACCGAGAAAACGCGTTCGGATTGTTTTGAAACTTTAGGACAATGATCCATGAGTCATTTGTGACATGTATGAATCGACTGCACCTCAATACGACACACAGTGTGACCAGTAAAGCTTTTCATTAGATAAAGAATCAGTATTTATTAAATGAGATAAATCAATCAAAAACATATTGATTTTACATTATTCCCTTTCATTGTTATGAAAATGAAAACATTTGAGTTTAAAATTTCATATTTTAGTTTCACATTTCCATATTAATGTATTCTTTCATATTACTATTTTAATTTCTTTCATTATTGCATTACTAACATAATATTTGTTTTCTTATATAGGTGAATTTTTTTCCTTGAGTTCGGATGCTTTGTTCGGCAACAAATACCGTCGAGAGCGGATCACGGATATCAAAGGATGAAACATGAATGTTTATAACTATTGTTGAATAATTGTAATTTTAACCATGTAAAACAATGTTTGAAATGTATATAGAAATTTGTTTTTTTGTATTCATGATGTTAAGTAAATGTATATACCGTTGTCGGTCAAAATATTGTGTGCGGGTGCTATGGTGTGCAGGTGTGCATGTGCTACATTGTGCAGGTATTGTGCAGGTATTCTGGTGTACACGTTCTGTTTTTTCGGTGCAGGCGATGGTGTCTTTATCAGCGCTTTTTTGAGCGCTGATAAAGGACACCTTTAACAGCGCTAGAGGAGCGCTGACAAAGGTCTCCTATATCAGCGCTTCTCGGAGCGCTGATAAAGGGGACCCCCCTTTATCTACGCCGGCATTAACAGCACTTTTCTAGCGCTGTTAATGCTAGTTTTTAGCACTGATAAAGGGCCAAGTTGTAGTAGTGAAATGTCACATGATCAGAGATATTCCAACACTGGCTGATGGTCGATCGGGATCACAAACTAAATGATCGAATGTGGTTTGTTTAGTTTATTTTTTCAGCAGTTAGTTATTATTTATTATTGTTATTATTTTGTTGAGTAACTCACATATGCATACACTGCATTTGAAGGATATATACAGAACCATGTTGGTGGTGCCCTACTGAGTTTTTTACTCCACCCTACTCGGGCCACCATTGCACTAGGGTACTCGAGAAGATGTTCACTTGGTTGTAGGCACATGTTGGGCTGAGGTCCGGGACTGATTGAGCAGGATAGCTTGGATACACATGGGGATATGGGTATGTGATATGGATATGTGTGGGTGGTAGAGCCTCATACTTTTATTTTTTTCTTTTATTTACCCCTGTATATATGGTCGACCAAGTAGGCAATCAGCGTTGTATGTATAACATGGCCGTTCGAGCATTTACTGTATTCCATTCATTATTACAACCTTGGTTATATCTACTTATTCCACTCTCTGATTATTTACTACTTCAGTTACCTCAGGCGTATAGGGAGGCGTTCTTGAGGCCTTATCGCTAATCGGTTGGGTTATTATTTATAGAGTGATCTAGGCCAGGACATGATAATATGTATACCATTACAAACCAAAAAAATATACTCAAATTGTTCATCACTTCTATATTCAATATACACATTTGCAACAATAATAAAATCACCATAAACCGTATATCAAAATGTTAATTTCACACATCGTATTTATTCAAAATCTAACACATTATCATGGATCTAAATTATATGAGATTCATACAAATCACCCAACTATTTTTTTTTCAAATTTCCACTAGCCAATTATATTCATTCTCATTAAGCACATATTGCCAAAATGTAGTTGTAGTGCTGTTTTTTCATGATAATAATGAATTAAGCACTCCAACATGACCCTAAAGTATAAAATATTACAACATAATCTATATCATCGATTTTTAAACCATAAACATGATATTTTATTTATTCAACCAATTCAATCAATATAACCCAAAATATAACATATTTTTTTGATCCCAAAGGCAAGATGGGTGAACAATCAAGATAGGGTGAATTTAAATCTTTTAAAAAATTAAATGCTTATCAGAGTTAATTCAAAATACAAAATAAAGTAAAATATGAGCTCAAGTATTTTTATAGTAGTCCAGATCAAAGTGATCTTATGTATACTCTTTACACTCTCAACATGAGAGTACGGCACACACTAATGTAGTTAATTGACTTTAAAAAGGATTCATGACCTTTTACAATTGATTTTTTAACCCCTAGAGGCACAAACCAAAACTTGAACTTTTCAAAATTGGATTCAAAACCCAAAACTTTCATTTTGAAGTAGAGGAAGAACCAACTTTGCCTTTATCCAAACCAAGGCACAACTGAATCCCCCTACTTTTTACCGAATATGGCACAACCCGACGTACCATTTGCATGAGTAGTATAACCTGACACTAAAGTCTTGTTTTGAAATGAAAATGCATAAAATAAAAATAAAGTACATAGAAAAGATAAAAATAATTAAAAGCCACAAAAACCAGTTGAACAAGTAAAGTTGGAGTGTCGAGGCAATAATGATATCTTTTGGTAGCAAAGGATCATAATGATGAAGTCCGTTTGAGAGTATTACAGTGATGATATAAAAATTGTGTCACACTGTAAGAACTCAGATTTTGATCCTGTAAGACTTTGAAATTTTCTTGATGTTATTCCAGAGCAGGGCATTCAGACGGCGTGTGATTCCGAGCCCCGATGTGGCCGGAATTAAATTTTGAGTGCGTTCACACTAAACACGCCAAAAAAACGAAATAACTCCTAAAAAGTTGCTCGGATGGGAAAACCAAGGGCACCGTTGAGTCCAGAGCATGCCGTTTATCTTATGAGGGGTGTAACTTTCGCTGGCGCAACCCTTCTGTGGAAAACGCCACTAGGGGTGTTTTCCTAATTTAGTGACCTCAGGCGTAAACTTTATAACTTATGAATTAAGGCTCAAACTAAAATTCCGAGACCTCCATTGCATTCAGAATGTGGATTTTACCCCAGGGGCAGCTTAACCCTGACCCCTTCGAGAGTTTGGGTACGAGCCTACTGGTGGGTGTTTAAGAATTAATTAATTTTAATTAATTCTTTTCCCTACTTAAAAAACTCCACCCCTCCCTTCTTCCCCCTTGGAATATCCATGGTGGAAGATCTCCTAAAAAAAGAATCCACCATCTTCAAGCTTCTCTCCCTACCTCTCCAAGGTGGTTGCGGCTCCAGCGGGTCGTTTGTGAAGCGACGGGCTACGCCATGCGAGGTAGGGTCGTGCGTTTTCATTTTAAATTTCCGCATCTACTTTGAAATCAAATTTTAGCATCAAAATGATATAATTTTTTTTAGATAAGGACATATATGCGTAGGGTTCAATCAGAGCTTTCCAACGCTCTTTTCGGATCAAAAATCTGAGTCCCGGGGCGTTCGGGGTGGCCCCGAGAAGTTTTCCGGCCAAACCCTTGTTTTTCCGGCGGTTCCAGGGCGGTCCAGCGGCTCCTCGCGGTGGTCCAGAGAGTCCAGGCGGTGGTGGGTTCCCAGGAGGCGGTGCGGCCGGCTCCCCGGGCAGTGGTGGTTAGTGTGGGCACGCGGGTCGGCCGGCTCTGCCGGTCGCCGTGCCGCGGGAGACCAGGGTCGTCGCGACCCCGAGAGCAACCGAGACCCGCGAAACGCAAGTCTTGTGGAAGAAAATCCGGACCAGCACATGTCGGTCTGGGTAAAGCCACGTGGTCCACGCGGTGAACCACGGGCCATGGTGGATAGGGTGGCCGAGCTGCGGACCGCCGGTCTGAAGGGGGTGGACCGACCGAACCGGTCCGGCCCACCCC
This sequence comes from Viscum album, assembly GCA_963277665.1. Lineage (NCBI taxonomy): Eukaryota > Viridiplantae > Streptophyta > Magnoliopsida > Santalales > Viscaceae > Viscum > Viscum album. The sequence goes on along the minus strand of OY728147.1, from coordinate 391,216,173 downwards.
GTCTCCGTCCGTTGGCACTAAAACGCCCCTAAATTTCCAACTGAGTGTCGGATTCGCGTGCCGTCTGTGGAGACACAATCCTTGGATCGATACATATATTTTGAGATTGTCTTGGGGATTTTTAATTCCTGATACGAGAGCTCGGTGGCTCGACACGCTCGTTAAGCGTTACTTAGCGCCTCACCAGGATTCTTGTTTCAGATGGCGCGAGCACACACAGAGTCCGTTTTAGGCACTGTCAGCGGTGTTGTGACCCTGGAGTCATGAAGAAGTAGTACAAGATGGTTATAGGCGTTGAAGCCAGAGTTGAGGCATGGCCCCCACGTGCCATCTTTTAAGCTGTGTGCAGCGTACTGGGACTTTTTCATCCGATGTCCGTTCGGGGAGAATGAATAGTCTTTTTGGCGTGTTTTTATGAGAGCATCACGATGGAACAGTTCACCCGACCTTTTTCAAGACTGAGGTGTGGGACCCACAAGATGCCGTATGGGTATAAAGCGGCGTTGAACAACTTGTTCGTCAGGAGTCCGTTTCCAGCGAGTAAATAGTCCATCTCGCGTGTTTTTCTACAAGGATTTCAACAGTGTAATCTGTTTGGGCATGAAGAGCCTCTTTAGAGATACCATTAAATGTGGAAACATGAAAGGGCATTGGTTATAGGTTACTTTGACGCACTCTGAACAAACTCACGATAGCGATGTTAGTGACCCCTAGTGATGGCACATGTAGTGTAGAGTTATTAGACTAGTTCTGGGTTTACCCTCCAGCGGGGCTGGGCAGTGGGTTACCCACCAGCGTATCAGGGTTTACCCTCCAGCAGGGCTGGGTAGTGGGTTACCCATTGACCTCAGGGTTTACCCTCCAGCGGGGCTGTTCAGTGAGTTACCCATTGACCTTAGGGTTTACCCTTCGGCTAGGCTGGGCAGTGGGTCACCCGACGACCTCTTAGGCTTTACCCTCTAGCTGGGCTAAACAGTGGGTTACCTGATTTCTTCTTTTAGGCTCATCCCTTTCTATGAGGCTAGTCAGCAAGTTTTCTCCATGATTACCAGAGCGGGGCCCTTGGTTGTATGGTTCAGGGATGAGACAACTTTGGCGTGTGGGAGTTTTGGGCATCAGTGATGATATCCTTAGAATTGTTGGTGACTTTTCCTGGGCTGATCCTGGAGATAGAGATCCCCTTACACACTCGTTGGGGTTTCTTATTGAGCATATATATATACACCCTACTTTTGTTCTCACTCCTTGGGTTCAGTTACTTTCCTTCTAGGAGGGGTGAAGACGCGTGGGGTATGCCACGTGCTTTCCATGTCTAGGTCCTCTCAGGTTGGATGAGTCTACTTCCTTCTTTGTTGTGTTGAGCTGCACTCTCTCTATTGTACTCTTACACTATTCTTTGTTCTGTCTACTGCTCACCATTTTAGTACCCCCTTTGTTGCTCCCTCGAGCTTTTGGGGCATCCTACTGAGTATGTTTATACTCACCCCTGCTTGGGCTTTTCTCGCACTTGGTGTGCCCTTGCAGACGAAAGATAGGTTGATCAAGACTACGTAGGAGCGTAGAGGAAACAGGAGCTTGGGTTGCGTTCAATGGTCATAGTAGGACTTTCAGGTGTGAGACTCACCAGCTGTTTACTTTTGTTTACCTATTTCCGAGTTGTGGCACCTTTCAGGTTGGGCGTGTGTTTTTCCCTTTTTCTGTTCAGTTATCTTGTCAATACTTTTCATCACTTTTCTTGTTCTGTTTTTAGAGGCCGATGCATGATTTTGGGTTGGGATATTGTAGTCCGTAATTTGGTTTCCTTTTTTACTCTACACTTATTCATTGAGTGGGTTGTGTGTGTGTATACAGGTTCTTAGGCAAAGGCCTCCCCAATATTGTTACACCTTCGGTGCTTGTCGCCAGCCCCTGGCCTATGGAGGCGGGCTTGGGGTAGTCGTGGCTCGAGACCGATAGGGTCGGGTCATGAAAAGTGGTATTAGAGGTGGTTCATTCCTTGGGGCGTTGTTCAGAGGTGGTCCCTAAAAAGTAATTGGTTGGGAATTAGGAAAATAATGTCGACCTGTGTCGAGAGCAGCTCTCAGGCTGGGGAGTCCAGTGATGGTACGGGCGGCTGACGTATCCATTCACCAGGACCCTGATAACCCGGTTTTCGACTCTGCACACTGAGAAACTTGTTGTAAGAAATTTGGAACATGCATCCGGTAGGATTGAGTCTTTGACTGTCCTTTTTGAGTCAGCTCCCCTTTGTTATTACTGTTATATATATATATGCTCATCTGATCGCGGTAATCCTTGATAATTTTTAGGATGCCCCCACGACAGCAGCCATCTAGGTTACCCTCTCCAGTTCGCGATGATGACCTGGCGAGCGACAAGGCGTCAGTTCAGGGACCCTCATGTGATCCCCTTCCACCCAGTGGTTTAGCGGTTGCCCCTCTATCTGGAGAGTGGCAGTTAGTACCGACAGTACATGTCGAGGTTGAGCACAAGCTAAGTGCCCTCCAAGACTTCCAGTGTCAACGACCGTAGAAGTTCTACGGGGACCCGAATCCCCAGGTAGAGGAAGACTGGCTAGAGTCCGTGGAATGAATTTTCAGGTTGGTACAAACACCATCGGACCAGATGGTAGCCCTAGCTGCAAAAATTTTCCTCAGGACGACCAGGTGTTGGTGGGGGTTGGTTATGCAGATCCACGATGTGTTGTCTCTCACGTGAGATAGCTTCCAACAGCTCTTTCGGGAGGAATACTCCCCCTCTTGTTTACGCTCCGTTTGGATTTAGGATCTTTTGGATCTGAAACAGGGGGGATTACCGTGGTGCAGTACTCAGCCCAGTTTACCAATCTGACAATCTACTCGCAGGATATGATCCAAGATAGTTACTTCCGGGCGTGGAAGTTTGATCAGGGTCTTCGTAGGGAAATCTGTGCTAGTGTAGTACCCCTGTGTATACCTACTTATGCCGGGGTGCTAGAGCGGGCGCTTATTATAGAGAGCTTCTTGGATGAGGGATGCCAACTGGAAGAGCCTGGCAGTGGCCACTTCAGAGCAGATTCTTCGGTAGCAGGAAAGCGACAGAGAGTAGAGTCTCAGTTGAGAAGACCCTTCCGTGAGTAGACTCAGGGGTAGGGTCGTACACCGCAGTGGTGCTGTAGAGCACCGGGGTAGTCAAGAGAGATCCAATGCTATGCTTGTGATGGATGGGGTCACCTAGCACGGGACTTCCCGACCAGGCGTATCGAGCAGCCGTGGCAGGAAGTGGGCGCACCGCAATGGCAGAGGTAGCGCCGTGACCAGGGATCTCCCAGGCGAGAACAGGGTGATCCTCAAGGAGGTGGCGCAGGAAGAACGACATGACTTGGAGGTGGGGGACGGTGTTTCGAGGTCCTTCCACTACCACCAATGGGCGGCCCACTCCAGGATCAGGGAGCTGGCGGTAGGGGCCATGGGCAGCTTCAGGATATGGGTGTTCGTGACCCCCCCAGCAAATGTGATGGTCCGAGGTATTCTTTGTGTTTACTATACTCTTGCTTCGGTACTAGTAGAAACATGATCCAACCACTCTTTTATATCAATGCTTTTGGTACATGATTTGGCGCTCCCAGTAGAGGTGCTGACACCTACGCTTAGCCTAGAGGTTCCTACAGGAAGTGCCTCGTTAGTGAACTTTGTTTGCAGACAGTGCGAACTGTCGTTCGGAGGAGAGAGTTTCACGTGGGACCTACTGTTCATCACGATGGAACCTTAAAACGTCATCCTGGGCGTGGATTGAATTTATATGGTTCATACCCATATCGACTATTTTCGCAGACAAGTCAGAGGCGTGCATTATGATGGGATGAGGTTCACCATTCTCGGTGAGCAAGACCTCGTGGTAGAGCAGATGGGTACTCTGAGTAGGAGACCACAAACTTTTTCTCACCAGTTGGAGAGCATGGATCTCAGAGTAGCAGACGCTACAGGCACCTGGATCCCTACCGTTGTAGAGGAACACATGGACATCTTTCCCGAGGATGTCCCGGGACTACCTTTGAGGCGAGAGATGGATTTCTGCTTTGACTTGCATCCAGGGACTGCCCCGATATCATGTGTGGCTTATCAGATGGCACCCATAGAGCTTCATGAGCTACGACTTTAGTTGAAGGACCTTTGTGAGAAGGGATTCATCAGACCCAGTGTGTCCCCCTGGGCAGCTCAGGTTTTGTTTGTAAAAAAGGTAGATGGGAGTCTGCAGCTTTGTGTGGATTATCATCGCCAGAATCAGGCCACGATAAAGAACAAGTACCCTTTTCCAAGGATTTATGACCTCTTATACCAGTTTAGAGGTGAGAAGTGGTTCTCCAAGATTGATCTTCGATCCGACTACCCCCAGTTGCAGGTTCGTGAGGCTGACATCCTGAAGTTGGCTTTCCGTTGTCATTATGGGCATTACGAGTTTCTGGTGATGCCCTTTGGTGTGATGAATGCCCCCACCATTTTCATGGATTTTATGAACCATATCTTCCAGCCGTACTTGGACCGGTTTGTGGTTTTCTTTATTGACGACATACTCATCTACTCTACAATGGAGGAGGAGCACGCAGAGCATTTGAGGATGGTCTTAGACTTACTCCGAGAGAACCAGCTATATGGGAAGCTCTCGAAGTGTTAGTTATGGATTCATGAGGTTCACTTTCTAGGGAATGTCATTTCGGAACAGGGTTTAGCTATAGATCCCACAAATATAGAGGCAGTGCTTGCTTGGGAGCCACCCAAGAATGTGTCAGAGGTGCGGAGCTTCCTTGGTTTGGTAGGGTACTATAGGTGGTTCATGGAATATTTCTCCAGGATTGCTGCCCCTTTGACCGCATTGACGTGGAAGAGACGACCTTTCACCTGGACTGATCAATTCTAGAAGGCCTTCGAGGAGTTGAGGCAGAGGTTGACTAGTGATCCAGTGCTGAGGCTGCCATAGGAGGGCATTGAGTTCGTGGTTTACTATGATGCTTCAGGAGCTGGTCTCAAGTGCGTGCTAATGCAACAGCGGGAAGTGATTGCATATGGGTCGAGGCAGTTGAGGCCCCATGAGAAGAATTATGCGACTCACGATTTGGAGATGGTAGCGGTGGTCTTCTCCTTGAGGTTATGGAGACACTACCTTTTGGGTGAGCGTTTTGTGGTATACTCAGACCACCAAAGCCTCAAGTACATATTCACTCAGAGGGATCTGAATCTGAGGCAGAGGCGCTGGCTGGAGTTTCTAAAGGACTATGATTTCAATATAGTCTACACTCCAGGGAATGAAAACGTAGTAGCATACGCCCTTAACAGGAAGTCCCAGGCTCAACTAGTGCGGGAAGCTTTAGAGTAGTTGGCTTCCCTACAACTGACCTTGGCGGAGCAGGAGGGTACGAATTTTCTACAGTCAATGGTGTTGACTCCTTCGCTCCTTGAGTGTGTGAGAGATTCACAGCTGGGGGATGTCGACAGTGAGGTACTTTGTGACTAGATAAACATGGGCGACGCACCTGATGGTTATTCTGAAGGAGGGAATCACAAGATCCTGTTCCAGGGGCGAGATGTAGTACCAGTGAGGATGAGGGAGGAGGTGATGCGGGAATTCCACACTTCTCCTTTGACTTTACATCCCAGTGTGGGGAAGATGTATAGAGACCTTCAGTATCATTTTTGGTGGTCTGGCATGAAGCGGAACGTAGCTGAGTTCGTTTCTCGGTGTCTTACTTGTCAGCAGGTGAAAGCAGAGCGTCAGGTTCCGGCAGGGTTGTTGCGGCCCCTTGATATCCCAGAGTGGAAGTGGGATGACATATCTATGGACTTCGTCACGGGGCTTCTATGCACAGTGAAGGGCCATGATTCCATTTGGGTGATAGTACACCGAATCCCGAAGTCGGCACACTTCCTTTCCATTAAGGAGTAGAGCTCGGTGGAGAGTCTAGGGCAACTGTACGTTCGGGAGATCGTCCGCCTTCATGGAGTACCCTTGACGATCGTCTCAGACCGTGACATGCGGTTTACATCGTGATTGTGGTGAGGCCTGCAGGAGGCATTCAGGACTCAGCTGCGGATGAGTACAGCTTTTCACCCCCAGAAGGACGGGCAGACCGAGCGCACTATCAAGGTGTTGGAGGATATGCTCAAGGCGTGCGAGTTAGACTTTGGCCTAAGCTGGGAGGATCACCTGCCCTTGGTGGAGTTCGCGTATAACAATAGTTACCAATATACTATCAGCATGCCACCTTTTGAGGCCCTCTACGAGAGACCCTGCATGTCACCATTGTGTTGGACGGAGGTTGGGGAGACCTCCCTCATGGGCCCAGAGTTGGCGTGGGCGATGACGGAGAAAGTGCAGGTCATTTGTGAGCAGATGAGGATAGCTCAGAGCAGACAAAATTCCTATGCAGATCGTTATCGCATGCCTTTGGAGTTCGAGCAGGGGGACCATGTATTTTTGAGAGTCTCCCCGCGGCGTGGAACACAGAGGTTTGGCCGGGGAGGAAAGCTATCCCCGAGGTTCATTGGGCCCTTTGAGATCGTGCGCAGGGTTGGTGAGGTTACCTACCGTCTTGCTCTACCCCCATAGTAGGAGAGGGTGCATGACGTCTTCCACGTGTCGTAGCTAAGGAAGTACGTGCATGACACCACACACGTTATCGACTGGGGAGAGCTGTACATTGAGGACGGAGCCACCTTTGCGGATCACCCGGTGGCGATTGAGGACCGGTAGGAGCGGACTCTGCATGGACAGACCATTCCTTTTGTTCGTGTACTGTGGTGACATGAGAAGGTGCAGGAGAGCACCTAGGAACAGGAGAGCCATGTCATGACCCGACCCTACCGGTCTTGAGCCACAACTACCCTAAGCCCGCCTCCATAGTCCAGGGGCTGGCGACAAGTGCCGAAGGTGTAACAATCTCGGGGAGGCCTTTGCCTAAGTACCTGCACACACATACACACACAACCCACTCAATGCAGAAGTGTAGAGAAAAAAAAAGAAAACCAAAGGACGAACAACTATAACCCAACCACCGTCATGCATCAACCTCTAAATATAAGAAAAGGTAAAGTGTTGAAAAGTACTGACAAGATACTGAACAGAAAATAAAAGGGCAAAACATGCACCCAACCCGAAAGGTTCCACAACCCGACAACAGGTAAACAAAAGTAAACAACTGGAGAGTCTCACACCTGAAAGTCCTACTACGACCACTGAACACAGCCCAATTTCCTATGTCCTCTAAGCTCCTCCGTAGTCTTGATCGACCCGTCCGTCATCTGCAAGGGCACACCAAGTGTGGGAAAAACCCAAGCAGAGGTGAGTATAAAGATACACTACGGCAAAAAAGGCATTTAGCGGCGGTTTTCAAAAACCGCCGCTAAATCGTGCGTCGGGAAACTATTCGCGGCGGTTTTCAAAACCGTCGCAGAACGTTTCGCGGCGGTTTTTTAGCGGCGGTTTAAACTGCTGCTAAATGATTCAGCGGCGGTTTTTTTTTTAATTTTTTTAATTCTGGTGAGATTTGAATCCCTAACCTCTTGCATATTTTCCAAAGACTTTACCACTCCAGCAAGCTCGCCATGTGGTTAATAAACATAAATTAATATACTTATATATATTAATTGAAAAAACAAATAATACATAAATAATAGATATAAACTCGATAATAATAAATAATAAATAATAAATAATAAATAATAAATAATAAATAATAAATAATAAATAATAAATAATAAATAATAAATAATAAATAAATATAAATAATAAATAATAAATAAATATAAATAATAAATAATAAATAAAGATAAATAATAAATAATAAAGAATAAAGAATAAAGAATAAAGAATAAATAATAAATAATAAATAATAAATAATAAATAATAAATAATAAATAATAAATAATAAATAATAAATAATAAATAAATATAAACAATAAAAAATAAAAAATAAAAAATAAAAAATAAAAAATAAATAATAAATAAATAAAAATAATAAATAATAAATAATAAATAATAAATAATAAATAATAAATAATAAATAATAAATAATAAATAATAAATAATAAATAATAAATAATAAATAATAAATAAATATAAACAATAAATAATAAACAATAAATAATAAATAAATATAAATAATAAATAATAAATAAAGATAAATAATAAATAATAAATAATAAATAATAAATAATAAATAATAAATAATAAATAATAAATAATAAATAATATATAATATATAATAAATAATAAATAATAAATAATAAATAATAAATAATAAATAATAAATAATAAATAAATATAAATAATAAATAATAAATAAATATAAATAATAAATAATAAATAAAGATAAATAATAAATAATAAATAATAAAGAATAAAGAATAAATAATAAATAATAAATAATAAACAATAAACAATAAATAATAAATAATAAATAATAAATAATAAATAATAAATAATAAATAATAAATAATAAATAATAAATAATAAATAATAAATAATAAATAATAAATAATAAATAATAAATAATAAATAATAAATAATAAATAATAAATAATAAATAATAAATAATAAATAATAAATAAATATAAACAATAAACAATAAATAATAAATAATAAATAATAAATAATAAATAATAAATAAATAAAAATAATAAATAATAAATAATAAATAATAAATAATTATAAATAATGAATAAATATAAATAATAAATAATAAATAATAAATAATAAATAAATATAAATAATAAATAATAAATAAATATAAATAATAAATAAAAATTAATAAATAATAAATAATAAATAATAAATAAAGATAAATAATAAATAATAAATAATAAATAATAAATAATAAATAATAAATAATAAATAATAAATAATAAATAATAAACAGTAAATAGTAAATAATAAATAATAAATAATAAATAAATATAAATAATAAATAATAAATAAATATAAAAAATTAGTAAATAATAAGTAATAAATAATAAATAAAGATAAATAATAAATAGTAAATAATAAATAATAAATAAATATAAATAATAAATAAAAATTAATAAATAATAAATAATAAATAATAAATAAATAAATAATAAATAAATATAAATAATAAATAATAAATAAATATAAATAATAAATAATAAATAAAGATAAATAATAAATAATAAAGAATAAATAATAAATAATAAATAATAAATAATAAATAATAAATAATAAACAATAAATAATAAACAATAAATAATAAATAATAAACAATAAATAATAAATAATAAATAATAAATAATAAATAATAAATAATAAATAATAAATAATAAATAATAAATAATAAATAATAAATAATAAATAATAAATAATAAATAATAAATAAAGATAAATAATAAATAATAAATAATAAATAATAAATAATAAATAATAAATAATAAATAATAAATAGTAAATAATAAATAATAAATAATAAATAACAAATAATAAATAATAAATAATAAATAATAAATAATAAATAATAAATAAAGATAAATAATAAATAATAAATAATAAATAATAAATAATAAATAATAAATAATAAATTGTAAATAATAAATAATAAATAAATATAAATAATAAATAATAAATAATAAATAATAAATAATAAATAATAAATAATAAATAATAAATAATAAGTAACAAATAATAAATAATAAATAATAAATAATAAATAATAAATAATAAATAATAAATAATAAATAATAAATAATAAATAATAAATAATAAATAAATATAAATAATAAATAATAAATAATAAATAATTATAAATAATGAATAAATATAAATAATAAATAATAAATAATAAATAATAAATAAATATAAATAATAAATAAATATAAATATAAATAATAAATAATAAATAATAAATAATAAATAATAACTAATAAATAATAAATAATAAATAATAAATAATAAATAATAAATAATAAATAATAAATAATAAATAATAAATAAATATAAATAACAAATAATAGATAAATATAAATAATAAATAATAAATAAATATAAATAATAAATAATAAATAAATATAAATAATAAATAAATATAAATGATAAATAAATATAAATAATAAATAATAAATAAGAAATAAGAAATAAGAAATAAGAAATAAGAAATAAGAAATAATAAATAATAAATAAATATAAATAACAAATAATACATAAATATAAATAATAAATAATAAATAAATATAAATAATAAATAATAAATAAATATAAATAATAAATAAATATAAATGATAAATAGATATAAATAATAAATAATAAATAATAAATAATAAATAATAAATAATAAATAATAAATAAATATAAATATAAATAATAAATCATAAATAATAAATAATAAATAATAAATAAATATAAATATAAATAATAAATAAAAAAAATAAAAAATAAAAAATAACTAATAAATAATAAATAATAATGAATAAATAATAAATAATAAATAATAAATAAACATAAATAATTAAGAAATATAAAGAATAAATAATAAAGAATAAATAAGAAATAATAAATAACCAGTTACAAATAATATATAATAAATAAATTAAAGTACATTATAAATAATAAATAATAAATAATAAATGAAACACATGAAAAAGTATGAAAATACGTGATAAGGGATGAAAAATCATGAAAATGCATGAAAAAGGATGGAGAAACATATGAAAAATGAGGTATTAGAAAGAATGAGAACGCATGAAAACTCGTGAAAACTCTGGAAAACTCCTTAATAATTCAACATAATTATCATGATAACCCACAAAAAACCATTGATAAAGATAACAAGTCATGGAAATCCAAATAAACAGTAATAAATGGAGCTACCGTTAAAACCCGTCAAAACGGTCATAAAGAGACAAAAACATTGGACTCACATTAACGGAGATAACTTAAGATCCGAGAGTCCGTTTTAGATCCACGACCTGTCAAATCAAAGATCCTGAAACGATCTTCAACCTGAAATGTGAAAGAGTCCTAATGAACAGGTGGATCGGAAGTTACGACCATTTAAAAAAAAGCTGACGGGGAACGGGTGCTAGAAACGAGGCATTGAAAAACATAACAAACCCGATACCCACTAAAAAGGCCATAACATATGATCTAGGAGTGCATGTGGGCGCCGCGACCAGTCAAACTGAAGCTCATGGAACGAGCTATGATCTGGCAGGTGGAGGAGGCCGAACTGACATGCGGATCGAAAGTTAGGTCCGTTTGAAGACAAGTTCGACGTGACACCGGTGACGGAAACGGGGTTTTGGAGGCCTTCGGAGGGGTTTTTGGGGTCGAAAAACCTAATAGAAGCTTCTGTTGCATTGGTGCGTAGCTCTCTTTGCTGGCTTCGATTTGATATGTGGTAGAGCCCAAACGGACACCCGGAGCGAAAGTTATGGCCGTTTGAAGTTGGAGAACTTTTTTCAACTTTTTTATAACTCTAATATCGTCCACACCTTAGAACGTCTCACGGTTTTGATTATATGTGCCTCTATATCTCTTCATGAGCTTCGATTTGACTGGTCGTGGCGCTTCAACGGACGCCCGGATCAAAAGTTATGGTCGTTTTAGTGATTTCGAGGTTTCTCACGTTTTTTTATTTTTTTCATTTCATTTCACGGCGGTTTTTCCGAAACCGCCACTATTTCGCGGCGGTTTTTTAAAAAACCGCCGCTAATCCTTGAATAAAATTAAAAAAAAAAAAATAAATTTAAAAAAAAATAATTTTTTTTTGCCGTTTAGCGGCGGTTTTTTCGCGGCGGTTTTTAAAACCGCCGCGAAATGCCAGCCCGAAACGCATTTCGCGGCGATTTTTAAAACCGCCGTGAAAAAACCACCGCTAAACGGCAGTTTTCTCATAGTGATACTCAGTAGGATGCCCCAAAAGCTCGAGGGGGAAACAAAGGAGGTACTAAAACGGTGAGTAGTAGACATAATAGAGAATAGTGAAAGAGTACAGAAAATAAAGTGAAAATCAACCCAACAAGAGAAAGAAAGTAGGATCGTCCGACCATGAGGATCTAGACACAGAAAGCACGTGCCATACCCCGCGTGTCTTCACCCCTCCTAGAAGGAGAGTAATTGAACCCAAGGAGTGGGAATGAAAGTAGGGTGTATATATATATATATGCTCAACAAGAAACCCGAACGAGTGCATAAGGGGATCTCCAACTCCAAGATCAGCCCAAGATAAGTCATCAACAATTCTAAGGGTAGCCATCACTGATGCCCAATAGTCCCACATGCCAAAGCCGCCTCATCACTGAATCGTGCAACCAAGGATCCCGCTCTGGTAACCACAGAGAAAAGTCCCTGACTAGCCTCATAGAAAGGTCTGAGTATGAAAGAAGTAATTAGGTAACCCACTACCCATCCCAACTAGAGGGTAAACCCCAAGAGGTCATCGGGTGACCCACTGCCTAGCCCTGCTGGAGGGTAAACCCTAAAAGGTCGCTGGGTGACCCATAGCCCAGCCCCGCTAGAGGTTAAACCCTAAAGTCAATGGGTAACCCACTACCCATCCCCACTGGAGGGTAAACCCTAAGGTCAATAGGTAACCCACTGCCCAGCCTCGATGGAGGGTAAACCCTAATACACCGGTGGGTAACTCACTGCCCAGCCCCACTGGAGGGTAAACCCTGAACTGGTCTGATAACTCCGCACTGCCCGAACCATCTCTGGGCATCGCCAGTATCGCGACCGTGCGTTGGGTCAGAGTGAGTCAAGGGAACCTTTGACAAACACCCTTTCATGTTTCCACATTTAATGAGATCTTGAAAGAGGCTCCGCACGTCCAAACAGATTACACCGTTGTAATCCTCACGGAAAAACATGCAAGATAGACTACTTACTCACTGGAAACGGTCTCCTGATGAAAAATTTATTCAACACCGCTTTATTCCCATACAAAGTATCTTGGGGCCCACACCTCGGTCCCAAAAAAGGTCGGGTGAACTACTCCATCACAATTATCTCAGAAAAACACGCCGAAAAGACTACTCATTCTCCCCGAACGGACGTCTGATGAAAAAGCCGCAAAACGCTACTCACATCTTAAAAGACGGCCCGTGGGGCCCATGCCTCAACTCTGGATTCAATATCTGAAACCACCCTAGAAAACTTAGTCTCAACGCCAGGTTTACAACACCACTGACGATGTCTTAAACTGACTCCGGATGTGTCCGCGCCATCCGAAAGAAGAATCCCGGTGAGGTACTTAACGATCATGTCGCGCCACCGAGCCCCCTTGTATCAGGAATTAAAAATCCTCAAAACCATCTCAAAAACTCTGGCTCAATCCGAGGATTTCACTACTGCAGATGACACATAAAACCGACACCTGTAGTGAAAGATACGGGTGTCTGAAGGCTGGAGGGGCTAACCCCCTTAGGGCTGGACCGGCCCGGCCCGCAGCGTCGGCCCGCAGTCCTTCTGCGTGGCCCGACCGCGGACCCACGGTCCACCCGCACCGACCAGAACTCGTGTCCAGTCTTTGTCCCGTGAGGAGACCTGCTGAAGGTGGGTCTCGGTCTCCCGCACAGGGTCGCGCGCCGTGACCCCCTGTCCACCCGCGCTGACGACCTCCGCCCACGGCCGCCGCCTTGGACCGCTGCCGCCTGCCACTGGGAGTCCGCCGCCGCCACTTGGAGCCCTCCGCCACCTCTAGGAGCCCACTGCCACTACTAGGAGCAACCACACCGCCGCTCCGACCGCCAAACCGCCCTGGAACCGCCGGAAAACCCAAGGTTTGGTCGGAAAACTTCCCAGGACCACCCCGGGTGCCCTGGGACTCGGATTTTTAATCCGAGAAGAGCATTAGAAAGCTCGGATTGAATCCTACACAACTATGGGATTATATAGATAGTAAAACAACATTTATATTCAATAAATTTGATTCAAGGAAGATGCGGAAATTAAAAACGTAAACGCAACCTCCTACCTCGTTGGGCGTAGCCCGTAGCTTCGCCGACGATCCGCCGGAGCCGCCATGCCTTAGAGAGGTGGGAAGAGGCTCTTGATGCTTCTTTTCACGACCCTCTCCCACCAAAGATGCCCCTCCTGATCTAGAAATGGTGAAATGGAGATAATGACCCCCGAGTCCCGCCTCCAGTAGGCCCCAGAGTGGTGACTAGCACCAAGGGTATGAGTTTTCACAAATATGGGAGGCATTACGCTTTTTATTATTTAAGATCGGGAGATAGGACAAGTTAACCACCAAAAAGGAAAAGAACAAGTGTATAGAAATAAACCCAAACCAATCCCACATGAATGTTTAAACAATTCTAAACCAAGGTACAAGTACAAGAAATCTCAAAAGTACAATACCAAAAGAAACAAGAGTACAACAACTGCAACAACTCCAACTGTCCCGACTAGTAGGGTCCCGCACGACCCTGGTAGTCCTCCTGGAAACCTAAAAGTAAACGTAGGGTGAGCATAAAAGTATACTCAGTAGGGAAACCTAAAGCTCTCGTGCACAAGTGGGGAGACATCTTAATGTCCTGTGAGAACAAGAGAAGAAACCAAAACCTAACAAGGAATTCTATCCACCCAACCTCACCAGCCACGCTCACCAAAAACACAAACAACAGGTAGTAGTAGTATATAAGAATAAGAGTATTGGGTACCCCACACCATTTCCCACTAGTTAGCTGCTCTTCCTAATGGAGAACGTCCTGACGCTACCACACTCTTCCCACCCACACACACCTGGGCCTCAAGAACCACATATCCCGCCCGCACACACTTGGGCCTCACAACCACACATCCCGCCTGCACACACCTGGTCCTCACAACCACGTATCCCGCCCGCACACACCTGGGCCTCACAACCACGTATCCCGACCGCACACACCTAGTCCTCACAACCACGTATCCCGCCCGCAAACACCTAGGCCTCATCCCAAATGTTCTTGGGAAATAGTAAAACCTTCCCGAAGAGTCTTGGGCTAAACCAACCCAATCGAAACCTACCTGAAGAGTCTTGGGTGTAAGGTTTCCTTAAGCCATCACAGCCTAGGGAAGAAGGAGCAGGAATGATCTAGTAATTAAGGGGAAAACACCCTCTCCCATGAAATGGGAGTGTTTGGCACTAAGTTCTCAACATGGGTGGGGTGTGATAAAACACAAAGATACACACATATATATATATATACCAAACACTTAGCCCAACATATGGATTCTAATCAGAGAATTGAGCACGTGCCTCGGCACTGCTACTATGAAGCATGCATACAACAAACAACCCCAACCCCATTTAGGTTTTCATGTTTCAAAAAATCAGTTTATTAGTTCCTTAACTACTCAGCAACTATCCACAACCAACCACATCGATCATTCGTAAAACATATCCCTGCCATCCACAAATCAAGTTAGGAAAGCATAAGCAACACAATAAGTCCCTTCTTATTTACCAATCAACCCCATTGATTATTATTCTCGTTCCATCACTATGCCCCACCATTCATTAACTCTCCCACTTTCATTTATTATTCACAACTCATAGTTCGATCACATTCAAACCCATCCCTGCAGCCCCGCTGCTAACCACCAATACCACAACCACATCGTACATCATCATCCCTTGATACAATTTATCGCAGCCCCACTGCCCATCACCAACATAGCATTCACACAAACTCAAAACAAGCCAACCGCAACCCCGCTGCTCACCCGGTCCACGACAACCCACAAAACACCACCTTCACATAAACTAACCCCAAACAACACCCACATGTTTATTATTTCAGTTTTGTTCAACCAGGGTGATCACACAAGGGTTCCATATTTTCATTTAATTAGCTAACTTTACGTGATTAACCAATTTCCACATTCCACAAAGTTTCCATCCATAAACGGTCTAGAAAGATAGGGCAGAATTTAATTGCGTAAGCAAAGGCCCCCAACAAACGTGATTTTTAGTAGGCATAAGCCTATTCAATTCAAAACATAATATCACAAGATATAAATAAAAAGGTAACTGCATTCACAACTTCCCATCCCCGTTATATAATCCAGTTATTATCTTTATTAAACCAGTTCAAAAGTGTTTCACATAAACAAGATGACACCCACCCTGCATGATGCACAATTTAGAGAGACAAAGGTAATATCCCTACCTCAATAGGTTCTGATCACAACGCTCCCCTGGATCAACTTTAGAAGACGTCCGTCGGCGTCCGTCGCTTCTAGAAAAACCCAGAAAAACATCCTCGGGTGGAAGATAGGAAGGAAAGGCTGAAATTAAAGCAACAAATCCAAGATCAAAAGTTTCGTCTCGTCGTTACGATCCCGTGGCCACTGACAGATTGTAAATCGGAGCTCAGACGAAGAAGTTATGGAAGAAAAGAGCCTTCGAGTCTCTTGGGAGAGCTCTACTCGAGGGAAAGGGGAGGAGAGGAGTGAGTTAAAAAGGAGGAGGGGACCCCTCCTTTTATAGATGAGAAAACAAAAGTACACAGCGTTTACTTTATGGTACACGGCGTGTACTCAGCTATTTCACACGGTCACCACGCGACTTCCAACACGGCCTTCAGCGTGGCACGTGGCCGTTGACTGGTCAACACACAGTTTGACGGTAACGCGTATGCGGGGAGGGACTACATGGCTTGTAGTATAGGATACATGGCATGTACCCATTTATTTAACACGGTAAGGACACAGCTTCAACACGGCACACGACCGTTGACTGTTCAACACACGGTTTGAGGGTAACGGGAACGCGGGGAGGGACTACACGACATGTAGTATGGGATACACGGCGTGTACCCATTTATTTCACATGGTAAGGACACAACCTTCAACATGGGGTATACCCAGTGAGGGGGTACACGGTGTGTACTCACACTACATGGCATGTACTTACAAAATTCTGGAAAGAAGTGGGAAAAGTCCATTTTACCCTCCAGAACACTTCGTGACCTTCTTTTTGACAAAGGAATGGGCCGGAGAGGTCCGGGCCATTACATCAGATACCTCTTAAAACACTCTCGTCCCCGAGAATTCAAAACCAACCCAGAGGAACCCAACAAGATACCTCTTAGGGCCCTCGTTATAATAGGAACCCAACCATCAACCCTAATTATAGGTGTTAGGAATTCCTTATCCTATGTCGAGATATTATCCTCTTTAGGCGGCACTGACTCGCCTGCACGGGTTCAATCGCATCCTCATTAATGCGTCTCGATTAAGAATTGGGTCTTCCCACTTTCATACATTAGGATTTTTCAACTCGCACTGCTCCCAACACCGCACAACCCACACACTGCCCGAACAAGTGGTTTGGGGAAAATTCCTTTTCCTATGTCGAGATATTATCCGCTTTAGATGGCACTGACTCACCTGCACAGGTTCAATCACATCCGAATTAATGCGTCTCGATTAAGGATCAAGTTTTTCCCTTCCCCACACACCCGAACATGTTACATACTTCTAGAGAACAAGGAAACAAAAGGTCTCACAACCGACAAGCCAAGCATTCCATATATCAAAGTTACAGAGTACAACATAATAACAAAGCTCAGAAGAACAAGGAAAAAAACAAGTCAAAACAACTCCGGGTACTGACCATGTATCTGGGTCTCCTTCTCCCAATTGATCTCCTTGAGGCCACCATGCCTCCACAACACATGAACCAAGGCGATGGTTCGTCCACAGAGCACCTTCTATTTACAATCTTTGATTCTGAATGGTTGTTCCTCAAAGGTCGCGTTGTATCCCATATCTAACTCTCTCCAGTCGATAACATGAGAGTCGTCGTGTAAGTACTGATGAAGTTGGGAGGTGTGGAAGACGTCATGAACCTTCTCCAACTGAGGTGGAAGGGCCAGCTAATATGCCACCTCGCCGACTCGCCTCAACACCTCAAAAGGTCCAATGAACCTAGGGGAGAGCTTACTCCCCTTCCCAAACCTCCTCTTCCCCCGTCGAGAGGAAACCTTAAAGAACACATGATCTCCCACCTTGAACTCCAAGGGCCTCCTCTGACGATCAGCATAAGACTTCTATCGGTCTTGAGCCGCTTTCATCTTCTCACGTACAAGCTGGACTTTCTCTGTGGTGCTCTGCACTACCTCTGGCCCAAGAGAACCTGTATCACCAACCTCTGCCCAGCAAATGGGTGAACGACATGGTCTTCCATACAAAGCCTCAAATGGTGCCATACCAATAGTATAGTGGAAGCTGTTGTTGTAGGAAAACTCTACTAAAGGAAAGTGTCGCACCCATGATCCTACGAAATCCAGAATGCATGTCCGCAGCATGTCCTCCAACGTATGGATAGTCCACTCTGTCTGCCCATCGGTCTGGGGGTGGAAAGCAGTGCTAAGGCGTAGTTGGGTGCCAAAAGCATGCTGTAACCCCCTCCAGACTCGTTAGGTAAACCGAGTATCCTGGTATGAGACGATATTCTTCGTAACTCCAAGTAAATGCACCACCTCGTCAACGTACCTCTGTGCTAAGGTACTCACCGGGCCCGACTCCTTAACTGCTAAGAAGTGAGATGATTTCCTCAGATGATCCAACACCACCCAGATAACATCATAACCACCCTGAGCTCTGGGTAGTCCTGTGATGAAGTCCATCGAGATGTCATCCCACTTCCACTCGGGGACATCTAATGGATGCAACAAACCACTGGGAACACGGTGTTCAACCTTTACTTGCTAACACACTAGGCACTTAGCCACAAAATCTGCCACTTCCCATTTCACCCCGGGCCACCAAAATTGTTCCCTCAGGCCTCGGTACATTTTTGAAACTCCCGGATGTACCGCTAAGGCTAAGCTATGGAACTCACAGAGAACTCCCTCACGCATCGCCTCCGGAACAAACAACCTTCCATGGAAAAGCATCCGATGTCGGCTGTCCTCTGACCATCCTTCTGGAGTGTTTCCCTGATTGACACGATCCCGCATTACTTCCGCCTCAGAGTCCCCCCACTGAGACTCGTCCACCTGCTGCAACAAGGAGGACTGCACCGTCATCTGAAACAAACAGCCTCAAACACCCTCTACCATTGCATATAAGTGCAAGGCAGCCAACTCTCCCATCGCTTTACAAGAATCAGTGGATTCCCAAACCACTTCCTTATGCGACTTCCTGCTCAGGGCATTAGCCACAACATTGACCTTACCTTCAGTGTAGGAGATCTCAAAGTCATAGTCTTGGAGAAACTCGACCCATCTCCGCTGCCGTAAGTTCATGTCACGTTGGGAGAAGATATAACGTAAGCTCTTGTGATCTGATAAGACCACAAAGCGCTCCCCAAAGAGGTAATGTCACCACAAATTCAGTACGAACACTACTATTGCAAGCTCCAGGTCATGGGTGGCATAGTTAAACTCGTGAGGGCACAACTGCCCAGAATCATAACAGATCACACCCTTCTTCTGCATCAGTACACACCCCAAACCAAGGCCAGAAGCATCACAAAACACCTCATACAACAAACCTTCCTCTGGAAACCTGAGTACGGGAGCACTGACCAACTTCTCCTTCAGGTAGTCGAAAGATTTCTGGCACTTCTCGCTCCATAGGAAGACCTAGTTCTTCCTAGTCAAAGCTGTAAATGGAGCAGCAACTCGAGAGAAGTCTGAAATGAACCTCCAATAGTAACTTTCTAACCCCAGGAAACTACAAACTGCTTCCACGCTCTTGGGTGCTGCCCAAGAAACAACTGCCTCCACCTTTGATGGGTCCACTGAAACTCCATGCTGAGACACTAAATGCCCAATGAAGTGTACTTCTTGGGTCAAGAACTTACACTTCGACAATTTCCCGTAAAGCTGGTGGTGTCAAAGGACTTATAAGACTGCCTTGATATGCTCAATGTGATCCTACTTTGATCTTGAGTAGATCAGGATGTCATCGATAAACACAACGACGAACCGGTCCAGAAACTCTCAGAAGACAAAGTTCATAAGTCCCATGAACACAGCTGATGCATTCGTAACTCCAAACGACATCACAACTAACTTGAATTTCCCATACCTTCACCTGAAAGCCATCTTTGAGATGTCATTGTTCTTCACCCTCAGCTGATGATATCTAGATCGTAGATCAATCTTAGAAAACCAACATGCTCCCCTCAGATGGTCGAAGAGATCATCTATCCTTGGAAGGGGGTAACGGTTCTTGATCATTACCTGATTCAACCTTTGGTAGTCTATGCATAACCTGAGACCACCATCTGCCTTCTTCACGAACAAAACTAGAGAACCCCATGGCGACACACTGGGTCGAACAAAACCCTTCTCCATCAGATCGTCAATCTGAATCCGCAACTCCCGCAACTCCGAAGGTTCCATACGATAAGGGGCCATCGAAATTGGATGATCACCAGGCTATAAGTCTATCCCGAACTCAACGCCACGTCGGGGGGGGGGGGGGTAGAGTCACAACCTCCTCGGAAAAAACATCAAGGAATTCCCCAACAACATCTAGGACATCCATCATCTCTGCATTAGCTGAAACCACTGATAACCCGCCTAATAAGGAAAGGAGAGGCTTCACATGCTAGCTTCTCACCTGATAGATCCTCTCGCCAACAAAAGATACACGCTGCCCATCCACGTCGGAGAACACGACTCTTCTTCAGAAGCATTCGATAACGACACTAATAGAAAACAACCAGTCGATGCCTAGGATGACATCGTATGGGTGCATCTGTAGCAAAATAAGATCCCCACTAGATTGATGCGGTCCCAACATCAGCCCACATCCCTGGCAAACACAAGATATGCTGGTCTGGCCTCCAACTAGTGTACTGAACACTAGTGGTATGGAAAGTCTCTCTATGTCTAGTCCCAAAGAATGGGCTAGACCAGGTGCAACAAAGGAGTGCAAAGCTCCTGAATAGAACAAGGTAGAAACGAGAGTGCTGAACAAACAAATCGTACCTCACAACACCTCTGGTCTTGCTAGAGCTGCTAACTCTA
Source organism: Viscum album (assembly GCA_963277665.1). NCBI lineage: Eukaryota > Viridiplantae > Streptophyta > Magnoliopsida > Santalales > Viscaceae > Viscum > Viscum album. The sequence goes on along the minus strand of OY728147.1, from coordinate 391,195,222 downwards.
CTGCGTGCAACTGTCCATGCCTAGCTCCTCTGCCTCTCTGATGTCGTCCACCTCCCCGACCACGCCCTAGTAGAGGTCCCTGAGGAGAACCCTGAGGCCGACCTCCTCCCACAAAGTCTACCCTCGGAGGAGCATGGTCCTGCTACTGCTGGAAGGGCCTCGCAGACAACTGGTGCTGCTGAGGTGGGCGCTGAACCTGCCCACCTCCACCGTACTGAGCTCGGGTTGGGCACCGACTCTGGATGTGCTCGAAACCTCCACAAGAAAAATACTTCGGTCTTGGTCTCGTGAAAAAGGGATGAGGACCTGAAGATCTAAACTGAAACTACTGGGGCCTGCTCCCCACTAACTTGAACCTGGAAGGTCCCATCGCATGAGACCTGCTGTTGACTGCCTTCCCCTTCGACGAACCTGGCTGGATCCCCTCACGTGGTGCACCTCCCTGCGAGTGCATCCTCTCTACAACCTTTTCCTTCTTAAGTACTACCAAGTACATCGGAAGGGTGAAGGGGGTGACAACATACTGGAGCGAAGGACGAAGCGCCTCCTCCAAACGTCTCGCCCGAGACTCCTCATCCAGAAAGAGATCTGGAGAAAAGCATATGAGATCCTTGAACTTGATCCCCAACTATCGTACTAACATACTCCCCTACTGAAGGTAGAGTAACTCCTACCACTTCTCCGCATTGATGATGGAAGAAAGGAATTCCTCTCGGAATTCCTTCTCAAAGTCAGCCCACAGAACCTCTGCCTCAATCCTCTCTCCGAGGTAGAGCATCCACCACTGTCACTCCGCACCTCTCAGCTGACTGACTGCTAGGGGAACCCAGTACTCCCTTGGAGCACGGATCAAGGTAAAAGCGATCCCTAGCTCCTTAAGCCACCCATCCGTCTCTGTATCCGAAGTACTACCCTCGTACTTCTTGAGGGTTTGCCGCTAAAAAGAACGGAGAGTCTTCTACCACTGGCTATCTTCCTCCTCTCGGTCAATCCTCAACTGATCGACTGCCTGAATCTGCTGGGCCTCGGCCATCTGAGTCACCTGGGGATGACGTCCAGGTGCCATAGATGTACGATAAACAAGGATCGCCTAAGCCCAAGTAGTAAGGAAAATTCTTCAAGGTTTTATTTTATCAAATTATTTCAATTTCTTTCCCAGAACACCCAAATCAAGTACAACACAATCATGATGATGCATGTAACTTCACTAGGGTCTCTACCCTGCAATCAATGTAGTCTCACTTGGTTGTTCGGTAGGCTTAGATTCCTTGCATCGGATCATAGGGGGCCCTAAAATCCCGTGTCCTAGCCGGTCTTCCCTGGCCTATGTCACGCACCAAGATTAACCAACACTGTTTCCCTACCATCCCATGCAATCATCACTATGACTAACTCCAGACTCCATCCTAACTCTCAACCATCACCTCTGAGACCATTCTGTCACGACCCTCTCCCACCAAAGATTCCCCTCCTGAGCTGTCAATGGTAAAATGGAGATAATGACCCCCGAGTCCCGCCTTCAGTAGGCCCTGGAGTGGCGACTAGCACCAAGGGTATGAGTTTTCACAAATATGGGAGGCATTACCCTTTTTATTATTTAAGATCGGGAGATAGGACAAGTAAACCACCAAAAGGAAAAGAATAAGTGTATAGAAATAAACCCAAACCAATCCCACATGCATGTTTAAGAAATTATAAACCAAGGTACAAGTACAAGAAATCTCAAAAGTACAATACCAAAAGAAACAAGAGTACAACAACTAAAACAAATACAACTGTCCCGACTAGTAGGGCCCCACACGGCCCTGGCAGTCCTCCTGGAAACTTGAAAGTAAACGTAGGGTGAACATACAAGTATAATTAGTAGGGAAACCTAAAGCTCTCATGAAAAAGTGGGGAGACATACTAATGTCCCGTGAGAACAACAGAAGAAACCAAAACCTAACAAGGAATTCTATCCACCCAACCTCACCAGCCACGCTCACCAAAAACACAAACAACAGGTAGTAGTAGTATATAAGAACAAGAGTATTGGGTACCCAACACCATTTCCCACTAGTTAGCTGCTCTTCATAATGGAGAAAGTCCTGAAGCTACCACACTCTTCCCGCCCACACACACCTGGGCCTTAAGAACCACATATCCTGCCCGCACACACCTGGGCCTCACAACCACACATCCTGACCACACACACCTGGGTCTCACAACCACATATCCCACCCGCACACACCTGGGAATCACAACCACGTATCCCGCCCGCACACACCTGGGCCTCATCCCGAATGTTCTTGGGAAATAGTAAAACCTACCTGAAGAGTCTTGGGCTAAACCACCCCAATCGAAACCTACCCGAAGAGTCTTGGGTGTAAGGTCGCCTCAAGCCATCACAGCCTAGGGAAGAAGGAGCAGGAAGAATCTAGTAATTAAGGGGAAAACACCCTCTCCCATGAAATGGGAGTGTTCGGCACTAAGTTCTCAACATGGGTGGGGTGCGATAAAACACAAATATACAGATATATATATATACCAAACACTCATCCCAACCTATGGATTTTAATCAGAGAACTGAGCACGTGCCTCGACACTGCTACTACGAAGCATGCATACAACAAACAACCCCAACCCCATTTAGGTTTTCATGTTTCAACAAATCAGTTTATTAGTTCCTTAACTACTGGGAAACTATCTACAACCAACCACATCGACCATTCGTAAAACATATCCCTGCCATTTACAAATCAAGTTAGGAAAGTATAAGCAACACAACAAGTCCCTTCTTATTTACCAATCAACCCCATTGATTATTATTCTCATTCCATCACTATGACCCACCATTCATTAACTCTCCCACTTTCATTTATTATTCACAACTCATAGTTCGATCACATTCAAACCCATCCCTACATCCCCCCTGCCAACCACCAAAACCAAAACCACACCGTACATCATCATACCTTGATACAATTTATTGAAGCCCCACTGCCCATCACCAACATAGTATTCACACAAACTCACAACAATCCAATCGTAGCCCCGCTGCTCACCCGGTCCACGACAACCCACAAAACACCCCCTTTACATAAACTAACCCCAAACAACACCCACATGTTTATTATTTCAGTTTTGTTCAACCGGGGTGATCACACAAGGGTTCTGGATTTTCATTTAATCAGACAACTTTACGTGATTAACCAATTTCTACATTCCACAAAGTTTCCATCCATAAACGGTCTAGAAAGATAGGGCAGCATTTAATTTCGCAAGCAAAGGCCCCCAACGATCATGATTTTCAGTAGGCATAAGCCTATTCAATTCACAACATAATATCATAGGATATAAATAAAAAGGTAACTGCATTCACAACTTCCCATACCCATTATATAAGCCAGTTATTATCTTTATTAAACCGATTCAAAATTGTTTTATGTAAACAAGATGACACCCACCCCGCATGATGCACAATTTATAGAGATGAAGGTAAGATCCCTACCTCAACAGGTTTTGATCACAACGCTCCCCCAGATCAACTTTAGAAGATGTCCGTCGCTTCTGAAAAAACCTGGCAAAAACTCCTCGGGTTGAAGCTGGGAAGGAAAGTCAGAAAGTAAAGCAAAAAATCCAAGATCAAAAGTTCCGCCTCGTCGTTACGATCCCGTGGCCGCTGACGGATCATAAATCAGAGCTCGGACGAAGAAGTTATGGAAGAAAAGATCCTTCGAGTCTCTTGGGAGAGCTCTGCTCGAGGGAAAGGGGAGGAGAGGAGTGAGTTGAAAAGGAGGAGGGGACCCCTCCTTTTATAGGTGAGAAAACAAAAGTACACGACGTGTACTTTATGGTACACGACGTGTACTCAGCTATTTCACACGGTCACCACGCGACTTCCAACACGGCCTTCAGCGCGGCACGCGGCCGTTGACTGGTCAACACACGGTTTGAAGGTAACGCGTACGCGGGGAGGGACTACACGGAGTGTAGTATGGGATACATGGTGTGTACCCATTTATTTCACACGAAAAGGACACAACTTCAACATGGCACACGGCCGTTGACTGGTCAACACACAGTTTGAGGGTAACGCGTAGTGGGGAGGGACTACACAACGTGTAGTATGGGATACACGGCGTGTACCCATTTATTTCACACGGCAAGGATACGACCTTCAACATGGGGTATACCCGGTGAGGGGGTACACGGCGTGTACTCACACTACATGGCGTGTACTTACAAAATTCTGGAAAAAAGTGGGAAAAGTCCATTTTACCCTCCAGAAAACTTCGTGACCTTATTTTTGACAAAGGAATGGGCCGGAGAGGTCCAGGCCATTACACTTCTTGAGAGAGATCCTACAGGGAGAAACAAGGGGGAAGGAGGAGGAGGAGGAGGGGTGGGAGACATGTTTAAATAGAAAAACACTCAAATGCCCACCAGTAGGCCCCGTACCCGAACTTTCGACGAGGTCGGGGTTAATCCACCTCTAGGGTAAAATCCACAATCTGAGCGCAACGGTGTTCTCAGAATTTTAATATGATCCTCCTTTCAGAAGTTATAAAGTTCACACCTGAGGCTGTTAAATTATGAAAATTCCCCTGGTGGCGTTTTCCATAGAAGGGCCGCGCCCGCGAAAGTTACACCCCTCCTAGGGTAAACGGCACGCTCCGGAATCATCAGCGCCCTTGGTTTTCCCATCCGAGAAACTGTTTAGGAGTTATTCTATTTATTTGGCTTGTCCAGTGTGAATGCACTTAAAATTTAATTTTGGCCACACCAGGGCTCGGAATCACACGCCGTCTGAATGCCCTGCTCTGGAATAACATTAAGAAAATTTCAAAGTCTTACATGCTCAAAACCCGGGTTCTTACATCATTCCCTCCTTCAAGTTTTTCATCCCCGAAAAAAAAAACTACAAAAACAACTCAGGATACTGAGCCCGCATCTGGCTCTCCCATCCCAGGTGCTCTCCTGTACCCTCCCGTGCTACCACAACACACGAACCAAAGGGATGGTCCATCCACGCAGTGTCTGCTCCTACCAGACCTCAATCGCCACCGGGTGCTCCGCAAAGGTGTATTCATCCTCAATGTCCAGATCTCCACAGTCGATAACGTGCGTTGGGTCGTGAATGTATTTCCTCAGTTGCGACACATGGAAGACGTCATGCACCCTTTCCAGCTGTGGGGGTAGAGCAAGATGGTAGGCGACCTCACCAACCCTGCGCACGATCTCAAAGGGCCCAATGAACCTCGGGGACAGTTTTCCTCCCTGGCCGAACCTCCGTGTCCCACGCCACAAAGAGATCCTCAGAAAGACCTAGTCCCCATGCTGAAACTCTAAAGGCCTGCGACAAAAATCGGTGTAGGACTTCTCTCTGCTCTGAGCTGTCCTCATCTGCTCACGAATGACCCGCACCTTCTCTGTCATCGCCTACACCAACTCTGGGCCCACGAGGGAGGTCTCCCCAACCTACATCCAACACAATGGTGACCTGAAAGGTCTCCCATAGAGGGACTCAAAAGGTTCCATCCCGATAATATAGTGGTAAATATTGTTGTACGTGACCTCCACCAAGGGCAGGTGATCCTCCTAACTCAGAACACAGTCTAAAACGCACCCCCTAAGCATATCCTCCAACACCTGGCTAGTGCGATCTGTCTGCCCATCGGTCTGGGGGTGAAAAGCTGTACTCATCCATAGTCGAGTCCTGAATGCCTCCTGCAGGACTTACCACAAACGTGACGTAAACCGTGTGCTGTGGTCAGAGATGATCGTCAAGGGTACTCCATGAAGGCTGACAATATCTCAAACGTACATCTTCCCTAGACTCTCCACCGAGCCCTGCTCCCTGATGGCAAGGAAGTGTGCCGACTTCGTGAGTCGATCCACTATCACCCAAATAGAGTCATGACCCTTCGCTATGCGTGGAATCCCTATGATGAAGTCCATATATATGCCATCCCACTTCCACTCCGAGATATCAAGGGGCTGCAACAACCCTTCCGGAACCTGATGCTCTGCCTTCACCTGCTATCAGGTAAGACACTGAGAAACGAACTCAGATACACTTCTCTTCATGCCAGACCACCAAAACTGATGTTTAAGGTCTCTGTACATTTTCCCCACACCAGGATTTATAGCCAAGGAAGAAGTGTGGAACTCCCGCATCACCTCCTCCCACATCTCCACTAGTACTACAGCTCACCCCTGGAATAGGATCTCGTGATTCCCTTTTTCAGAATACCCATCAGGTGCGTCGCCCGTGGATATCTGATCACGTTGCACCTCGTTGTCGACATCCCCCAGCTGCGACTCTCTCACATGCTCAAGGAGCGAAGGAGTCAACACCATCGACTGTAGAAAATCCGTACCCTCCTGTTCCACCAAGGAAAGCCGAAGGGAATCCAACTGCTCTGAAGCTTCCCACACTAGACAAGCCTAGGACTTCCTACTAAGGGCATCTGATACTATGTTTCCCTTCCCTAGAGTGTAGACTATCTCGAAATCATAGTCCTGCAGAAACTCCAGCCAGCCCCTCTACTTCAGATTCAAATCCCTCTAAGTGAAGATGTATTTGAGGCTCTGGTGGTCTTATTAGACCTTAAAACGCTCTCCCAGAAGGTATTGTCTCCATAGCCTCAAGGTGAAGATCACCACTGCCAGCTCCAAATCATTAGTTTCATAATTATGCTCATGGGGCCTCAACTACCTCGACCCATATGCAATCAGTGCCCACTGATGAATCATCACACACCCGAGCCCAGCTCCTGAAGCATCGCAGTACACCACGAAATCAACACCCTCCTCTGGCAGCCTCAACACTGGAGCACTAATCAGCCTCTGTCTCAACTCCTCGAAGGCCTTCTGGCACTGATCAGTCCAGGTGAACGGTCATCCCTTCCGTGTCAATGCGGTCAAAGGGGCAGCAATCCTGGATAAATATTCCACAAAACTCCTGTAGTACCCTACTAAACCAAGGAAGCTCCACACCTCTAACATATTCTTGGGTGGCTTACAAGCAAGCAATGCCTCTATCTTTGTGGGATCTATGGCCAATACCTGCTCCATAATGACATGCCCTAGAAATTGAACCTCATGAATCCATAGCTGACACTTCGAGAGATTACCATATAGCTGGTGCTCTCAGAGTAAGTCTAGAACAATCCTCAAATGATCAGCGTGCTCCTCTTCCATCGCAGAGTAGATGAGTATGTCGTCGATAAAGACAACCACAAACCGGTCCAAGTACGGCTGGAAGATCTGGTTCATCAAAGCCATAAAAACGGCGGGGGAATTCGTCATGCCAAAGGGCATCACCAGAAACTCGTAATGCCCATAACGACAATGGAAAGCCAACTTCGGGATGTCAGCCTCACGAACTCAAAATTGGTGGTAGCCGGATCAAAGATCAATCTTGGAGAACCACTTCACACCACTCAATTGTTTGAAGAGGTCGTTGATCCTCAGAAAAGGGTACTTTTTCTTTATCATGGTCTGATTTAGGTGATGATAATCCACATAAAGCCACAGACTCCCATCTTCCTTTTTCACAAACAAAACCGGAGTTGCCCAGGGGGACACACTGGGCATGATAAATCCCTTCTCACAAAGGTTGTCCAACTGAAGTCGTAGCTCCCGAAGCTCTGTGGGTGACATCCGATATACTGCACATGATATTGGGGCAGTCCCTGGCTGTAAGTCGATGCAGAACTTCATCTATCGCCTCGGAGGTAGCCTCGTGATATCCTTGGGAAAGACGTCCATGTAGTCCTCTACAACGATAGGGATCCAGGTGCCTGTAGAGTCTGCTACTCTGAGATACATGCTCGCTAACTGGTGAGAAAAAGTTCATGTTCTCCTACTCAGAGTACCCATCTTCTCTACTATGAGGTCTCGTTCACCTAGAATGGTGAACCTCATCCCATCAGTGTGCACGCCTCTGACTCGTCTGGGACGACAGTCGATCTGGGCGTGAACCATGGAAAGCCAATACATGCCCAGGATGAAATCGTAAGGTTCCATCATGATGAAGAGTAGGTCCCACATGAAACTCCCTCCTCTGAACAATAGCTCATACTGTCTGCAGATAAAGGTCACCAACGAGGCACTTCCCGTAGGAACCTCAAGGCTAAGTGCAGGCGTCAGCGCCTCTACTAGAAGCTCCAACTCCCGTACCAAAAGTAGTGATATAAAGGAGTGGATGGAACCAGTTTCTACTAGTACCGAAGAAAGCGTAGAGTAAACAAAAAGCATAACTCGGACCATCTTGTGTACTGGGGGGTCACGAACATCCATAGCCTAAAGTTTCCCGTGAACCCTACCGCCAGATCCATGAGCCTGGCATGGGCCACCCGGTGGTGGCAGTGGAAGGACCTAGAAATGCCATCCCGGACCTCCAGGTCTTGGCGCTCTGCCTGTGCTACCTCCCTAAGGACCACCTTGTCCTCACCTGGGAGATCCCTGGTCATGACGCTACCTCTGCCGCTGCGGTGCACCCACTGCCTGCCACGGCTGCTCGATATTCCTGGTCGGGAAGTCCCATTCTAGGTGACCCCATTCATCACAGGCATAGCACTAGATCTCTCCTGACTACCCTGGTGCTCCACAAAACCACTAAGATGTATAACCCTGCCCCTATGTCTGCTCACGGAAGGGCCTCCTCGACCAAGGCTCTGCTCTCTGCCGCCTGCCTGTCATTGAAGACTCTCCTCTGAAGCGGCCACTACTAGGCCCTGTCAGCTGGTGTCCCTCAACCAAGAAGCTCTCTATCATGAGTGCCCGCTCTAGCACCCCAGCATATGTAGGGATGAACAGGGGTACTACACTAGCATGGATCTCCCTGCGAAGACCCTGCTCAAACTTCCACGCCCGGAAGTAACTATCGCGGACCATATCCTGTGAGTAGCGTGTCAGATCAGTAAACCGGGCCGAGTACTACTCCACGTCAATCCCCCCTTATTCAGCTGTAGAAGCTTCTAAATCCGAATAGTTCATAAAAAAGAGGGGGAGTACTCCTCCCGGAAGAGTTGCTGGAAGCTATCCCACGTGAGAGACGACTCGTCGTGGGTCTGCGTAACCAACCCCCACCAACGCCCGACCGTCCCGAGGAAAAGGCTAGCAGCTAGGGCTACCATCTGGTCCACTAGTGTCTGTACAAGCCTAAAAAGTTGGTCCACAGACTCTATCCAGTCTTCCACTGCCTGGGGATCCGGGTCCCCATGGAACTTTTGCGGCCGCTGACACTAGAAGTCTCGAAGCGCACTCAGCCTGCGATCAACCTCGGCCTTTGCTGCCGGTACTAACTGTTGCTATCTAGGTGGAGGGGCTACTGCTGAAGCACTAGGTAGAAGTGGATCACATGAGGGTCCTTGAACTAACGCCTCGTTTCTCTCCAGGTCGTCGTCACGAACTGTAGAGGGTAACCTGAATGGCAGCTGTCGTGGGGGCATCCTGAAAATTATCAAGGATTACCACGATCAGATGAGTATATATATATATATATCAGTAATAAAAAAGGGGATCTAACTCAACAAGGACATTCAAAGACTCAATCCTACCAGATGCAAGTTCCAAAATTCCCTGCAACAAATGTCTCAGCGTGCCGAGCCGACAAGCGGGTTATCAGGGTCCTGATGAATGGATACGTCAGCCGCCTATACCATCATTGGACTCCCTGGCCTGAGAGCCACTCTTGAGACACATTGACACTATTTCCCTAAATCCCAACCAATTTATTTTTAGGGACGTCCGAACAACGCCCCAAGGAATGAACCACCTCTGATACCACTTTTTCACGACCCAAACCTACCGGTCTCGAGCCGAAACTACCCCAAGCCCGCCTCCAAAGTCCAGGGGCTGGCGACAAGCACCGAAAGTGTAACAATCTTGGGGAGGCCTTTACCTAAGTACCAGTATACACACACACACACAACCCACTCAATGCAGAAGTTCAGTGTAAAAAAGAAAAATAAAAACAAAGGACGAACAACTATAACCCAACCATTGTCATCCATCAACCTTTAAATAGAATAAAAGGTAAAGTGCTGAAAAGTAATGACAAGATATAGAATAGAAAAGAAAAGGAAAAAACACACGCCCAACCTGAAAGGTTCCATAACCCGGCAACAGGTAAACAAAAGTAAACAACTGGTGAGTCTCATACCTGAAAGTCCTACTACGACCACTGAACACAACCCAAGCTCTTGCGTCCTCTACGCTCCTACATAGTCTCGATCGACCTGTCTGTCATCTTCAAGGGCACACCAAGTGCAGGAAAAGACCAAGTAGGGGTGAGTATAAAGATACTCAGTAGGATGCCCCGAAAGTTCAAGGGAGTAAAAAATGAGGTACTAAAATGGTGAGAAGTAGATAGAACAGAGAACAGTGAAAGAGTACAGAAAATAGAGTGTAGCTCAACCCAACAAGAGAAAGAAAGTAGGTTTGTCTGACCACGAGGAGCTAGACACGGAAAGCACGTGGCATACCCTGCACGTCTTCGCCCCTCCTAGAAGGAGAGTAACTGAACCAAAGGAGTGGGAATGAAAGTAGGGTGTATATATATATATATATATGCTCAAAAAGAAACCCGAACAAGTTCATAAGGGGATCTCCATCTCCAAGCTCAGCCCAGGATAAGTCATCAACAGTTCTAAGGGTATCCATCACTGATTCCCAATAGTCCCGCACGTCAAAGCTGCCTCATCACTGAATTACACAACCAAGGATCCCGCTCTGGTAACCACAGAGAAAAGTCCCTGACTAGCCTCATAGAAAGGGTTGAGTCTAAAAGAAGTCATTGGGTAACCCACTGCTCAGCCCAACTAGAGGGTAAACCCCAAGAGGTCGTCAAGTGACCCACTACCCATCCCTATTGGAGGGTAAACCCTAAAAGGTCACCAGGTGACCCACTACCTAGCCCCACTGAAGGGTAAACCCTAAAGTCAATGGGTAACCCACTTCCCAACCCCACTGGAGGGTAAACACTAAGGTCAACGGGTAACCCACTTCCCAGCCTCACTGGAGGGTAAACCCTGATATTCCGGTGGGTAACCCACTTCCCAACCCCACTAGAGGGTAAACCCTGAACTGGTATGATAACTCCGCACTGCTCGAACCATATTTGGGCGTTGCTAGTATCACGACCATGCGTTGGGTTGGAGTGCATCAAGGGAACCTCCAAAAAATGCCCTTTCATGTTTCCACATTTAATGAGATCTCGAAAGAGGCTCCGCATGCCCAAAAAGATTACACCATTGTAATCCTCATGAAAAAACACGCCAGATAGACTACTTACTCACTGGAAATGGTCTCCCGAAGAAAAAGTTATTTAACACCGCTTTATGCCCATACGAAGTCTCGTGGGGCCCACACCTTAGTCTCAAAAAAGGTCAGGCGAACTACTCCATCGCGATGCTATCAGAAAAACACGCCGAAACGACTACTCATTCGCCCTGAATGGACGTCTGATGAAAAAGCCGCAAAACGCTGCTCACAGATTAAAAGATGGCCCGTGGGGCCCACACCACAACTCCAGCTTCAACTTCTGAAACCACCCTATAAAACTTTGTCTCAACGCCAGGGTCACAACGCTGCTGACGATGCCTTAAACAGACTTTGGATGTGTCCGCACCATCCGAAAGAAGAATCCCGGTGAGGTACTTAATGAGCGTGTCGCACCACCGAGCCCCCCATCATCTCGGGAATTAAAAATCCCTGAGAGCATCTCAAAAACTCCCGCTCAATTTGAGGATTGCGCTGCCGTAGACAGCACGCAAAACTGACACCCATAGTGAAAGATACGGGTGTCCGAAGGCAGGGGGCTAACCCCCTTAGGGCTGGACCGGCCTGGTCCGGCCGGTCCTCCAGGCCGGGGCCGGCCCACGCCGGCCGACCCGGCCCTCTGAGCCTGCCCGTAGTCCTTTTGAGTGTCCCATACGCAGAACCACGGTCCACCCACGCCGACCATCCCTTGTGGCCTATCGCTGTCCCGCGCGGAGACCTGCCGAAGGTGGGTCTCGGTCTCCCACATGGGGTCGCGCGCTGCGGCCCTTGGTCCACCCGCTCCGACGACCTCCGCCCGCCGCCGCCACCTGGGACCGCCGCCGCCTGCCGCTGGGAGTCCTCCTCTACCACTGGGAGCCCGCCACCTCCACTGGGATCCTGCCGCCGACGCTGGGAACATCCGGATCGCCGCGCCAACCACTGGACCGCCCTGGAACCGCCGGAAAACCCAAGGTTTGGCCGAAAAACTTCCTGGGACCACCCCAGGTGCCTCAGGACTCAGATTTTCAATCCGAGAAAAGCGTTATAAATCTCGGATAGAATCCTACAAAACTATGTGCTTCGATCGATAGGAAAACAGCATTTCGATGCAATAAATTTGATTCAAGGAAGATGCGAAAATTAAAAACGTAAACGCAACCTCCTACCTCGTTGGGCGTAGCCCGTAGCTTCACCGACGATCCGCCGGAGTCACCGTGCCTTGGATATGTGGGAAGAGGCTCTTGATGATTCTTGAGAGGGATCCTATAGGGAGAAACAAGGGGGAAGGAGGAGGAGGAGGAGGGGTGGGAGAAGTGTTTAAATAGAAAAACACTCAAACGCCCACCAGTAGGCCCTGTACCCGAACTTTCAGCGGGGTCAGGGTTAAGCCACCTCTAGGGTAAAATCCATGTTCTGAGCACAACGGAGGTTTTGGAATTTTAATCCGATCCTCCTTTCAGAAGTTATAAAGTTCACGCCTGTGGCTGCTAAATTATGAAAACGCCCCTGGTGGTGTTTTCCGCAGAAGTGCCGCGCCCGCGAAAGTTACACCCCTCTTAGGGTAAACGGAATGCTCCAGACTCAACAGTGCCCTCAGTTTTTCCATCTGAGAAACCTTTTAGGAGTTATTCTATTTATTTGGTGTGTCCAGTGTGAACGCACTTAAAATTTAATTCCGGCCACACCGGGGCTCGGAATCACACGCCGTCTGAACGCCCTGCTCTAGAATAACATGAAGAAAATTTCAAAGTCTTACAGGCTCAAAACCTGGTTTCTGAGGTAGGGTCATGTATTTTCATTTTAAATTTCCTCATCTACTTTTAAATCAAATTTTAGCGTCAAAATGCTGTCAAATTGTTGAGCGAAGTCCATAGATGCGTAGGGTTCAATCCGAGCTTTCCAATGCTCTTTTAAGATAAAAAACCTGAGTCCCGAGGCGTCCGGGGTGGCCCTGGGAAGTTTTTTGACCAAACCATTATTTTTTCGGCGGTTCCAGGGAGGTCCGGTGGCTCCGCACGGCGGTCTGGAGAGTCTAGGTGGCGGCACGATGGGCTTCCCAGGCGGCGGCGCGGTGGGCTCCCTAGGTGGCGGCGCGACGGGCTCCCCAGGCAGCGGCGCAGAGGGCTTCCTAGGTGGCGGAGGGCTTCCCAGGTGGTAGCGCGGTGGGATCCCCAAGCAGCAGTGGTGGGTGCGGGTACGTGGTTCGGTCGGCTCTGCCGGTCGGCGTGCCATGGGAGGCCGGGGTCGTCGCGACCCCGGGAGCAACCGAGACCCGCGAAACGCGGGTCTCGTGGGGGAAAAGCTAGACTGGCTCTTGCCGGTCTGGGTAAAGCCGCGTGGACCACATGGTGAACCATGGGCCATGGTAGACCGGGTGGTCTGGGCGGTCGAGCCGTGGACCGCCAGTTTGAAGGAGGTGGACCAGCCGAACCGGTCCGGCCCACCCCGTCTCCGTCCGTTGGCACTAAAACGCCCCTAAATTGCTAACTGAGTGTCGGATTCACGTTCCGTCTGTAGAGAAGAAATCCTCAAATCGAGAAGGAGGTTTTGAGATGGTCTTGGGGATTTTTAATTCCTGATACAAGAGCTCAGTGGCATGACACGCTCGTTAAGCGTTACTTAGCGCCTCACCGAGATTCTTATTTCAGATGGCGCGAGCACATCTGGAGTTCGTTTTAGGCACCCTCAGCAGCATTGTGACCCTGGAGTCATGACGAAGTATTATAGGATGGTTATAGGTGTTGAAGCCAGAGTTGAGGTGTGGGACCCACAGGCCATCTTTTAAGTTGTGTGGAGCGTGCTGTGACTTTTTCATCCGACGTCTATTCGGGGCGAATGAATAGTCGTTTTGGCGTATTTTTCTGAGAGAATCGTGATGGAATAGTTTTTCTGACCTTTTTCAGGACTGAGGTGTGGGACCCACGATATTCCGTATGAGTATAAAGCGGTGTTGAACAAATTTTTCATTAGGATTCCGTTTCCAACGAGTAAATAGTCTATCTTGCGTGTTTTTCCATGAGGATTGCAACGGTGTAATCTGTTTGGGTGTACAGATCCTCTTTAGAGATATCATTAAATGTGGAAACATGAAAGGGTGTTGTTCGGAGGTTCCTTTTCACACTCCGAACCAACGCACTGTAGCGATGTTAGTGACCCCCAGTTATGGCATGGGCAGTGCGAAGTTATCGGATCAGTTCCGAGTTTACCCTCCAGTGGGGCTGGGCAATGGGTTACCCACCAGCGTATCAGGGTTTACCCTCCAGCGGGGCTGGGTAGTGGGTTACTTGTTGACCTCAGGGTTTACCCTCCAGCAGGTCTAGGCAGTGGGTTACTCGTTGACCTTAGGGTTTACCCCCCAGCTAGGCTGGGCAATGGGTCACCCGATGATCTCTTATGGTTTACCCTCTAGCTGGGCTATGCAGTGGGTTACCTGATGACTTATTTCAGACTCAACCCTTTATATGAGGCTAGTCAGTGACTTTTATCCGTGATTACCGGAGAAGGAACCTTGGTTGTATGGTTCAGCAATGAGACAACTTTGGCATGCGGGACTTTTGGGCATCAGTGATGATATCCTTAGAACTGTTGATGACTTTTTCTGGGCTGAGCCTGGAGATAGAGATCCCCTTACACATTTGTTCGGGTTTCTTGTTGAACATATATATATATACATACACCCTACATTTTTTCCCACTCCTTGGGTTCAATTACTTTCCTTCTAGGAGGGGCAAAGACGCGCGAGGTATGCCACGTGCTTTCTGTGTCTAGTTCCTCTCACGTTAGACGAGTTTACTTCCTTCTTTGTTGGGTTGAGCTACACTATCTCTATTTTACTCTTACACTATTCTTTGTTCTTTCTACTTCTCACCATTTTAGTACCCCTTTGTTGCTCCCTCGAGATTTCATGGCATCCTACTGAGTATCTTTATACTCACCCCTGCTTGAGCTTTGCCTGCACTTGGTGTGCCCTTGCAGACGACAGATAGGTCGATCGAGACTATGGAGGAGCATATAAGACACATGAGCTTGGGATGCGTTCAATGGTCATAGTAGGAATTTCAGGTGTGAGACTCACCATCTATTTACTTTTGTTTACCTGTTTCTGGGTTATGGAACCTTTTGGGTTGGGCGTGTGTTTTGCCCTTTTTCTGTTCAGTTATCTTGTCAATACTTTTCAGCACTTTTCTTGTTCTGTTTTTAGAGGTCGATGCATGCTTTTTTGTTGGGATATTATAGTCCATACTTTGGTTTCCTTTTTTACTCTGGAATTTGGCATTGAGTGGGTTGCGTGTGTGTGTACAGGTACTTAGAAAAAGGCCTCCCCGATATTATTTCACCTACGGCGCTTGTCGCCAGCCCCTGGCCTATGGAGGTGGGCTTGGGGTATTCACGGCTCGAGACCGGTAGGTTTGGGTCATGACATGCACAATATAGTTTGAAAATATCCTCAACCTCTATTATCTATAACTAGATCTTTTGAGCTCTATATAAATAGTTCCTTCATGCATTGAAACTTCAAAGATGATAGTGACATGCACACCAACTCAAATAATCTTTTCATTGCATTTCTTCTTTTCCCAAAGTAGCAGGCGTGTGAGTGAATCCAATGAGCTACTTTAAAATTGTTTATATTTATTTCCCAGATAACACTTCACATGTATTCTCTATTTATTATGCATGCACAACAAAATCAATCTCTTTGAAACTTGATCTTTCATTATTGTAAGTAAAAGAAAATTCAGAACACATAATAAATTATAAACATACATCAACCCACATGATCCTCATTTAATCATACGTTATATGTCTCCAAACTAATTCATAAAGGATAAAAATAATTAAGGAGTAATTATGAAATAATTAAATTAAGAAAAACATGTATAATGAATATGCAGTAAATTGGTATATGAAAAGATATGTAAAACTGAGCATAATTTGAACTTCCTAAAAAAAACTGTTGAAGTATATGAAAGTATGATTTTTAACTTTTGTGTACACCTGATTTTTGTGTAAGTATAATTATCTATAAGCATGAATGTGCATAAGAATCTTTCTTCATAACCATAAATTTTGTGTTTTTCATAAGCATCATCCAACTGTAAACATGCCCTGTGCAAGAATGATTCTAACTATAAAGATGATTTTCATAAGCATCATATAACTATATACATGACCCATGTAATCATCATCTTATGTTTCTTAAGAATCATCCTATAGTGCCTAAACATGATTCTATGATGCGTAACCCTGATTCTAATACAATAAAAGCATCATCCTATGTTTCAAGTAATCATGATTCTATGATGCATAACCATGATTCTATGTTGCATAACCATCAATCATATGAGAAAAATATAAACCATAAGGATCATTTATTATGGATTAAAATTATTAAAGATTATTTTTATAAAATCATAAATATCAATATAAAAAACATAAAGATGATTTAATAAATAAGCAAATAATGTTGAGAGAAATTATAATTATTCAATTATGAAAGATTTTGTATATGATATATAACCAAACTAAAACTAAAGTGGATCTTTATCTTAAAAAAGTTCATAAAACATTAAATGAATGCAAAGAACAAATCAATAACAATATCAACAAATATATTTTATTCTAAAAGTAGTGAAATACTAAGAAACATTTCTCCACTCATGTTAAAGGAAATAAAATAATAATTTGAAATTAATAAAACATAGATAAATAAAAGGTGTGTTTTTAATTAACAAAACAAGATAAATTTTCATGAAGCCACTAAATAATACCTCCCTTTTTGATAATTACAAAATCAATATAATTTCAAAAATTCTCCTCCTTTTGAAATTATAAAAAATTTGAACTATGAAAACAAATTTCACTTTCTTTTAAACAATATTTTCAACATAATTAAATCCACTGTTGAACTCCCCCTATATTGTAACATATATCAACACAAAATTAAAATAAGATAGCTCATTTAAATGATTTATCCCCCTTTAAAATATTTTTTAAGTAGTAAAATAATATTATATTGAGGTTTAGAACTAAAATTTCATCAAACTGAAATGAAAAACAAATATCAATAATAAAGCTCATCCTAAATTCATGTATATAATTGTCACAACACAACCCACTAGGGCCCCACCTAGACTGGTAGTAAGCAAACCATGACACCCTGGACCCACCTCTAATAGACCAAGTTCTGCCGACTTACACCGAGTAGAAATAACACTAAAATGGGAGGCCTTAGCCTAATGTACTTATACACTGGCACACCACCAAGATCCAAGAAATAAATTAAAGTAATAATAAACTAGAAACTATAGAGTGTAAGTGATGCATGTAATGACTTTTAGGAAAACATCATAGTAAAACCAAGAAAATATAGATAGTAAAAAGGAAAAAAATACACACCCAATCGAGATGTGTCCCAAACTGATAGAAAAAAATAGAAAAATAGGAAAGAACCCAGCTCATGATTTTTGAGTTTGACCACTAAACATGGTCAACATGTATAAGAAAAACTATTATTCTCTAAGACCAGGTCCAATGATTTCACCACCAATTTTTCTATTATTTGCATGAGACATGACATGTGTGGGAAAATAAAATTCATGGGTGAGTATAAACATACCCAATAGAGAGCCTTGAAAAACATACACAACAGTAAAGGAAATAGTCATCTCAAACCATGATGAAAAGGGGTGGTAGAAACCCAATAAAAATATGCCCATAATGAAACCCTAGTCGAAGAGAGAGGAATCTCAATCTTTACAACCGGCTAATAAAGATGAGTATGTCGCATCTCTTAGAGTCAATGTTGTCTCAATTCCATAAGTCCAATGTAAACCTCACTAGAATATAGTGGAGGACCCATGCCATGATGGTAGACGCCTTAGCATAGGGAGCTCTAACTCCAAAGGAGGACCCACTTCTCGCTAAATCTCAGTGATGGGGAAGTATCAACTTTGCAGATAGAAGATCTGCACCCCTATAATATGGAGTACTGACTCTACTAGTGTATTTGATATGGGGGACCCACACCTTAGAAAACACAACCTTAAGGGGAATACCGACCCTAGTATCACTCCGATGATCATGAATGATCCCTACTGTCAGCTTACATGGAGTAATAGAAATGGAAATCTACCCATCATTCTAAGAAGATGGTCAAGGTTGGCCCTACGGATCACGTTGTGAGTCTATGCAGCTAAAACACCTTTGGTAGATTTGGATAACGGTGTGGGTGGAATAAACTTTGTGAATAGGTCCCAAAAACTCACAACTTGAAATAGAGGTTAACACCATGAATTCTACCTCAGGAACTTCAAGTTCCATCAATCTGGGATTTAGCTGCTACGCCAGCTACATTCTCTTATTAAATAATTTCAAGATATGCCGATCAATTTTGTACACTTACTGGACATCCATTTCCAGTGACCTGTTGTTGGGAACAATGATCTTTGGTCATTTGTTTCACCAAATCTTCATATGACATGCATTACTAATCTAAGAATCTATCTATCTTACTCATGAATTCCCATCTTTCACTGCCACAAGCTCATCACTAGTCATGAAACCTAATGTTGATAGGGTTCCACCCTAAATCCATAGACCTATAGAAAATATCTAGAGGTTCGATCATGTTTGAACCAATCTTAAAATAGTTGAATCACTAAATACATGGACCAATGATGAAGAACATGGGGATAAATCTATCAAACAAATAATTGAATTGAACCAACAACCATCATGATTTCACCATCAATCGTAGGATCAATAATCATAAATAAAATAGGAGAATTTTGACACATCAAATATGCCAACTCCATAAATATGGTTTCTATAGGGTCATGAAAAGCTAAGTTACAAGGATTAAAAAGTAGATAATCTATTCATGCTTAAAATAATAATAACATAGAGGAATCCATAAATAAAAAGACCCTCCTAACTTTGGGATCGATCACTGATGAAGAATGAATCTATGATGATACTGTTGGTGATATTTGAGAATTTCATCATCGATGACAAGCCCAAAACCACTTCAGAATACCAAAACATGATCTATGGTTTCTAAGGATAAAAGACAAGAATAGAGGGATGGAAGATCCCCAAAAATTACCTTGGGGTATCCTAGAGATCTAGAGGAATGGTGTTTAAATGAATAAAATTAGAGGTATCCATAAATTTATAGATAATCTAGGAACAAACCCACTCATGGTGTGAATCCCTAGTTATTGTCGCGAACCACATGCAGTTTAAATACACCAAAAAACCTATCACAAAATTCTTAATAACCATAAGGATTTTAGTCTAGGAATTAAATATTCACATCACGAGTCCTTAGAATCCAAAACCTTCTTAAATTCATCCCCATAAATTCACACC
Source organism: Viscum album (assembly GCA_963277665.1). Taxonomy (NCBI): domain Eukaryota; kingdom Viridiplantae; phylum Streptophyta; class Magnoliopsida; order Santalales; family Viscaceae; genus Viscum; species Viscum album. Next base: position 391,175,596 of record OY728147.1, on the reverse strand, counting down.
ATGATTTAGTATGCACATAATGATTTAATACCTACAGGTGAAATCTCATCTAGGCTTAACATTTCTACTCTAAAAACCCCCTTTGGGAACCAACACCACCTAACACACATTGGGTAACAGATTGGGAAAGTTTTTGGTTGAAATAAAAAGGAATAGATCATTAATAAATTTCAAAACATCCATACATTAAAACCAGAGTTGTTACACCCTCCCCACCTTAAGGATTTTCACTTAAAAAGAAAAATCCACTCAAATAGGTGAGGGTAATACGTGCACATTAGGCTCTCATGATTCCATGAGATATCCTGGAGATTATAGTGTTGTCAAAGGATGCGTACCAAGTGAACAACTCACCGATGAAGGGTTTCCTCATATCAATCCTCTACCTCCACCTGGTACACCGATAAGGTGACTCTATACTCGATGTACAACTCAAGTGTAATGACCCAAATGGTTATAAATAAAATTTCCATTGAGATTTAATTAAATGTATTATTATGTAATATGGTTATAGAAAACACATGCACTAATTTGGTTTCAATATATATCTTATTAGATTTAAATGACCGTTAAGCATATTTACCATTGATAATATATCCATTTAACAATGATCACATGATTATTATAAATATAGGGTTTTAAAAAATCCAATTGATATAGACAAAGGAAGTGATGACCTCAACCAGTAGAATCATACCATATAAAGCCCATTTATCAGAGCTTCTGAGGGAGATAACATCACTGGTATTTTCTCTTAACCAAGAATAATCTAAGATCCAACAACATAATCATGATCAAAACTAGTTATGGGAGAAGTTCAAGCTCATCGAGATCATGACCCAAACCATGCATGCCGAACCACCCCATGAAAGTCTCACCATCACACACCTTACTATTAGGGAATTTTCTGATGTATTAAAGGGATGTGTATCAATACCCTAGTGATACGAGTATATAAATTATTTTTTATAAAATATTGAATATATTTTTATCCTATTATTATTACTTAATAAATGATTTTTATAAAACATAAATAGTATTTTTGGGTAATATTCAAATTCAATTAAGGAATTTATTTTGCTGAATTAAGGGATTTTTTAAATAAATAATATTTTAATAAAATATTATTATTAAATATTTTTTTATCAATATAAATGGTCATTTATTTTTTTATGAAGTCAAATGTAATTTTTATAAGGGTTAAAAAACTGTTATTGTCAAAAAACCCAATATTTCTCAATAAATGTTGACTCTTATTTTAAAAGTGAAAATAAAAGTATTTATAAAATTATTTAGATAAAATGAATTTTATTTTTGGAATTATAACATCAAAATTATCCAATGGTGAATTTTTGATAATTTTATGAGATAATTGATTTTTGGGTAAAAATTAAATATGATATAAATATATGGCATGTATTATGACATCATAATGACCTAAAAGTGATATAATAAATACTATAAAGGGTATCCATAACCAAATATATTTTTTCAATTTAAAATAATATGATTTTATGTTTATTTTATTTATTTTATAAATCCATTATGAATCCTCTAAAACCTTTAATATATTTTAAGGTTTTAAAATCATTTCTTTAAGAGTATAACTCACATCCACATAATCAAGGGTATTATTTTATTATGTTAGGCCCTTGGAATTATAAAATAATTAAAACCAATTTTATTTGGAAGAAATCATGGGAAAAAACCATGGTAAGTTTTTTGGTTTTGGTTATTTTATTTTATAGGGTCCAAAACCTAAGTTTGAGAAATATTAAAGAAATCCCCACTCATTTCCTATATAAAAACACCCAATATATCATTTATTTTCACTAAAAATATTTAGGGATCACATTATTAATATTCCCTACACTCTCTATAGTTCTCCCAATGTCCCCCAAATCTCTCAATAATCTCCTCTCAAGTATTTGGAGCCACACACTCAAGTAAGGGATCCTCACCTTCTCTTCTTTATTCAAGTTTCTTTATTATATTATGCATTATATTTCCAATTTATAATGTTGAGATACATATTTAAATGTCCCTATTATTTAAAATTTTATTTCCAAATGATGATATACCCATTTATCTCTCATAAACTAATTTTATGAATTTTTATGTGACGTTTTTATGCTATCAAAATTTCACAACGATTTTCCATGCCAAAAAATTGTGTAGTGAATACTGTAACCATTTCCTATCAAGGGTTTTAAAATTTATACACTTATAATTATTTGAATTGTGACTTATATTTATGTATTACACACTCCTTGACCATGGAATAAAATATTATGATGAATGAATCTATGTCGTATGATCTATGTGGCACACTTAAGCATGAGAATGAAATGAAAGTGATGGGTGCACCCAGAATTATATAACACCCCATTACATTGAGTAATGTTTAGTCTCATGATAATTAATTTAGGGATAATCAGTGAACCTGATTCCTTTATGGGACTTTTTTCATCACAATGACTTGATAATTAGCCTTGACCTATGTTCATGATGAAATGTTTTAAGTTGTTTCCACATTTCCCATGTTATGATTAACATGCTATATCATGCCTTATTATTCATGTTTATGATTATCACACCATTTATTCTCCATTGATATGCCTATTTTCTAACATGTACCACCTTATTCCATGTTAATTCCCTTACCAGGCTTTATATCTCACCCCTTTTTTATGTATGTCCCTAGGTTATCCCATGCCATTTTAAAAGTCATATAATTTTAAAAGCATGTTAAGGAAGTTTTTAATAATGTTGTCATATCCCATGTTCAAGATGTTATGATATGTACCTAATTACCAAATACAATATACTTATTGATCTTATGGGTTGTATTATGTGTAATTTTATGCAATAAATCATGTATTAATGTGTAATAAAAAGAAGGGTTTTTATAGTTTGTATAAAAGAAAAATTTTAGTTATTTTTAGGGTTAGGATTATAAAACTCTAGAAAAGACTTAAGGAAAAGACTAAGTATAAGAAAACATCCCTAAATTTTGGTAAGTATATATTATGTGTTTTATCAAGAAAATAAATCTTTTTCTGGATACTATAAGTGTATGTGGCTCTGGAATAGACGTACATAGGGGTTAAACCCCAAAACACCACGTTGAACTAGAATCAATTGGAAACTAGTGCATGAAAATGGGTCTTCCTGCACACTTAGTTTGAAACTGCCTGGGTACATGATTTGGTAAATTCATAATATTACTATGAACCATTATTAAGGGAACAAAAAATTCCCATATAAGTATATGTTAGGAAATAGATCATGGATAACATAGTTTGAAGCCTAGAAATTAATAAGTTAATAAATAAATGTAATTTATAACTTATCCCTTTAATGTCATTGGATTTACCCTTTATGTATTTAATATATTTAAAATAATCATCCCAAATTTTCCTTTTATTCTATCCAATGTCTAGAAATAGGAGGAATTAGGTAAATAATCAATGCAACAGGCAATGTGATGACTGCCCCAATGAGATGCCCAACCCGATGGGAGCAGGAATCATGAACTTTATGACAATAATCTCTCAAGTGAATCATGTTTTAAATATAAACCTGGAATAGTAGAAGCACCCAAATCCCCATAGGAAATAACAAGCTATAATTAAGACCTTTATGTGACAAAGGTCTCTGACGTTCAATGGATCATCTGATCTCTTAATCGCATAATAATAGATCAACTCCATTGATAAGATCTTCTCCATCCTTAAATGTTATAAACAAGAGAAGGTTATACTGGATGATTATTGCATGGAGGAAGAAGATGGTAAATAGTGTACATTTATTAAGAATAAGAATCCTAAGGAAGATATCAAAGTTATTGGGTGGAAGGAATTATAGAAAATGTTTCTCGATAAATATTTTCCTCACACTCTCTAAATTAAAATAGAAAGGTATTTTATTTCCCTAATGTAAAAAGACGATGAATCCATCATGGTGTATGAGAAAAATTTCACAATACTTGCATGATACGCCTCTATATTTTTCATTACCCATGAATGAAAGGTTTATTTCTTATTTGGTTGGATAAAACCTAGTCTACAAAAAGCCCTGATGATCTGAGACTTTGATATCCATGAGAAAATTGTCTGATGTGCCCTCAAAGTTGAAATGGAGATCAGTGAATATCAAGGGTATCATGGGGATAAGAAGCAGAAAGCGGATTTTAATTCTGGTGGTCTGATGGATAAATCTAATGGTTCTAATAAATTTCAACATCCCATTTTTCAAATGTTTAGAAAGAAACACCCCAGAAATTTCCTAAGAGGGACAGAGAAATTATTTAAGTATGATAAGTAAGTTTACCAAGCTAGAGATTGTCAATAGGAGAAACCCACTAACATGTTAGAGGAGAGGAATGATCCAGTCAACCCTCAATGCATTTTTCATTGCTTCAAATGTAAGTAAACATGGAAATTTCAAACCAATTCACTAATCAAAGGGTTTTCAGAGACAACTAAAAACCAACAAGGTAGTAAGGGAAAACTTTTTATATCACAACCATTGAAGTCAATCCTAACAACTAAGTGGTGATAGGTATTCTAGTTATTCATTCAATAACAGTGAACATAATTTTTGATTATGGTTTTATACATCCCTTCATATCAAAAAAGTTCAGTAGAACTATTCAAACACCACCACAAATCATGGAAGTAGAGATATCGGTGAAAATGACAAATAGGGTAATTATTTCATCCCAAGTATATAACTCCACACCCTATCAAAATTTGTGACCTAAAATTACCAGTGAACTTTTTCATACTCCCTTTGGTATAATTTGATGCAATTATTTGCATGTATTTACTTTCGCTGTATAAAGCCAACATAAATTTATGTGAGAAGGAAATCACTCTCCGTATTGCGAATCGACCCCTGATTCTGTAAAATTACAAGGAGGAGGATAAATATTATTTATCACAAACATATCATGAATGGATATTATTTCCCCATGATAAATCATATCTAGATCAAATGATTGAGTATAAGGAAAATATCATCCTTGAAGACATGCCCATTATGAGGGAATACACTGATGTGTTTCCTAAGGAATTTTCTGGCCTTCCTCCTAGCTGAGAGGTTGAATTTTCAATTGAGCTTATAACCGGGGCATTATATTATCAAAGACTCCATATATAGTGGATATTGTGAAGCATGAGGATTTAAAGAAACAACTATATTATAATATGGATAAAGAGTTCATACACCCAAGTGATTCACCATGGGGTGCACCAGTCCTCTTTGTCAAGAAGAAGGATGGGACAATGTGCCTTTGCATTGATTATCATGAGCTCAACAAGATCACGATAAAGAATAAGTATTCTCTACCATGTATTGATGACTTTTTTGATAATATATATGAATCACAATACTTATCCAAGGTGGATCTATGGTCAATATATTACCAATTTAGGGTGAATAAAAAGGATATCACCAAGAATGATTTTCGTACAAGGGTTGAGAACTATGTGTTCATAGTAATTCAATTCGGACTCAGTAATGATCCATCAATATTCATGGACTTGATGAATATAGTATTTAGATATAATTTTGAAAAATTTATGGTAGTATTTATAGATTATATTATAATATTATCTAAAACCAAGGAGGAGCATGAGGATCATCTGAGCACTGTGCTAAAGACCTTGTGAAAGGAGAAGAGTTATGCCAAGTACAACAAACGTGAGTCCAGGTTAAAGGAAGTCTCATTCATATGGAATATAATCATAAGAAATGAGATATTTTTGGACCTTTCAAAGACAAAATTAATTAAATTATGGATGATTACAACATCTGTGACAGATATCTTTAGTTTCCTTAGATTAGCAGGGTACTATCATCGATTTGTGAGAAATTTCTCACAATTTTCAAACCTTATAACCAAGCTAACTCAGAAGGGAGCCAAGTTTTCTTGGAATTATTAATGTGAAGAGATATTTAAATAGTGGAAAATGAGGCTTATCACTACCTCTATGCTCACACTACCCACAAGTGGATAACTTATTGTGGTATTCAATGATGCTTATAAGAATGGATTGAGATGTGTGTTGATGTAGAATGGAAATGTCATAGCCTATGCTTCAAGGTAGTTGAAAGTTCACAAACATAACTACCCAATGCATGATATATATTTGGATATAGTAATATTATCTTTGAAAATATAGCATCATTATATCTTTGGGGATAAGTTTCAAATATATAAAGATCATAAAAGCCTCAAGTATATATTCACACAAAAATAGCTGAATATGTGACAAAGAAGATGATTAGAGTTGAACAAGGACCATGACTACTAAATTCACTACCATCCTAGGAAATAGAATAAAGTGGAAGATGCTCTAATTAGAATGGTTCCAACAATTCTATCATTGATGATAATTGAGAGGGATACGATCTTCTTAGATTTGAAAAGGAAGGACATGGGAATTATAAATGAAGGGACATCATCAATTCTTTCACAATTTTTTTCTCAACTGTCCCTTATGGTGAGGATAAAGGATGCTCAAAGAGTTGATGTGGGAATTTAGAAGAAAGTGTAATATATAATAAAATGGAAATCATTAGAGTTCAATGTTAATGAAGAAGGCGGTGTAAGATTTGGGTCAAGTCTATGCGTACCTAAAATCCTGAGTTATAGAAGGAGTTGTTGGATGATGCACATAGCTCAACCTTCTCTATCCATACTGGAAGCGCAATGATGTATCAAAATATCTGAGAACACTATTGGTGGGACAATATGAAGAAGAAGATCATAGAATATACATCAAAATGTCCTTTTTGTCAACAAGTGAAGAAAAAAGGAAAAAATATAAGGGGATGATACAACCATTACCCATACCTACATGGAAATGAAAAAAAATCACCATGGAATTTGTCACTGGTATTACAAATACATAAATAGGGAATAATACTATATGAGTTATGGTGGATCGTCTTACAAATACTGTGCACTTCATTGTTATTTGAGAGGATTTCTCACTCGATCAACTTGAAAGGATATACATAAGAGAAGTGGTGAGGCTTAATAGAACACCACTATTGATTGTATCTTATCAAGATATATGATTCACCTATAAGTTTTGTAAGAGCCTCCAAAAATCTCTGAATACTAAGTTGAACTTCCTCATGACTTATCACCCTCAAACTGATGTCCGATATGAGTGGACTATCTAGAAACTTTAGAAAATGTTGAGAGCATACTCAATTGACTACAAAGGAGGATGGGACCAACATATTCATATGGTCAAGTTCTCTTACAATAACAATTTATACTATAGCATAAAAATATAGCCCTATAAAGCCCTTTATAGGAAGAGGTGAATAAAACTCGTATGTTGGGATGAAGTCAGGGAAATAAAAATTCTAGGTCCTGAAATGTTCAAGGAAATAGTGGAAAAGGTTAAGACTATTCAACAACACATCAAGGATAATTAGAGTTAATAGAAGATATATACTAACAATCTTCGATGATATTTAGTGTTTTATGTTGGATACATGGTATTCCTTAGCATATCTCCATGGAAGAAAGTCTTGAGATTTGGGAATAAGGTAAATCTTAGTCCAAGATACATCAACCCCTTTGAGATCCTTGATCTCATCAGAGTGGTGGCATACCGACTATAAATCCCACCTAACCTATCTCAAGTACCTGATGTATTCTATATATCCCTCTTGATAATGTACATACCATACCCCTAACATGTAATCGATCCATAGGTGGTACCATTGGAGAATGGTCTATTATATGAAGAGCATCCGATGAAGATCTTAGATCATAGAGATGAAGTTCTATGAAATCAGACAATGCACCTGGTTAAAGTGTTGTAGAGAAACAAAAAGTTTTAAGAAGCAATGTGGGAACTAGAGGAAGTTATGAAACATATTTACCCTCATCTGTTTTATTTTGGGAAATGAAAATTTTGAGGGTGGAATTTCTTAAATGGGGAAGATTATAATGACCCAAACGCTAATAAATAAAAATTACCTTGTGATTTAATTAAATATCTTATTAAATAATATGTTTATAGAAAACACATGAACTTCTTTGGTTTTAATATATATCCCATCAGATTTAAATGATTGTTAGGCATTTTACCATTGATAATATAGCTGTTAAACAATGATCACACGATTAATATAAATATAGGGTTTTAACAAATCTAATTGACACAGATAAAGTAAGTGATGTCCTCAACCAGTAGGATCATACCATATAAATTATATTTATTAGATATTTAGAGGGAGATAGAATCACTGGGATTTTCCCTTGACTAATCCCAAGCTGATATTGAACAACTTAAGAATGATAAAAACCAGTTACGGGAGAAGTTCAACCTCATCAAGATCATGACCCAAACCATGTATGCCAAACCACCCCATGAAAGTCTCACCATCATGCACCTTACTCTTAGGGTATTTATATAGTTACCCAAGCCTTTTACATATAACATTACATGATTTTAAGCATACTTATTCATCAGAGTATAAGCCAAGGATTGTTAAGTCTATTGTCTTGGAATACTAGGTATATAAAACATAAAACATGGGGCTAAAAAAACATTTCTTCATTTAATATCTATAAAGATATACTAAATTCCTTTGAGCCCTTACATATAAAGAGGGTACCCTAGGGAACACATGAACAAAAGGATGAGATAAAAATCCCAATAAGGGAATGAACTTAAGGATACATCTTAAGCACATGAGTTAGGAGGCATGGCATAATGATATCCAAATCATGGAACATATAAAATCATATCATATAAGCATGGAATAATATAAACATGGAATAATATAAATGTTGTAGGATCATAAAACATGTATTTAATACGGGTTAAGGATAACCTCCAATAATGTTTCCCATTTTAGTACAGATCAAGGCTAACCACCAATCCTGTTTCCCATTTTAGTAAGGGTCAAGGCTAACTGCCAATCCCGTTTCACATCGCATCTCATAAGACTTAGATTTACCCAATTTATTGGAGTTCTATATGGGCACACCCATCACAAAATTTTCATGAATATTCTTGCCACATAAATAATCATACATAATCAACCATATATAAACATAAGGATACCCATGGAAAGAATTGGGTACCACAATCATGACATAGAGCATAACCAATGATCGTATCATGAAAGTGTACATGAAATAAAGGGATTAGAACATACATTTAATTTAATAAGGTAAAATAGGCATATAAAATGGTAGGTGGTTTCAAACAGAAGTGATAAAATATAAGAAATTTATTTGAGAAACATTAGCATTAAAACATTTTTGTACGGTTTTAAGGAAAAATACTATAGAGATTTTAAAATAGAAAAAAGGAAAATATTTTAATAAAACCAAAATTGAACCAAGAATGTTTTCATAATAAAAATAATGATTTTATAAATACATTGGTGGCTTAAAACATAGGATATAGTGCACTTGAAATTGGGTAAAAATTCGGGAAGTTCCCTTAAAATAGGTTTGCTTATCAGAATGTTCTAAGGATGGAATCTTTTAAAAACATGTATATAACCAAAAGAGAGTGATGAAATGGTATTCATAAATTAATTTTTTAAAATTGAATATAATTTATAATATGTTCATAAATAGATAAAATAACTCCATTTTTACATAAATAAAGAGAAGGCAACCTGAAAGAACAAAGAAGGTTTAGGTAGAATTCATTATGGTTTATCGACATGGTATTAGGTGTAACTAAGAGGGATTTATGTGAGAGAAAAGGGGTTTATCATCACTTATAAATCAAGAGGGAAGTATGGGGAGGTGTTTAAACATTCCCCATCATTAGTTATTACACATAAAATGTCATATCATAGAAGACAATCTTGATTTAAGAGTGAAATGGAGAGGATCCCTTACCTTAAATCCGTTGGTGTTCTCAACTTGTTATTAAAGATCTTAATAAACAAATTAGGTTTATTAATTAATAATTCCAGAACCTATTATATATGTAATTGGTTTAGTATAATCATTTTAAGTTCATTTATAACTGTTTTGATTGGTTATGAGGTTCAATTTCATTGTTCGGGCTCGTTTGTTTACTTGGTTTTAATGACCGGTTCATTTATATTCATGTTTGGATAAACATGTAAGGTGAAAGTGGTTGTCCATAATTGATGTTATATTCTATTAGTGAACATAAATGATATTAAATGGTTATAAATTTAATTTGGTTACTTATAGTGAAGTCAAATTATTATATAAAACCATAATGACAACCGTTTTTCTTAATCAGTGGATTTGATTACAAAGAACATGTTTTGCTTTATAACTTAATACCATTTGTACAAAAAGATTACAGAAAAAATAGGATATATTATATATATAATAATCTGGTTCAACCATAACAAAAATGGCTTCATGACCATAATTAAAGATGAAAATAGAAATTAATAAACCGTTGTCCTTGAATGTACTAAATTAGCACATCTCAAACTGCGCTTTCATGTCTTTCAAATAAAAGGTGGGGAAAGGAGAGAAGATAATGAAATATCCTATTAGAATAAAAAAATTCTAGTACATGTACATTACTAGATTTATCATACTATTTGGGATAAGGGAGGTGAGGAAAGAAACAAAAAGAAAAGAGCTTAAAAGAAATGAAAAAATTGAAAAGAAGAATTTACCTCTTGAGACTTCCTCCTTTGAGAATCTCTTAAGGGGATAGGTTTTGGTATTTTGAAGAGGATAGGGGATTTAGGAGGTGGGAGAGGAGATTGGGGAGAGATTTGGGCAGAATATTGGCAAGGCACAAGGATTGAGAGTAGTGAAGAGAAGAGGGAGTGAGGGGAAGTTTTTATAGTGGAGGAGAGGAGGGTTTTCATAATATTATAATCATTAGTTCATTATTTTCCCTCAATACCAGGAATAGTGATGATTCCATGACAAAAAACTATAATAAATTCATGTGAATTCGAACTAATTGATCTTTCATCAACATATCATCATCAATGACTCAATAAATCCATTATTTAGCATTTATCATAAATTATTGTATTTTACTATTCATAAAAAATTCAAGTATTTCAGAAAAATATAAAAAATTCACCATAACCATTTTTCAACGTGTAGAATCTAAAAATGAAATCCATTTTTCAAAAATAATTTTCTAAATATGATTGTTTTAATATTTAATTAAAATCATAATTTATTATCAAAAACCAATTTTAAAAATCAAATAACTTATTCTAAAATATAGGTATATCGTACTTTCAAATTGAATATTATTTATATATTATCATAGGTAAGGTTACTATTCATTAGGGTATATCACTATTCATTAGGGTATGTTACTATTAATAAGGGCAGGTTACTATTCACCAAAAATTAAGTTTTTCTTATCGAACTCCAAATAACTTACTAATTGCAACCATGTGTGTCAGTTTTTTGAATTTCAAAACACAGAAGTGACAAACTTATGTTTAAAGGTCACTTAACAATTATTAGTTCATTATTTTGTGTTTTCATGTGATTTTATGACATATTTATAAGAAGGGAATTTTTATTGAAAAACATCAGGTTGTTACATTATTCCCCCATTAAGAAATTTCGCACTCGAAATTTCATTTTACAATCTAAGACAAAAATAGATGGGGGGTACTTTTCCTTCATTTCTTCCTCTAGTTCCCATGTTGCCTCTTCGTACTTATGGTTTCACCATAATACCTTGACCAGATGAGTAGTCTTACTGCATATAAATTTGTCTCTATGATCCAAGATCTTCATTGGCTGCTCCTCATAGGAAAGATCATCCTCCAACTATACCACATCTGAAGAGAGTACATGTAAAGGGTCTGGTATGTACTTCCTTAAGAGGGAAACATGAAAGAAATCATGTAATTTCGACATGGTAGGTGAAGTGCCAGTCGATAGGCCACAACTCCGACTCGATCAAGGATCTTGAAGGGGCTGATGTACCTGGGACTTAACTTCCCTTTCTTTCCAAACCTCATGACCTTATTCCATGGAGATATGCATATAAATACCATGTCTCCAACTTTAAACTCAAGGTCTCATCGACGATTATCTGCATAACTTTTCCATTGACTTTGGGCTTCCTTGATATACTGTTGAATGGTTTTTACCTTATCCACCATTTCTTTGACCATTTTAGGTCCTAGCGACTTAAGCTCACCGACTTCATCCTAACATATCGGTGTTCTGCACCTTTTCCCATAAAGGGCTTCAGATGGTACCATTCAGATGCTCGAGTAGAAACTGTTGTTGTAGGATAATTCAACTAGTGGAAGATTTTGGTCTCATCCTTGTAACACCCCAATCTTTCACGGTACGTTTCCCTTTGAATAATGCAGTAGCTTGCGTTGTACGCAACTTGGAGTTTTAATACACCACGACCAATCAAACTAGCCGTTATGAATAGTAATAACCACTTTTTGAAATTTTATTTTTCAAAATAGACTTCATTTTTGGATTCTGAATATCAAAATTAGCTTAGAGTGAATTTTTGGTATTTTTCTGAAAACTTTCAATTTTTGATGAATAGTGAAAAACACTGGTTATTGTTTAAAACTGACTTTTTATTTAGATAATTAGTTATTTTATTTTAATTTATTTTAGGTCAAAATAGATACATAATACCTATATATGTTCAATTTAATTCATTGGAGTCATTTTATAATAAGTTTAGATATATAAAATTTTATTGAACTTTTTATCGTCTTTTACCCACCTTCTAGGAGCATTTGAAAATTTGTATAAAACTTAATTTTACCGCTTCTATAATTTGAATTTCAAAACTCCAAGAGACACGGTTAATATTAGTAATTAAAATGTGGTTCAATATGATGAAAATAATTTTTGGTGAATAGTAATGTTTGACTTTTATTTACCACGGTTAAAAGTAAATAGGGTAATTAAAGGTAAAAATGATATTATAATTACCCTAAAACATGTCTTAATTCTATTGGATAAGTTTAATTCGAAAAAAAACCTTAGGAATAAAATATTATCACCTTTTTTCCACTTAGATTAAATTAGGACATTTATTATTATTTTATTTAAAGAAGAGTTAAAAAAGTTAAATTCAAAGTTTAATAACTAAAACATTTTTAATATAGGATTAAACACAATATAAATTCGACTATAAATATTCATTATAAATATGAAAATATTTCCTACATAATGGTATTTTATTTATAAATTTTAGACATTAAATAATTTAATTTATTTATGACACAATGATGATGCAATAATCACCTTATTAATGAAATATTAAAATAATTGATATTATAAATATCCAAATAAATGTAAATTGAGACTTATGATGAATTAAAATAATTTTATATGTTAATATGAAATTTTAGGGTTTATTAAATAAATTTTATTCAAACTTATAAAGTTTTTATAAATTTCAAAAAAATCAAATACTAAATAGTGTCAAAATTGACATAATTGAGTTTTAAAACAAATACTATATTATTAATTGATATAATATTCCTAAAATTCTAAGGCTTAGCCAAAGGATTTAGATAAGGTTATATATATTAATAATGAACCACTTGGTCTTCTCTTATAAGTTTATAGTATGTTTATTAACCATATAATATAAAAATACAAAGAGACATAATAAATGTCAAACTATTTAACCAAGAGTTAAATCTAAAAGATAAGGTTAATATGGTGAACTAAACCTATCTAAAAATTTATTGGTTGAAAGGGTTTTGACCCATACCCACCTTATCCTCGAAATAAATCATTTTGGATCCATTAGAAACCGAAAATTATTTTATTATAAAATAATATTTCAAGCTTTTCCTAAAGTGACCCCCACCTCTCTTATAAAAGGGTACTTCCCCTTATCTTAATTTCACACCTCCAAATCCATTTGGACCGGACAAACCCTATAAAAATATCCTCCCAACTTCTCTAAAATCAACCTAGAGTCCTTAATTTGATCATAAATCCAACCTAAGGATCCCTTTTGATCAACTCAAAAAGAAACACTCGAAGAAGAGGTAATAATTTCACCACCCTCTTTCAAGTTCTTTTCTTCTTCCAATTCCTCTTTATTTGTTGTTTTCATAACAAAATAAAAACTCCAGTAACTTCTACATAATTTTATGTTATTATAAACATGGTACAAACATATTCTTTATTCTATCCATCCTATAAATGACAACGTCACCATACGTGCGTACGTATGACTTATCGTCTCCACGTCGTGGTGTAGTTTGTTATTCAAGCATTTCATTATTTGGATGGGTATAATAATGGGTATAACTGATGTAAATAATAAATATAACATTCTAATGATTCTTTATATATGATATACCATCCAATTAAATATTATTTCACCATAAATATAATGATATTGTCGCTCGTACGTACGTACGGATTACCGTCTCCACGAACGCCATGCGATTCATTCCCCATCACAATCATTCAAAAATAATTTTTATTTTATGATTAAAAATAATTTTTATGAACATAATATCATTCTGTATATGAATCAAATACATCCTATCCATAACAAACATGGCTTACTTAACCAAGCATATAAAGGAAAACGAATCAGTTAACACCTGAAACGATGATACTACTGAAATATTATTAACAAAGTAATATTAGAGGATCATATATGATATAATATTTGTGTATATAGTTCTTTTATAATTTAATAACAATGTTTTAACTATTATAAAAGATGTTAACATACCATATACTAAGGAAAAGTACAAGTTAAGGGTGAATTATACATTCTCTTTACTTATCCGAGGTTGTTAATACGTAAGTATCTACTGAGACCTCTTTATCATCAACATTCGTGTTTTCTTAAAAATATAATTCAAAACATTTTTACTATTTAATAGACTATGATTTAAAGTAATTTATACCCTTATTTTACCATATATGTTTTGAAAGGAATCTTTCCGTAGTTTTCCAAACAAGGTACTTTATGACCATTTTGAAAAAATTAAGGTAAGAATGTATTTTTAACTTATACGGCGGGTGTGGATATTTTCCACCATATGACATCATCTAAGCTTCCCATACAAGATTATAATAATATTTTCAAAATAAATGTTTTCTTTTATAATTATATGACTTTTAAATTATTTCATAATAGAAAGAGATATTTCTCTAAATTTTTTTGATTTCATCTATGTCAACATCCTTTGATGGATTTTAATCTTGTTTGAATTAGATTTATTATGATACAAAAATTCCATATTGTATTGAATTTTTTGTGATATGTTTTAATTTGGATGTGTTATTTTTACACCATTCATGGTTTATGGATAAAGTATTGACATTTTGTATGCTAGTTTTAATACGAATGTTTATGTTATGTTTAAAATTTTTCATATGAGGAATGCATTGGACTTAGTAAGTGACGCGTGGAGCCCGCTATAGCTCCTTTATGCATCGGTAGGTCTCATGAGACAAACTAGTGTCTTAAAAAAAGGCCTTGACAAAATCTTATTTGTAGTCTTGGCACAAGGCCTTGACTATGTGGTTATGAAGTAAAACATTATGCATTCCATAATTTTGAAATTGGCTATTGATATTGCATGTGATTATTCGAATTGTATAATATACATGTGAATAATTAAATGGAATTATTTGATTTATATTGGCCATATTATGTATATTTTTATGTTAAAAAGTCTTATGATTTAGTCTTATACATTGCCTTAAATGTTTATGCTTATTTATGAATGTTTCTGCTATATTGTTATCCTTACTGAGTATCTGAGCTCACCCCTTTCTATGTTTTATTTTTCTTAAGATGCGAAGAATTATATTATGATTGACCTACAGGGATAGTCTAAGGGATATGAATGTGGTTAATGGAGACAATATTGTTGTTGTTTTTCATTTTATAATGTAATGTAAAACTTATGAATGTATCTAGTACTTCCAAGGCTACTAAATTGACCAGTCTTTTGGGATTTGATACCTTGTGATCATGACAATGTTATGTAATAATGCACCGACTCTAGGTAACTAGGGTAGGGGTGTTACATTTGGTATCATAGAAAGTTTATTACAAACCTTGAAAGCAATATTTAGAAAAACTTTGATTAAAGAACATTACCCTAAGATAGAATTTGAGGATTAGTATAGAAGAACTTCCTAGAATTTTGGTAATGTAGATATTTTTTGAGTTTTCCAAGAAATACATCCCTGTCTAAATATGAGTAGGTAGAGGTGGCTCTGGCACAGATGTACCTAGGGGTAAAACCCAAAAACACCACTTTGAGATAGACTCTAACGGGAATTAGTGCACGAAAATGGGCCTTGCTGCACTCTTGGTTACGACACTCCTAGGGGATATGCTTAAGATAATTAACATTTTGTTTACAAACCATTATGAAGAATTTATGAGTATATAACTCCTCAAAGATTTTTTTTTATGATTATGGATTATATCCATACACTGTTCAATTTATGTTAAATGTTTTACAAGTTTGTAATTAAATATTGCGATTCATAAACTAATCTACTGTATGCCATTGTTTAGAAATGGAACCTAGTGGAAGGAATGGAAACCATATCAGTGCATGTAATACATGTAGGGATTTCCCTCCTACTCAATATAATTATAGTAGAGATGGTAATGAAATTGGTGCTGATAAGCTTATCACCATACTGAGACAACTCACTCAGGTTATGAATAATAACTTTAACTGTATGGAGCACCTTGATCCACAATGCGGAGGATCAATGTTAGACCGCTTCATGAGGCAACAACCACCAAAATTCAATGGGATTACAAATCAATTAGTATCTGAGTAATGGATAAATTCCTTATAAAAAATATTTCATGCTTTGGGGCGTAGTGAAAGGGAAAAAGTTGTCATAACATTTTATTGCCTCACAAGAGATGTAGATCAATGGTGGTCGTTAATTAAAAACAAAAAGGAAGATGAAGAAGTATCAAACATGGAATTTAGGGAGTTTAAAGAGATTTTATTAGAAAAATACTTTCCTCATGACCATCGAGCAGATATGGAAAAACAATTTCTGAGTCTGAGGCAAAAGGATGATGAGAATGTCGCAAAGTATGAGGATAACTTTACAAGGTTAGCAAGGCATGCAACAGATTATATACGTAACCCAAAGAGTAATATTGATCAATTATTTGATGGGTTAAAAACATTTATCTATCGAGAATTAGTCTCACAATCCTTCTCACCATATGAAGATATAGTCTCACGCACTATCAAGATAAAAAAGGAATTCTTTAAGTCTTATGACTTTAAAGAAAATCAAGAGAAACAGAGATCTACTGAACACTCTGGAAATGGAAATAAGGGGAAGAAGGGAAAATTTGAATATCCATCCTCCAGTAAATGTGGGAAGAAACACCCCAGTACTTTCTTGAAGGGAATGAGAGTCTGTTACAAGTGTGGTGAAAAAGGCCACCAAGCTCGTGATTGCAAGGGGAAGAAAGAAGATGTCAATGTTGAATGATACAATTGTAGAGAAAAGGGGAATTATGAAAATTAATGTCCTAAGCACCAAGGTAACTTACCTCATAAAATTCCAAGGGAGAAAGGCCTAGCTTATGCGATCACTACTACTGAGGTTGAAGCTTCGAAAGATGTGGTGATAGGTAATTTAATGGTTTCCTCAAGTTTAACCAATGTTTTATTTGATTCTGGATCATCATATTATTTCATATACTCCTAGTTTTCTAATAAAATTAGAAATTTTCAATTTGACTTAACAAGGGAGTTGTTAGTAAAAAAACCTAGGGTAAGTATCATTTAAACAATGTTTTGTGAATCAGTTCCCATTAGGGCATATAAATTTTCTTTATTTTCTGATCTCATCTTCATACCCATGATTTAATTTGATATAATCCTCAGAATGGATTGTATTTCGGACTATGATGCAAAAATTTATTGTAAGAAGAAGGAGGTTACAATTTTTGATGATGATAAGGAGTACCTTATCTTTAGAGAAGAAATTTCACCACCTGATTCTTATCTAGATCCACCCCTAGTATCTCTACTAAATTCAATTATTGGGGAAGAAGATAATGAAATAACTATGGGTGAGGAAAAGAATTTTTTAATAGAGTACGTACCTATTGTGCAAGAATATGTTGATGTGGTTCCAGAGTATTTACCTGGACGTCCTCCAGAATGAGAAATTGAGTTTTCCATTGATTTAATTCCTGGTTTAATGCCCATATCGAAGACCCCTTATAGAATGTCCACTTTGGAATTAGTGGAACTAAAGAAACAAATAGAGTAATTGAGTAACAAGGTATTTATTATCCCTAGTGTTTCTTCATGGGGATCCCCTATCCTTTTTGCTAAGAAGAAAGATGGATCTATGAGGTTGTGCATTGACTATAAGGAGATCAATGATATAACAATAAAGAACAAGTATCCCCTACCTCGTATTGATGATTTATTCAACCAAATTCATGGAGCTCAATATTTTTCAAATATTGACCTTTGATATGGATATCATCAGTTGTGTGTAAAGAAGGAAGACATTCCAAAAACAACATTTTGAACTAGGTACGAGCATTACAAGTTTACAGTAATGCCTTTTGGATTGATTAATGCACCCTCTGTCTTTATGGATCTAATGAATAGAGTTTTCAAGTAATATCTTTATGACTTTTTATTGGTATTTATTGATGATATCTTGGTATACTCAAAAATCTATGAAGATCATGAAAATTACTTGCGCACTATTTTGAAAACCCTTAGAAGAAATGAATTATATGGGAAGTTTAGAATGTGTGAATTCCGAATTCAAGAGATTTCTTTTCTTAGACATATTGTCTCTAAGGATAGAATCTCTATTGATCCTTTAAAGACTAAGGCAATCCAAGAATGGATAGAACTGATGAGTATAACTGAGGTACATAGTTTTATTGGTTTAGTAGATTATTATCGATGTTTCATCTAGAATTTTTCCTTGTTGGATAACCCATTAACCAAGATCACACATAAAGGGGTTAAATTTGTTTGGAAAAAAGAGTGTGAAGAATGTATTGAAGAACTAAAGAGAATATTAGTCAATGCTCTTATCTTGAATCTACCATCAGGGAACAATGTGTTTTTTATTTATAGTGATGCTTCAAAGAAAGGACTTGGTTATGTCCTTATGCAGAATGATAGAGTTATTGCCTATGCATCACGACAGCTAAAACTTCATGAGAAAAACTATCCTACTCATGATATTGAGTTAGCATCTATAATCTTTTCTTTGAAAATATGAAGACACTATCTCTATGGTGAAAAATGTGAGATTTATACTGATCAAAAGAGTTTGAAGTATATTTTCTCATAGAAATAACTTAACATGAGGCAAATATGATGGATTGAACTACTCAAGGATTATCATTTCACTATACACTACCACCTGGGGAAGGTAAATAGGGTGGCAGATGCTTTGAGTAGAAAGGATAATGGAGTTTTGAACAAGATGAGAGTTGAAAGGGATCTTATTTTCATGGATCTATTAAAGATGGATATGAGAATAACCATGGAAGGTGAAACATCAATACTTTTTCAAATGGTTTTCAAACCATCTTTACTAGAAAGGATAAAGAGTTCTCAGACTGATGATGAAGAGTTTCAAAATAAGATTAAAGCTGTGAATGATGGGAGATTGAGTGACTTCATATATGAATATGGAATTTTGAAATTTGGGAAGAGACTTTATGTTTCTAACATACCTGATCTAAAAAGTGAATTGTTGGATGCTCATCATAGCTCCAATTTCTCTATACACCTTGGGAGCACCAAGATGTATAGATATTTGAAGGAACATTTTTTGTGGGACAACATGAAGAGGGAGATTTCTGATTTTGTGACAAGATGTATGGTTTTTCAACAAGTGAAATCTAGAAGGCAACAACTTAGAGGATTCATGAAACCTCTTCCCATACCTGAGTGGAAATAGGATAATATTACGATGGACTTTGTCATGGGGCTACCTAAGACTCATAGAAGGAATGATGCAGTATGGGTCATTGTTGATCGTCTTACCAAGTCAACACATTTTCTTGCTATAATAGAAGATTTACCACTTGAACGTATGGCAAGACTATATATTAATGAAGTTGTAAGACTTCATGGAGTACCCCTATAGATTGTTTCTGATCGTGATCCCCGTTTTACATCAAGATTCTAGAAAAGTCTTCAGAAGGACCTGGATACTTAAATTCCTTTGAGCACTACCTACCACCCTCAAATCGATGGAAAATCAGAACAGACTATTCAAACCTTAGAAGATATGTTGAAATCTTGATCACTTGACTTTCAAGGTATATGGGATCAATATTTACCTATGGTATAATTTTCCTATAACAATAGCTTCCATTTAAGTATTTAGATGGCACCATATGAAGCGTTATATGGAAAGAGATGTCGCACACCAACTTGTTGGGATGATGTTGGTGAAAGAAAACTCATAGGCCCAGAACTTGTTGAGGAAACAATGGAAAAGGTGAAGGTTATCCAAACCCACATCAAATCATCCCAAAGTAGGCAAAATAGCTATGTTAATAACTGAAGGAAGGATTTGAAATTTCATGTAAGAGATCGTGTTTTCTTGAAGGTATCTCTATGGAAGGGTGTTATACATTTTGGTAAGAATGGTAAATTGAGTCCTAGGTACATCAGACCTTTCAAAACTTTAGAATGAATTGGAGTTGTAGCTTATTTCTTGGAAATGCCTCCAAGTCTCTACAAATTTCATGATGTGTTCCACGTATCAATATTGAGAAAATACATGCCTGACCCAACATATGTACTCAACCATGAGGAAATTGAACTGGAACCTGATCTGTCTTATTGTGAAGAGCCTGTAAAAATTCTTGATACCAGAGAACAAGTGCTGAGAAACCAGACGACTCATCTGGTAAAAGTTCTATGGAGAAACCATAAGATGAAAGAGGCAACGTGGGAACTTGAGAAACTTATGATAAATAACCACTCGAATATTTTTTATGCAGTAATATTCTAGAAATTTCGAGGACAAAATTATTTTAAGGAGGGGAGAATGTAACACCCCAAGCTTCCATGATATGTTTCCCTTTGAATAATTCAGTAGCTTGTGTTGTACGCAACTTGGAATTTTAACACACCACGACCAATCAAACTAGCAGTTATGAATAATAATACCCACTTTTTGAAATTTTATAAATCATATTTTTCAAAATGGCTTCATTTTTGGATTCTGAATATCAAAATTATCTTAGGGTGAATTTTTTGCATTTTTCTGAAAACTTTCAATTTTTGATGAATAGTGAAAAACATTGTGTTATTGTTTAAAACTGATTTTTTATTTAAATAATTAGTTATTTTATTTTAATTTATTTTAGGTAAAAATAGATACATAATACCTATATATGTTCAATGTAATTCATTGTAGTTATTTTATAATAAGTTTAGATATATAAAATTTTATTGAACTTTTTACCGTCTTTTACCCACCTTCTAGGAGCATTTGAAAATTTGCATAAAACATAATTTTACCAATTTTGTGAGTTGAATTTCAAAAATCTGAGAGATATAGTTAATATCAGTAATTAAAATGAGGTTCAATAAGATGAAAATAATTTTTGGTGAATAGTAACTTTTGACTTTTATTTACCATGGTTAAAAGTAAATAGGGAAATTAAAGGTAAAAATGATATTATAATTACCCTAACACATGTTATAATTATATTTTATAAGTGTAATTAGACAAAAAAAACCTTAGGAATAAAATATGATCACCTTTGGTCCACTTGGATTAGATTAGGACATTTATTATTATTTTATTTAAAGAAGAGTTAAAAGAGTTAAATTCAAAGTTTAATAACTAAACCATTTTTAATATAGGGTTACACACAATATAATTTGACTATAAATATTAATTATAAATATAAAAATATTTCCTAAATAATGGTATTCTATTTATAATTTTTAGACATTAAATAATTTAATTTATTTATGACACAATGATGATGCGATAATTACATTATTAATGAAATATTAAAATAATTGATATTATAAATATTCAAGTAAATGTAAATTGAGACTTTTGATGAATTACACTAATTTTATAGGTTAATATGAAATGTTAGGGTTGATTAAATAAATTTTATTCGAAGTGATAAAGTTTTTATGGATTTCAAAAAAATCAAATACTAAATAGTGTCAAAATTGACATAATTGAGTTTTTAAAACAAATACTATTTTATTAATTGATATAATATTTCTAAAAATCTAAGATTTATCCAAAGGACTTAGATAAAGTTATATATATTAATAATTAACCACTTGAGGTTCACTTGGTAGTTTATAGTAAGTTTATTAACCATATAATATAAAAATACAAAGAGACATGGTAAATGTCAAACTAATTAACTAAGAGTTAAATCTAAAAGATAAGGTTAATATGGTGACCTAAACCTGTCTAAAACCTATTGATTGAGAGGTTTTCTACCCATACCCACCTTATCCTTGAAATAAATCATTTTGGATCCATTAGAAACTGAAAATTATTTTATTATAAAATAATATTTCAAGCTTTTTTTAAAGTGACCCTCACCTCTCTTATAAAAGGGTACTTCCCATTATCTTAATTTCACGCCTCCAAATACATTTGTATTGGCCAAAACCTATACAAATATCCTACCAACTTCCCTAAAATAAACCTAGAGTCCTTACTTTGATCATAAATTCAACCTAAGGAGCCCTTTTGATCAAATCAAAAGGAAACACTCGAAGAATAGGTAATAATTTCACCACCCTCTTTCAAGTTATTTTCTTCTTCCACTTCCTCTTTATTTGTTGTTTTCATAACAAAATAATAACTCCAGTAACTTCTACATACTTTTATGTTATTATAAATACGGTACAACCATATTCTTTATTCTATCCATCCCATAAATGACAACGTCACCATATGTGCATACATATGACTTATCGTCTCTACATCATGGTGTAGTTTGTTATTCAAGCACTTCATTATTTGGATGGGTAAAATAATGAGTATAACTAATGTAAATAATAAATATAACATTCTAATTATTCTGTATATATGATATATCATCCAATTACATATGATTTCACCATCAATATAATGATATTGTCGCTCGTGCGTACGTACGAATTACCGTCTCCACGAACACGATGAGATTCATTCCCCATCGCAATCATTAAAGAATAATTTTTACTTTATGATTAAAAATAATGTTTATGGACATAATATTATTATGTATATGAGTCAAATAAATCCTATCCATAACAAACATGGCTTACGTATCCAAGCATATAAAGGAAAACAAATCAGTTAACACCTGAAACAATGATACTACTGAAATATTATTAACAAATCAATATTAGAGGATCATATATGATATCATATTTATGTTTATAGTTCTTTTATAATTTAATAACAATGTTTTAACTATTATACATGTGGTTAATATACCATATACTAAGGAAAAGTATAAGTTAAGAGTTAATTCTACAATATCTTTAATTATCCGTGGTTGTTAATACGTAAGTATCTACTAGGACCTATTTATCATCCACATCCATGTTTTCTTAAAAATGTAATTTGAAACATTTTTAATATTTACTAGACCATGGGGTAAAGTCATTTATACCCTTATTTGACTATATATATTTTTAAAGGAATCTTTCCATTGTTTTCCAAACAAGGTACTTTATCGCCTTTTCGAAAAAATTAATGTAAGAATGTCTTTTTTAACTTATACGACAGGTGCAACTATTTTACACCATTATAACATTGTCGATGATTACCATACAATCTTATAATAATATTTTAAAAATAAATATTTTATTTTATAATTATATGACTTTTAAATTATTTCAAAATAGAAATAGATATTTCTCTAAAAAAGTTTTGATTTCATCTATGTTAACATCCTTTGATGGATTTTAAGCTTTTTTGAAGTTGATTTATTATAATACAAAACTTCCATATTGTATTGAAGTTTTTTTGATATTTTTGACTATGGAAGTATTATTTTTACACCATTCATGGTTTATGGATAAAGTATTGACATTTTTTATGCTAGTTTTAATACGAATGTTTATGTTATGTTTAAACCTTTTCATATGAGGAATGCATTGGGCTTAGTAAGTGAGGGGTGGAGCCTGCTATAGCTCCACGATGAATCGGTAGGTCTCATGAGACAAACTAGTGTCTTGGAACAAGGCCTTGACAAAATATTATTTTTAGTCTTGGCATAAGTCCTTGACTATGTGGTTATGAAGTCTGGCATTATGCATTCTATCTTTATGAAATTGGATATTGATATTGCATGTGATCATTCGACTAGTAGAATATCCATGTGAATAAGTAAATGGAATTATTTGATCTATATTAGCCATATTATGTATATGTTTATGTGTAAAAGGCTTATGATTTAGTCTTATACATTGACTTAAATGTTTATGCTTATTTATGAATGTTTTCACTATATTGTTATCCTTATTGAGCATCTGAGCTCACCCCTTTCTATGTTTTATTTTTATCAGGATGGAAAGAAGTATATTATGACTAACCTACAGGTATAGTCTAAGGGATAGTCTAAGGGATATGAATGTGGTCAATGGAGGCAATGTTGTTGTTGTTTTTTATTTTATAATGTAATGTAAAACTTATGAATGTATCTAGTACTTCCAAGGATACTAAACTAATTGGTATTTCGGGATTTGATCCCTTGTGACCATGCTAATGTTATGTAATAATGCACCGAATCTGGGTAACTGGGGTCGGTGTGTTACAATCTTCCTTTTAATTCCATAGAACATGCTCTTAACATGTCTTCTAGTGTCTGAATAGTTTACTCAGATTGGCCATCTGTTTGAGGATGATAGGCCATACTGAAGTTCAGTTCAGTGCTTAGAGCATGTTGGAGACTTTTCTAGAACTTTAAAGTGAATCTCAGATCACGATCAGATACAATAGATAGTGGTACTCTATGCATCCTTACCACTTCTTTGATTTAAATTTGTGCAAGTTGATCCAATGATAATTCCTCTCGAATCACGATAAAGTGATCTGTCTTTATAAGAAGTTCCACAATGACCCATATAACATTGTTTCCTCTAGATGTCTTTGGAAGTCCAGTGACAAAGTCCATGGTAATGTTCTCCCACTTCCATGTTGGTATGGGTAGTGGTTTCATCACCCCTTAGAATTTTTTCCTCTCAGCCTTCACTTACTGACATACCAAGAACTTTGTTGTATATTCAACAATCTCCCTTTTCATATTGTCCCACCAGAAGTTTTCTCAGAGATCTTGATACATCATTGTGCTCCCTGGGTAGATAGATAAGGTTGAGCTATGTGCATTATTCAATATCTCCTTATTTATATATGGATAGGATGGTACACATAATCGTGTCCCAAATATTACAACTCATTCCTCATTGATTTTGAAATCATAGGATTTCCCATTTCTGATAGCTTCCACCCTTTTCTGAATTTTCATATCCTTTCTTTGAGCACCCTTTATTTTCTCTAAGAGGGATGGATGAGTAATCATTTGAGAAATGATTGATGATGTTACTCCCTTAATGATTCCCATGTCTATACTTTTCAAATATAATACGATCATATCCTTTTCAATTCTCATCATTGATAAAGATGCAGGATCCTTTCTAATTAGAGCATCTGCCACCTTATTTGCCTTACTGGGATGGTAGTGGATTGAGCAGTCATAATCCTTGATGATATCTATCCATCTTCTTTGGAACATATTAATCTCTTTTTGTGTGAATATGTATTTGAGACTCTTTTGGTCAGTATATATCTCACAATTCTCCCCATAGAGATAATTCTTCCATATTTTTAATGCATCACTGCCACCAACTCCAGATCATGCGTAGGATAGTTTTGCTCATGGATTTTCAGCTGCCTTCAGGAATAGGCTATCACTTTATCATTTTTCATTAGCACAAAACCTAATCCCTTCTTAGAAGCATCAATATACACCACAAAGAGTTCTCCACATGTAGGGAGTGTGAGTAATGGCGTTGTGATAAGCCTTGTTTTCAACTCCTTGAAATAGTCTTCACATTCCTGTGTCCAAAAAAACTTTACTCCCTTCCGTTTCAGCTTGGTCATTGGGTTTTACAATCATGAAAAGTTATTCATAAATCATTGATAATACCTATCTAGACCCAAAAATATGTGAATATCCATTACATAAGTTGGTCTGGGCCACTCTTCAATTGCCTTCGTATTGGAAGGTTCCAAAGATATACCTTTGCTGGTGATAACATGCCCCAATAATGATACTTCCTACATCTAGAAATCACATTTACTATACTTTGCAAACAACTTATACCTTTTCAAAGTCTTTAACACAGTATTCAAATGCTCCTCATGTTCATCCTATCTCTTAGAGTATATCATAATATCATCAATAAATACTACCAAAAATTTGTCGAGGTAATCTCTAAAGACTCTATTCATTAAATCCATGAAAATTTCTGGAGCATTAGTGAGTTTGAAGGGAATAACTATGAACTCACAGTTTCTATACCACATTCAAAAGGCAGTATTGGGAATATCTTTCTTCCTCACCTTTAATTGGTGATATCCCGATTGAAGGTCCACCTTAGAGAAATAACTGGCCCCACGAAGCTGATCAAACAAGTCATCTATCTATAGAAGGAGATACTTGTTCTTTATCATGATTTTATTGAGTTCACGATGATCAATATAGAGGCTCATCGATCCATCATTATTCTTGTTGAAGAGGACTGGCGCACCCCACGGTGAAGCACTCGGGCATATAAAACCCTTCTTCATATTCTCCTGTAACTGCTTCTTCAGCTCTTCCATCTCTATGGTGACCATTTTGTAAGGTTTCTTTGAGATAGGTAGAGATCCATGGATAATTTCAATTGAGAACTCAACCTATCGGTCAGGAGGAAGACGAGGCAACTTTTCAGGGAATGCATCAGTGTAATCCTTCAATATGGGCATGTCTTCAAGCACGATTCTCTCCTTTGTCTCAATTATTTGAGCTATATTTTCCTTCTCATAAGGTAGTAATATCCACACTTGAGATGATGATTCTAAAGGAGATTCATCTTCCTATTTACACTTGTAAAGAATCGAAGGATTATTTGGGATGTGAAGAGTGATCTCCCTTTCCCAACAGTTGATGTTGGCTTTGTATAAAGATAGGCAATCCATGCCCAAGATAGCGTTGAACTCCACTAAAGGAAGTATGATGATATTTTATAGGAGGTCTAATCCACAAAAATTAACTGGGGATGAGTATAAACCATGGACGTAATGATTTCCCCATTCACTATTCTCACAGATAACTTTTACTCCAAATTTTGAGGTGGTGTTTGAATAGTTCTACTAAACTTTCAAGATATGAAAGAATATGTAGAACTAGAATCAAATAGTAAGTTTGATATTATTGAATGAATAACTAGACTACCTATCACCACATCATTGTTCAGATCCACCTCAGTAGTAGTGATAGAATAAGACCTTCCTTATTTCCTTGGAGGTTGTTGCTGATTGCCTCCAACAACCCTCGAGTTAGGGAAATTGCTTGCATAATGCCCATGCTCCTTGAAGTTGTAACACTGCACTTCAGGATGAGTGTTGATATGAACCTTCCTTTCTTCTTCAACATTAACAGGATTTTTCATATCCTTTCAGCAGTTCTTGTCCATATGACCAAACTTTCCACATTTGAAGTAATTCTTGGTTCCCTTGAGACAGTTACCAGGATGCTTCTTCCCACAACTTTTACAAGGGGAAAAGTCAAGATTCTTTCCATCATGATATTTGTTTGATAAACCACCCATGTTGTTATACATTTTCCTCTTCTTTTCATTAGGCCCATGAGACCATTGAGAGTCTCAAATTTCCATTTCAACCTTGAGGGTACAACAGACAATATCTTTATAACTGTAAAAGTCTCAAATTTCCAATGCTTTTCGTAAACTCAACTTTAGTACACTAAAGAAGTGATCCACCTTGCTTTCGGTGTTCATGAAAAATCTAGAGGCGTGCCTTTCAAGCCTTGTAAATTCTGCTTTATATGCACCGATGGACTTATCTTCCTTCTGCTTGAGTCTGAGGAACTCTTTTTCCATCTTGAGACAGAGGGTTTGAGGAAAATATTTGTCGAAAAAAATCCTCTTGAATTCCTCCCAATCCATGGAATCAATTTCCTCTTGCGATTTTGTATTATTGATTAGTTTCCACCACTGATAAGCTTCCCCATCAAAACGATAGACCGCCAGTACAACCTTATCTTCTTCTAAGCACTGGGGGACAGAGAATATCTTTTCAATGGAGTTAATCCATTGTTCCACGAGGAGGGGATCAGAAGATCTGCTAAACATGGGAGGCTTTTTCCACATGAAGGATTATATGGAAACTTTCTCTTTCCTTGGAGGAGGAGGGCATTCCGCATGATTCAAGTTATTATTCATAACTTGATCCAGCTGAGCAAGTACTATCATGAAGTTTTGAGCACCTGCTCCCGTCATATCAGGTATATCATTAGGGAAATCTTCACATTGCCTATCACATTGGTTGTTGGAATGTGTTTTTATATTTCCTTCCATTAAATAAGAAAAATAACATATAATTAGAGGTCTTGAATACTTATCTATTGAGCATAAAAAGGAAACTTTGAACATAAAAGGATAAACATATAAAGAAGAAGTATATATTAACTTGTGATTCCCTATGTTTCAAACTAGGTTATCCTTGGTCCATTTCTTAACTTATATTCTCATGAGATTTTTTGTCCCTTAATAATGGTTTGTACCAAGCTCATGAATTTACCAAAGCATATCCCCCAGGAGTGTCGTAACCAAGAGTGCAGCAAGACTCATTGTCGTGCACCAGTTCCCGTTCAAGTCTCGATCAAAGCGGCATTTTTGAGTTTTACCCCTAGATACATCTTGGTTAGAGCCGCCTCTACCTGCTCATATCCAGACAGGGATATATTTTCTTTATAAATCACTTACTCAATACTCACCAAAATTTAGGAATGTTTTCTTATACTCAGTCTCATCCATAAGGTTCTTACTAAGGTGATCTATTCCTAATCTCCAAAAATAACTAGAACATCCTCTGATACCAACTATAGCTACCCAATACTTTTACATATAACATTACATGATTTTAAGCATAATTATTCATTAGAGTACAAGCCAAGGACATTTAAGTCTAGTGTCTTTGAAGACTAGGTATATAAAACATAAAACATGGGGATAAACATGATTTATTCATTTAATCTTCATAAAGAGATCCTAACTTGATTTGAGCCCTTACATCTGCATAGGGTACCCTAGGAAACACATGAACAAAAGGGATAAGCTGAGAAGCCTAGTAAGGGAATGAATATAAGGATATTTCTTAAGTACATGAGTTAGGAGGCATGACATAATGATATCAAAAGCATGGAACATATAAAATAGTATCATATAAGCATGTAATCATATAAACATGGAATCATATAAATGTGGTAGGATCATAAAACATGTATTTAATATGGGTTAAGGATAACCTCCAATCCTGTTTCCCATTTTAGTACGGTTCAAGGCTAACCGCCAATCCCATTTCCCATTTTAGTACGCGTCAAGACTAACCGCCAATCCCATTTCACATCGCATCTCATAAGACTTAACTTTAACCAATGCATTGGAGTGCTATCAGGGCGTACCCATATCAAAATTTTCATGAATATTATTTCCACATAAATAATCATACATAATCAATCATACATAAACAGAAGGATACCCATGGAAAGAATTGGGTACCGCAATCATGACATAGAGCATAACCAATGAGCGTATCATGAAAGTGTCCATGAAAGAAAAGGATTAGAATATACATGGAAGTTTATAAGGTAAAATAGGCATATAACATGGTAGGTGGTGTCAAACATAAGTGACCACATATAAGAAATGTATTTGAAAAACAATAGCATTAAAACATTTTTTATGCGGTTTTAAGGAAAATACTATAGATATTTTAAAATAGGAAAGAGGAAAATCTTTTATATAAAACCAGAATTGAACCTAGAGTGTTTTCATAATAAAAATAATGATTTTATAAAGATAATGGTGTCTTAAAATAGAGGATATATTGCACTTGAAATTGGGTAAAAATTCAGGAAGTTCCCTTAAAATAGGTTTGCTTATCGGAATGTTCTAAGGAGGGGATATTTTAAAAACATGTATATCCCCAAAAGAGAATGATGAAAGGGTCTTCATAAATGAATTTTTTAAAACTAAAAATAATTTATAATATGTTCATAAATATATAAAATAACTCCATTTTGATATAAAGAAAGATAAGGCAACCCGAAAGAACAAAGAGGGTTCGGGTAGAATTCATTACATTTTATCGGCATGATATCAGGTGTAACTAAGAGGGGTTGATGAGAGAGAAAATGGGTTTATCATCACTTATAAATCAAGAGGTAAGTATGGGGGAAGTGCATAAACATACCCCATAATTAGGGATTACACACAAAATGGCATAGCATAGAGGACAATCTTGATTTAAGAGTGAAATAGAGAGGACCCCTTACCTTACATCTGTTGGTGTTCTCCACTTGTTATTAAAGACCTAAATAAACAAATTAGGATTGTTAATTAATAATTATAGAACCTATTATATATTTAATTGGTTTAGTATAATCATTTTAAGTTCATTTATAACCGTTTTGATTGGTTATGAGGTTCAATTTCATTATTCGGGCTCGTTTGTTTACTTGGTTTTAATGACTGGTTCACTTATATTCATGTTTGGATAAACATGTAATATGAAAGTGGTTGTCTAGAATTGAAGTTATATTATATTAGTGAACATCTAGGAGATTACATGGTTTTAAATTTAATTTTATTACTTATATTTAAGTCTAATTATTATATAAAACCACAGTGACAACCGTTTTTGTTAATCGGTGGGTTTGATTACAAAGAACATGTTTTTATTTATAACTTAATACCATTTTTACAAAAGGATTAAAGAAAAAAATAGGATATATTAAATATATAATAATATGGTTCAATCATAACACAAATGTTTTCATGAAAAAAATTAAAGATGATAATATAAATTGATAAACCGTTGTCCTTGAATGTGCTAAATTAGCGCATCTCAAACAGTGCTTTCATTTATTTCAAATAAAATGTAGGGAATGGAGAGAAGATAATGAAATATCCCATTAGAATAAAAAAATTCCAGTATATGTATGTTACTATAGTTATCATACTATTTGGGTGTAGGGATATGAGGAAAGAAACAAAAAGAAAAGATCTTAAAAGAAATGAGGGAATTGAAAAGAGGAATTTACCTCTTGAGACTTCCTCCTTTGAGAACCTCTTAAGGGGATAGGTTTTGGTATTTTGAAGAGGCTAGGGGATTTTGGACATGGGAGAGGATCTTGGAGAGATATTTAGGTGTAATATTGGCAAGGAACAAGGCTTGAGAGTAGTGAAGAGAAGAGGGAGTGAGGGGGGGGGGTGTTATAGTGGAGGAGAGGAGGGTTTTCATAATATTATAATCATTAGTTTATTATTTTTCCTCAAGACTAGAAATTGTGATGATTCCATGACTAAAAAATATAATAAATTCATGTTACTTCAAAACAATTGAGCATACATCAGCAGATCATCATCAATGACTCAATAAATCTATTATTTGGCATTTATTGTAAATTATCGTATTGTACTATTCATAAAAATTCAAATATTTCAGAAAAATCTCAAAAATTTAACCTAACCATTTTTCAACGTGTAGAATCCAAAAATAAAATTCATTTTCCAAAAATAATTTTCTAAATATTATTATTTTAATATTTAATTAAAATCACAATTTATTATTAAAAACCAATTTCAAAAATTCATTTACTTATTCTAAAATATAGGTATATCACACTTTCAACTTGAATATTATTTATACATTATCATAAGTAAGGTTACTATTCATTAAGTTATATCACTATTCATAAGGGTATGTTACTATTCATAAGGGTAGGTTACTATTCACCAAAAATTAAGTTTTTATTATCGGACTCCAAATAACTTGCTGATTGTAACCGTGTATGTCAGATTTTTGAAATTCCAAACACAGAAGTGATAAAATTATGTTTAAAGGTCACTTAGCACTTAGTAGTTCATTATGTTGTGTTTTCATGTGATTTTATGACATATTTATAAGAAGGGAATTTCCATTGAAAAAAATTGGGTCGTTACAATTTGATGGTTTATTAAAGGGATATGTATCAAGACCCTAGCAATATGATTATGTACATTATTTTTTATAGAATAATGAATATATTTTCATCATATTATTATTACTTTTTAAATGATTTTTATAAAATACAAATAGTATTTTTGGGTAATATTCAAATTCAATTAAGGAATTTATTTTGTTGAATTAATGTATTTTTGAAATAAATAATATTTTAATAAAATATTATTATTAAATAATTTTTATCGATATAAATGGTCATTTATTTTTTTATGAAGTCAAATGAAATTTTTATAAGTGTTTAAAAATTATTATTGGCAAAAAACCCAACATTTCTCAATAAATATTGATTCTTATTTTAAAATTGAAAATACACATATTTAGAAAAATATTTAGATAAAATGAATATTATTTTTTGGAATCATAATTTCAAAATTATCCAACAGTGAATTTTTCATAATTTTATGAGACATTCAAATTTTCAGGTAAAAATTAAATATGATATAAATATACAGTGTGTATTATGACATCATAATGACCCAAAAGTAATGTATTAAATACTATAAAGAGTATAAAAAACCAAATCTATGTTTTAACTTTAAAATAATGTTATTTTATGTTTATTTTATTTATTTTATAAATCTATTATGAATCCTCCAAAACCATTAGTATATTTTAAGGTTTTAAAATCATTTCTTTAAGAGTATGACTCACTTTCACATAATCAAGGGTATTATTTTATTAAGTTTAGATATTTGAATTATAAAATAATGAAAAGAAATCCAATTTGGTAGAAACCATAGGAAAAAAACCATGGAAATGTTTGTGGCTTTGGTTATTTTATTTTACAGAGTCCAAAACCTAAGTTTGAGAAATATTAAAGAAATCCCCACTCATTTCCTATATAAA
The DNA here is from genome assembly GCA_963277665.1 of Viscum album. Lineage (NCBI taxonomy): Eukaryota > Viridiplantae > Streptophyta > Magnoliopsida > Santalales > Viscaceae > Viscum > Viscum album. The sequence goes on along the minus strand of OY728147.1, from coordinate 391,142,439 downwards.
CCCACCAAATATCCAATTTATATTCACTAAAAATACTTGGAGAACATTCTTACTCTTTCTTCCCATCTCTGTAGTCCTCCCAAGGTACCCCAAACTCTCAAGAAGCTCCTACCAATCATTTGGAGTCACACACTCATGTAAGGGATCCTCACTTTCTCTTATTTATTCAAGTTTCTTTATTATCTTATTCCTTATATTTCCAATTACTAATATTGGGATATATATATTTACATGGTCCTATTACTTCCCGTTTCATGTAAAAATGATGATATACCCCTTTAACTCTCATCAACCCATTTTATGAATTTTTATCTGGCGTTGTTATGCTGCTGAAATTTCACCGCGATTTTCCATACCAAAACAATTGTGTAGTGAATAACATAACCATTTACTATCAAGGGAATTCACCTTTTTTAAACTTATAATTATTTGAATCGATACATACATGTATGTATTCCACACTCTTTTATAATGGAATAAAATATAACGATGAATGAATCCATGTTGTATGATCTATGTGGCACACTTAAGCATGAGAATGAAATGAAAGTGACAGGCACACCCATAATTATATAGCACTCCAATACATTGGATAATTCTTAGACTCATGATATGTCATTTTGGGATAGGTAGTGGGCCTGATTACTTTATAGTACTTTTTTCATCATGATTTCTTGATAGTTATCCTTGACCTATGTTTATAATTCAATGTTTTAAGTTGTTTCCACATTTCCCATGTTATGATTTCATGCTATATCATGTATTATTATTCATGTCTATGATTATAACACATTTTATTCCCCATTAATATGCCATTTTTTAACATGTATCACCTTATTCCATGTTTATTCCCTTATTGGGTTTTATATCTCACCCATTTTTCTTATTTATGTCCCCAGGTTATCCTGTACAGTTTTAAAATCCATGGAATTTTTGAAGCATGTTAGGTAATTATTTAATAATGTTGTTGTATACCATGTTAAAGATGTTATTATATGTACCTAATTCAAAAAAAAACTAATCTTCTTGATCTTTAGGGTTATATTATGTGTACTTTTATGTAATAAATCATGTATTAATGTGTAATAAAGAGAAGGGTTGTTATATCAACCCAGTCGATAACGTGAAACGAGTCATAAATGTATATCCTTAGCCATGAAATAAAGAAGACATCATGCATCTAGTCCAACTATGGGGGTAAGTATATACAATAATCAACCTCCCTAACCTTGTGTAGGATTTAGAATGACCTGATGAGCCCCATATATAACTTTCTACCCCATCCAAACCTCCACAAACCTCATCATGAAGAGACCTTAAGGAACACATAGTCTTCCCACTCAAAATACAAGGGTCTATGATATCAGTATAAATAATATTTCTAATGAATATAATCATCATTCATCTATTCATGGATCACTTTAAGTTTATCCATTGTTTCTTGTACCTTCACTGGTCTAACAAGAGGGTCTCCCCAATATCAGTCCAGTATAAGAGTGACCTACAGGGTCTCTCGTAAAAATACTTTAATGGTTCTAGGATGATAGTAGAGTGAGAGATATTATTATTTGATAACTACACCAATGGTATGTGATCCTTCTAACTTTGACTGAATTTTAACACACAGACTGTCTGCATGTCTTCTACAACATGAATGGTTTGCTCAATTTGACCATCCTTTTGGGGGTGAAATGTCATGCTCATTCATAACTGGGTCCCAAATTCCTCTTGTAAACCCCTCCAAAAACATGAATTTAACTGAGTATCATGGTTAAAAATAATCACTGAGGGTACCCTCATGAATCTAGATGATCTTCTACATGTATAAGTTCCCTAAAATTTCATCTGAACTCTACTTTTAGATGGAAACAAAGTACACCGACTTGGTAAGTTGATCGAAAATATCTTAGATAGTATCATGATCTCTCACTATATATGGAATCCCCATCACAAAATCTATAAATATTCCATCCCACATCCATTATGGGATCTTAAGAGGTTAAACCAACCCATTAGAACCTAATTTTCTACCTTCACCTGCTGACATGTAAGGTATCAAGAAACAAACTCGGTAGCACTCTATCTTATTGTATCTTACAAAAATGCCTCCAAAGGTCTTAGTGCATGTTCACCAATATAGTATGTAACTCTAGGGGGGGTATGGAACTCCCTTATCCCCACCTCATGTAACATGACTAGGATTACTGTTCATCCTTGGAAAAGGTTAACATGCTCCCTAACTTCAGAGAATCCATATGGTGAATTTCACATGGGTATACAGTCACACATAAATTCAAAATCGATTTATCCCATTGGGAATCTCTCACAAACCGTAAAAGTGGTGGGTTCACCATCATATACTATAGATAAAATTTTCATTCCTCCTTTACCAAGGTTAGTTTTAAAGAGGCCAACTGCTCTAATGCCCCCTCCAATAAGAGAGAATGATATTTCCTACTAAGGGAATCTACCACCACATTGAAATTTCCTAGAGTATATAATATCTTGAAGTTTCTATATTATAGAAATTATAGCTAATTCCTCTATCTAAGGTTGAGGTCCCTCTAGGTACAAATATACATGAGACTCTAGTGATCTAAATAAACCACAAAATACTCACCCAGAAGGTAATATTTCCACAATCTGAAGGTGAAGACTATTGCTACCAAATCCAAATCACGAGTCACTTAGTTTTTATCATGGGGTATTAAATGCCTAGACCAATAAAAAATAATTTTATACCTATGTATCAACAAAAATTTTATCCTATATCTTGAGGAATAAAAAAACTATACACTTGACAAACTCCTTTAGAAATATCAATATAGAAGCACTAATCATCCCCTACCTCATCTCCTCAAAAGATTTATGATATTGCTTGATCCATCGAATGACTGTAATTTTCATATAAAAGTAGTCAATGTGGATTAAATACTATAAAATTCTACTATATACCTCTAATATTACCCTACAAACCTAAGGAAACTTCACACCTTTGACATTCACTTGGGTGGTTCCCACTATCTTCATCGAGTCCATGACAATACCATGTTCATAGATGACATGGCCTAGAAAGTAAACCTCTCAAATCCAAAACTAAAACTTTGAGATCTTATTGTATAACTAGTTCTCCCAGAGTAAGTCTAGGAATATCCTCAAATGCATTGTATTCTTCTCTTCATACAAAGAGTAAATGAGAATATTTTTGATAAAGATAAGCACATACCAATCCAAGAAACACTGAAAGATTCGGTTCATTAGTTAAATGAAAACCATGAGGGAATTCATCAAACCAAATAGCATAACAAGGAACTCATAATTACTATATCGATATCGGAATACCTTCTATGGGATATCCTTCTCATGAAACCTCAACTAGTGGTAGTTAGAACTGAGATCAATCTTTGAGAACCACCTTGCACCTTTCAAGTAGTTAAAGATGTATAGATAAGGGATACTTGTTCTTGGTCATAAAATAATTTAGGTGATGTTAGTATACACATATATTTAGGCTCCCATATGCCTTTTTTTGAATTAGAAAACAATATAGGATCCACCCAGGGGGACACACTAGGTTCGATGAAACTCTTCTCCGGATAGTCCTCTAACTGCACCCTCATCTCTCGGAGCTTGACACGATTCATTCAAAATTACATAGAAGTAATTAGTCTAGTCCTAGGGTGAAATTAAATATAGAAATTGATCTCTCAATGTGTAGGTATCTTTGAAACTTATTCAAGGAATACATCCATGTACTCATTAACTACTTCTAGAAGCCATACATCTAAGGAGATCACTACATGAAGGGTTGAACTCACTAATTGATGTGATATAGGTTGAATCTTTCTTATCTCGATGATCAGTTGTTATTATAGTAGTTCATTATCACCATTGAAAGAAAATATCATCCTATAAATCCCTAAATATCTAACCTTGCTATGACAATAGTCTATCTAGACACATACCATGGATATCTAGTCCATACCCATAATGATGTAAAACAATTTAATTGTAAAAACTAATAGGTCTCATGTGATAATCTCTCTACTAAAATATATATTCCACTATTAATATATGTTCCTAATATAATAATATCTCCCTATAGAAACCTTCATATGAAACTTATGGGATAAAGATTCTACAGGGACTTCTAGATCTCACGCAAGTGATACAAAAATGACATAATGACTCACACCTATGTCTATACGTACTAGATATAAATTATATAATACATAGATCTTACTTAAAATCATCTCATCCATAGAGTAATCATATCCCTTTATAGCCTACAACTGACTATTCCCTCTTTCATTGGCGCTTTGGGCCTACTATAGACCACTTGGGGGTGGTAGTGGTGGTAGGTCATAACATCGTCCTACACCATAAGCCCCTTCTACTTGGGATCTTACAGCCCCTCTCTCATCACTACCTCCCTAGGGGTTGCCCTGACCACCCCTAAGAGATCCCTGATTGAGACTTTTCCTATTCCATAGTGGTCTGTCCATAGTAAAGCCACCATCTACAACACATTTGGTTAGAAAATCATGATCATGTGGACTCATCTATCATAATCATAACATCACCTATATCTAGGTTAACTGGATCCTCTACATGATCCTTATGTCATAGATTCATGAATTTAAGTCTAGGAATAAGTTCTCCTCTTGTTTTAAGATCCATAAGTCTGGTGTCTTCTACCAGAAGTGAATCTACTTCATGATGTATATCACTAGCTCTGACTGGACAATATTCCTCTATGAGGAAGCTCACTATCACTAGGGCCTACTATATCCCCTCATCATAATTAGGAATTCACAGAGGTTGTTCTATCTTGAATATACATACAGATTCCATGATCAAACTCATGCACCCAGAAGTATCCATCTCGCACAATGTCAAGAGAGTATCACATGAGGTCGGTGAACCTTGATGCATATATCATAATAGTCATCTCACCCTACTAAAACTCCAAAAGATCCTGAACATGCATAGATCATAGGCTTGAAGGATAATACTTATCATATAACAAGTGATATAACCCCATCCATGAGATTGTCACCCCATCATAATCATGTGTGACTAGGCCCCACTAGCACCCTATTGACCCATGGAGAATACCAGTTGCAAGTGAAACCATTTGATCAGTTGGGATCTACAAGATTCAAAAAACCCAAACCACTGACTCAAGATAATCCTATACTTCCTGAGGGTCTATATCACCATGAAACTTGAGTGGTCTCTACCACTTAGACTCACGCAGTGCACTTAGCTTATACACATAATCAACCCATCATGTTAGAATAACCGGTTGCTGAACATACAGGAAAACACCAGTCCAAACTGCTTGAGGAGATTCCCCACACCACTCATTAAGTGGAAGCACTGCTCTTTGCTCACATAGAAGGAACACCTCATGGATAATTCCCTATACTGAGGCCTCATTACTCAAATGGTTATTACCATGACCCTATCTTAGTATCCTATATGGCTATCATCAAAGATGAATACTAGATGTTAATAATATGTACCATGGTTATATTAGTATATCTGGGGACTTGACTCAATATAGACTTAAAATTCAAAGATCTATTCCTATATGATTCATGTACCATTGGTTTCCTTATAACCATTACCTCAGTATACCAATTCATCAAGAATATGATTAGATTCCTAGTGTATGGATACATTATCCACCACACCATCACTAGGTCCCCTAGTATGAGAGACTAACCCAAGACACCTATTTCCCTAAGTTCCCAAACTAATCCTAATGATATATATATCTCAAAAAATAGTCCTTAGGATAAAACTCCTTTGACATCAATCTATTACAACTTGACACACTGGGGACCCTCTTAGACCTAAAGTAATCCAAGTGTAACACCCTAGGCCTGACTTCAATAGGACAAAGGTTGGAGACTATCATTGAGTAGGCATAACACTAGAATGGGAGACCTTAGGCTAATGTACCTGTATACTCACACACCACCAAGCACTAAGAATAAAAGTAGAGTAATAATAAAGTAAAACCTTAACAGTGTAAATAATGAATGAAGCAATCTATATGAAAACATCAGAGTACAATAATAAAAATATAAATAGTAAAAAGGGAGAAATATATGCCCAACCAAGATGTGTCCCAACCTTATAATAAAAAGGGAAACACATGAAAGTGCCTAACTCATGGTCTATGAGTCTGACCACCAAATATGGTAAACACCTCTAAGAATAACTATAATCCTGCAAAACTAGGCCCACTAACATCATTTCCAATATGTCTATCATCAGCATAAGATAAGACACATGTGGAAAAATCCCATGTTGGGGTAGGTATAAAAATACCAAAGAGGATACCCCTAAAATCCTAAGAAATAGTAAAGGTAATGGTCACCTCAACCCATGATAAAAAGGGGAGGTAGAAACCCAACAAATGATATGATTATAAAGAAATCCCAATTGAAGAGAGAGAAATCTAAATCTCTATATATAGCTAATAAAGATGATTTTCCCACATCTCTTAAAGACAATTTTGTCACAATGACATAAGTAAAACATAAACCTCATTGAAATATAGTAGAGGGCTCACACCTCGCTAGTATATGCCTCAACCCATGGAGTTAAAACTTAAATGGAGGCCCCACTCCTTGTTAGAGCTTAGTGATGGTGGAGTATCAAATCCATAGATAGATAACAAGGTCCCCTTTAATATAGGGGTATATCGATTTTACTAGTGTATGTGATATGAGGAAATCACACCCTATAAATCCACACTATTAAGGGAGTATCGACCCCAAAATCACTTTGAGGATTGTTCTTGATCCCTACCATTGGCCTAAATAGAGTCCTATGAATGAACATCTTCTCAAAATGAAAAGAAGATGGCCGAGGTTGTCTCAAGGGATCACGTTGTGAGTTTCTATGGGGAAAAACCTCTAGAAAGTGTAGTTCATGCTTTGGATTCCATCCACTTTTTTGAATCAGTCCAAAAAATTTATAACATGAAATAGATTTTTAATCCATGAATGTCACCTATAGAACCTCAAGTTCCATAAGTCTATGAAGAATCCACTATGTTAGTTACAATATACACTTATTGTTGGGAACAATGATATTCGATCATTTTTTTCACTCAATCTTCATCTTCCACACACCACCCATTTAAGAATACACCAGTCTTTCCCTTACATGACTATATGTCACTGCCATGAGATCATCACTAGTCATGGAACCCCATGTAAATATGGTTCCACCCTATATCCAAATATCCATAGCATGTATTAAGAGGTTTGACTATGCTTGAACCGATCTAGAAATAGCTGAATCACCAACCACATGGGATGATGATGAAAAACACGAATAATGGGGGGAGAAATCCATCAAAAAATAAAGTGAATAACACCAATGACCATAATTATTGGACTATATATCATAATATTAAGAATAATAAAAAAATGGGAGAATTATAAAACATAAAATATTCTAAGGCCAAAATAAGGTTTCCACAAGGCCATGTAAATCTAAGTTAAAAGGTTTTAAAATAATATAATCTATCTATGATTGGAAAAAAAATAATAGAATAAAATATATAAATAACAATCGCCACTTTACTATTGGATTGATCACTAATGAAGAACGAATACGTGATGATGCCATTAGTGATATTCAAGAATTTAATTGTTGATAAAGAGTCCAAAATAGATTAAGATTACCATAACATGATCTCTAGAGTCTAGGGATCAAAGGTAAGAATTGAGGGATGAAAGATCATTGAAAATCACCCTGGGAATCTTAGAGTTCAATAGGAATGGTGTTTGTATAAATAAAATCGGAGGGATCTGAAAATTTATAGACAAGTTAGGAACAAACCCATTCATAGTGTGAATCCCTGGTTCACACTGTGAACCACATACAATTTAGATCCACTGAAAACCCATCTCGAGATCCATAATAGCCAAAAATACTTCACACTATAAATTAAATATTCATGTTATGAATCCTTTGATTCCAGAACCACCTAAAATTCATTCTTGGAAATTCACACCATGATTTAGTATTTACACCATGATTTACCACTTGTATTTTAAATCTTATATTGGCTTAATATTTCCCATCCTCAAACTCTCTTTAGGAACCTCTACCACCAAAAACACATTAGGTAATAGTTTAGAAAGGTTCCTAGATAACACAAAAGGATGTCATAATCAAGAAATTTCTAAGGGTCCATACATCGAAAACTAGAGTTGTTACAAGAATCAACTAAGAAATATTAAAGTATTGAGACTAATAATAAAATTAAAGAATCCCCCATTAATATTAGACTTTCTACCTTCTTGAAACATTAGTAACTTAAAAATAGAGCATGTGGATGTTAAATATGATGTTTGTAAAATTTAAAATTCCAACCTATATAATACTTAAAAAATTCAAGAATCCATGAAAAAAGTCACGATGTTCAAGGGCTTGAATAAAATGATATGAAATGAATTAAAAAGTAACCAATAATGGATTCAAATTATAGTGACCCAAATAATATAAAATATTTAACAAGAACACTATAAATATATGAAAAATAGATTTATATCTATGCTAGTAAACCATATAGTTCATTTATATTAATCAAGATTACTGAGCAAATCATGTCACACAATGAAGACTACCAAACTATTAAAGTTGACATGAAGTATGATTCTGAAAGTGGAATGAATTTAACCATGAAGAAGTATTTAATATCAAAAAATATATTTATTTAAAAATTTTATTTTATCCTTCTAACATTCCAAGTTCATATTTTATTCTCTCAAACTTATAAATAACTAAAGGATTAATAGATATATCAACTTGTTGATCATCCATTGGAATATATTCAAAATAAATATCACCTTTTTGAACATAGTATCTAATAAAATAATAAATAACCTCAATATAATTATTCCTTGAATGTTTTAAAGGATTATTTGAATTTAAAATAGTATAATAATTATCACACAAAATAGGTAAACCTTAAAAATAAACATGAAAATTAGATTTTTTTCTCAATATAAAGATATTGGGAAAAAAACTAATAGCAATAATATATTATTATTCTACAGAACATAAAACAACATAATTTTACTTCTTAAAACTATAATATATTAATATTTTCCATATAAAATTACACATAACACTTGGTATTTTTTTATATTTTTTAACCACAAAAATCAGAATCTATATAACTTTTTAAATGAAAATCAATTTTTACAGCATAAAATAGTCCAAGGTTTAAGGAAAATTTAATATATTTTTTGATTCCTTTTATACCATTTCAGTGAATTTATTTAATATTACTTTTAAATCTATCACAAATAAAAACTAAAAACATTAAATAAGGCCTATAAGTAGTTAAATACAATAATTTAATAATCATACTTCTATAAAGTTTATTGTCAAATGATTTTATAGATCCATAAGTATCCAACTTACATAAAATAATCATAGGAATATTTGAAATTTTAAAATTTTATAATCTAATTATTTTAATTATTTCCTTATCATAATTTTATTGATTTAGGAAAATTCGATCACTTCTTTGAAAAATTTGAATTCAAGGTGATAATTTTAATTCTCCCTTGAGAACCATGTAAAATTCATTAGTTATTAGTTTTAAAAAATCATTAAACAAATCATAATTTAAAGATACAAATATAATATCATTAAAATATATTTTAACAATCAAAATTTATTTATAATTTTTCTTGAAAAAAAAAGTAAGATACAACTTTTCATTTGAAAAACCATTTTATAAAAGAAAATTTGAAAAACTCTCATACCAATCTCTTTTAGCTTGCTTAAGTCAATATAGTGCTTTAGATATATTTAAAACATGATTAATAATATTATCAATTTCAAAACCAGAGGCTATTTAACAAATAATTCCTTAAAAATACATCCATTTAGAAAATCACTTTTCATATCCATTTGAAACTATTTAAAACTAGGAAAAGTTTCACAATATCATAAAATTATTGTAGATTCTATCTGAGAAACCAAGAAAAAAATTCCACCATAACATATCCATTATTATTGAATATACACTTATCTTAATAATCTACATTTATTTCTAAAAATGTTTCTTGATTCATCATTTTTTTTGAAAATCCATTTAGTACCAATTACATGAGAATCATTAGGTTGTTCAACTGAATCCAAAGCTTTATTTCTAGAAAACTAATTTAGATCTTATTGTATAACTAATATATAGTTTGAATAATTTAGATATTCATCATATTTTTATGAAAAAAATAAAAAATAAAGGCATGATAAGCAAAAAAACTCCTTAAATAATTTCTAGTTTCAATTATTAAGTTAACATTTACAATTACTTTGTCTAAAGGGATATCTTTATGAGTTTTCTTTGA